>CM061105.1:600000-905000 GCA_030770545.1 Macropodus opercularis | reverse complement strand
GATCTGGAGGAACATGTGGCGGCCCCTGCATTCCCCGGGTTCAGCACGGCTGATGGTATCACCCCTTGATGGCAGCAAATTCAAGATGTTTGCCTAAACACACGCTGCTCGGCCTTTGCTCCTCTAATTCCTCATGATTGAGACGTCTTGATCACACAGGTGGTCTCTAACTACAAATACTGTCTATATGTACGTATCATGCTTTTTATACAGAAATGTGCACTTAACTTGGTAAAAACTTAAACGTTCTTGCATTTATCATTGAATTTGTATCAAGTTAGATTATTAACTGAAAGAGTATTAACTGAAACTATGTCTGCTCTAGAATTTGACTTTCACTTACTTTTATGTCCATGTTTTGCCAATTAAAGCCTCCTTTCACACATATGGCTGTTTGATTTCGTTGTGAAGTTAATTCTAGTTCCAGTTCCCGTTTCTCAACCTTCTCAACATCCCAGAATGTGTTAATGTTTTAACCAGCCCACTGTACTGTATGAAACATTAAAAACACTCATCTGAATTGAATTTCTCTGGGTGGTACAGAATTGTCTAATGGAGTTGAGTGAATTTATACTTTTATTTAATAACTGCATGTTTCAAAAATGACAGATGTGTGGATGGAAAACATTTATTTCTTTGTATAGATGGAGCCGTAAATAATGTGGAGAATAGGTGCCGGCGATGGGCATGTCTGTTAGTTCACTGACAGGCAAACCGACAAACTGAAGGAACTGGGATGACTCGCTGTGGCTGAGAGCTGCTCCAGCTCAGGTCGGATGCTCAGTCTGATTCCTCACCTGCGGCCTGGTTCATCTATCTACTGATATACAGACTCACTGGATGAGTCACGTTTCAAGTCAAGTGTGTAAGCGCTGCAACTGATTGTGTTGCTTTTCAGAGGACACAATTCCACGAGAAGAATAAAGACTTAGCTGAACAGAAACCAAGCATGAGGAACAAGCTGGGGAACTGGTGAAGAAACTACGAATACACTTAATCAACATTTTAGAAATATCATGTCCAGACAACATTTAGAGAAATGCATTCAAGCCTTTATCTCCAGCAGGGTGGACTGTTTCTATAATGGGCTTTAGTCTGTTTTACCAAAAATAGCAACAGGGTGAAGCTGCTTTAGCATCTGGTTCTGATTTAGTTTTCTGGTTTTAATGCTGTAACTGTGTGTAATTGTCAAGCTGCTTATTTCAGGAGGGACACCACTGCAGCATGGAGGTGATGTCTCCAGTTGACCTTGTGTTTGTGACTTGGAACAGACTGAGTTAAATCTGTCCGTCCATACAGTCGTGAGCTTGTTCTCTTAAATAGTTTAGGATGAACATTTGTAATTGTAGTTTGAAGGGCTTTAGTTGTGAAACTGCAGTGTATTCTGCAACGACAACAACACAACAACCGTAAGAAAGTATGAAAACCAGCGGAGCAATGAAAAGTGTTTCCAGCTGTGGGGCTGGTCTCAAGTGATGAGTGGCAGGAGGCTGGAGCTGTAGGCTTGCGTTGTAGTCCTGCCCCCTGGTGGTCGTAATTGTTTAAGGCAGGTTCGTTAATATTTCCTGCACGTTGTCTAACTGTGAAATTTAATTTGGGAAGCATCATCATGGGAGGCTGTGGAATGAGGGTGTTGCTCATTGTGTAGAGGAATCATAGAATAAATCATAGTTGAGTCAATATCACCCTCACAATACTCACATGTTGATTTTAATTTACCATTCACTTTATGCCATGTCATGTTAAATACATTTTCAATGAAATATTAAGATGCAAATGAAACTTTCTGAAAGGTATGATGTCTCCACACCTAGCGATTGAACAAACTGGATTATATAGGTATGATTGTATTATTATTTTAAAATACAAAGATGCCGTGTGGACGAGCACACGACGGGGTGGACACATAAAGCAGAGCACGTGTCATGTGACTGTTTGTTTGCATCCTGGTGTCACAGCCAACATCATCGTAGAGATAAAAAGACCTCACTTTCCTCTTTCCATCTCCAGGGCTGCACCACTTTCTGTTCTCTTCACGGTTGCACAAAGATCCACACTGAGGGCTGCATGTCATTTTTGGAGCAGCCATTTTGTGACTTCTGATACTTCCAGAAGTCACCCTGGCAATCAGTTGTCTTTCTCTCTCAGTTTTTGCGTTTCTGTATTTTTGCCTGATGTTCTCAACCAGGGTGGTGTGAAATAGCAGGCTCTCTTAATAGGTGACCTAACTTTTTGGCCTCTTACCAATTCCCTGACTTTTGAGTGAGGAGACACTGATGGTTCTTGTGTCTTCACACTCTGGTGCCTCTTTTTGTATTTTTCTCTTCTCTTTTGCCAGTTTTGCTTTCAACTCTTTAAATTCTTTCATAATTTTGTTCTTTCTTCTTTCTCGAATCCTTTCTCCTTGAAGGTGTTGCCTTGAGGGACCTGGCTGTGGTGGACAGTCCAGCTCCAGTGGTTCTGAAGTTGGAGGAGGCGTTTGCAAGTCTACTGTTGTCCTGCCTTTAGCTCTGGCAGCTTTCTTTGCCTCCTTCCATTTTTTCCTTTGTGAACGTTTTCCTCTCTCTGTCAGGTCATTAATAGCTTTCTTCTTCCCCCCATCTCTCCCTTTCTTTCTTAACCCTGGTGCAGCCTTCGATGGTGAAAAACCACACATGGGTTGGATAAAACAGCCGCAGACGGACGATAAATCACAACACGCTTCATCTAGATGAACGGTTGGATGAACCATAGACCCACACATGTTCGTTGCTTGGATGTAACACCCACCAAGGCTGTTTGATCCAACCCTGGTGTGTGTTTGAGCTTTGACGCCTCCTAGTTATCAGTGGGGTCGTTTGACCCCTCGAAGGCCCAGAGGGTTAAGGTATGCCCCCCTTTTCAGGGTTTGCACTTTCTGCCTCAGGCATGTCCTGAGAACAGCAATGATTTTATGTTTTTTTAAATTACAAAATATTATCTACAGCAGATGTTTTCTATAAAATGTAATAAAACACTATTTCTATAAATTACAATATTAACTACAAATGAATGCTATGTCCACCCTATCGAGTCTAAGGGGCCGACAGGGTGGACTTTTTGAGATTCAATTAGCATATTATCTTACAGCAAACTATGAGTAGCTAAATAATTAGCCTGGTTGAGAATTTGGTATATTTAAACTCACATATTTTGAAAATATTGTATTTTACTCACTTGTAGTATATTTTATGCCAACATGGTGGACATGTTATTAAATCAAAATATAGTTTTTATTACAAAATGATGCTCAATTTGAGTAATATCTTATTTAACAAAATATGAATAGGTAAAAATATATATATATATTTTTTTTTAATGATTGTATTATTTTATTGTTATTCAAATTTAATGAACAGTGCCTGGGACATAGCTAAATAACATACATCCTCTTATACAACAAAAACTTACCCTAATACCACACACCATTCAGAGTCATTAGTATGTTAAGTTATCATGGCAAATGAGTTATTTGTGTTCAGGACACCAAAAGGCACCTACAGTGATGACCCAGTTATCCAGAGTTCTCCTAATAACGTGGTTATTAGAAAAGGTACTAAAACAGAATAAGACTTGTTGTGGAGCAATGAAATCCTGTAGCCCTGGGATGTCAGCAAGCTCTACCTGCACACTACAAGGAACCAGCCCAGACCCACTGACGGCCACAGAAGTTTGCAGCAAACCCATGGTTAACGTGACAACTTGTTCCTACTTGTCTCTAATTATTTGTTAATACAGGTGAAGAGACACTGGATTCACAATGTCCGTGTTATTCTGAAGCCCACGGGTTTTGGTTCCGTCCCTTTGGACTCTGAGAGGAACGAGCCACTGGTTGTAGTGTGAAGTTCATCCTGGATGGAACATGAAGTCAACCCAAACCCGTCGCCATCCAGTACCGTTGCTGTGGTGTCGCTCCAGTCCAGCAGGTGGCGGTGGCGTCTCGGTTCTGTGATGGAGCAGCAGAAACAAGCGGAAGCATGAACAGGGAAGAACGCAGTTAAGCAAGAGAACACAGTTGATTACTGTTCTTATCTGGTTGTTTTGAGTGAAGGGTGAGCGAGACCAACCTCCTCCAACTCACAAGGTGGCACTAATGCGCCTAAACGTTGTTTTGGACAAGCGCTAGAAAAAAGAGGCGGATGAAGAAGAAGACGCGGAAGCGGAAGTGGAAGTCCGGCAGCGGCAGGACTCGATCGAACCTGGACAGCTGAGCTGGACGTATCTGCTGTCCTGAAAGCCGTTTTTTATCCCAACACCTCTTGTTACTGTGGCAAAAATGTCCAGAAACACGGCGTCTGACCGGTTCAGGAGAGTAGACGTAGATGAATACGACGAAAACAAGTTTGTGGACGAGGAAGACGGAGGAGAGAACCAAGGCGGCCCGGACGAGGCAGAGGTGGACGCTCTGCTCAGACAATATCCTTCACTTTGTTACTGCGATCGGCAGCTGGCTCGTTAATAGCTGTAGTTAGCGGACTGGCTGAGGCCTAGATGTGTTTTGAACCACGAGAAGACGACGTGCGGCTTTCCCGGCTTCAAAATAACATTGAAGAGTGAGAGTAAACGCTCCGAGTCCAGTCGTTGGTTCTGTGTCTGTGCAATAGGTGAAACATTCCTTTCGCGTCCTCTGGGCGCTTTGCAGCAGAGCTGGGGGACTTCCGGGTGTAAGGACAGGAGGGTGCGGCCGCTTCATTCTGCTCTGTTAGGAAGTCCCTGGTGCAACAAATGCACATGGACACTACTGATGTAGAATGAAACAAAATGTCGGAACTGAGAAGCCTATAGTCACATGTGGTATGTTCCTCCGGAATGTGAGAAGCATAAGAGATGTTAGAAAACGTGGAGAGGTCGTCCGGTTGAAAGTGTTGTATGCATCGCGTGTAGCTCCCACACAGACCTTGACTGTTGTTTTGCAAGGGGAACACGAACGGAGCCCTGCTTGCTGTGCTGAAGAACCCTCCAGTCAACACCAAGAACCAAAACGCCAAGGTATCCGCCTTTTGTGCTGCTTCAGAATGTTGCCTAGACACGCTCCCTGTGGCTTCAAGGCCTCTGACAGAGCGAGCTGTTTGCAGGGTGTGTTGATTAGTACGTAAATGAGACGTGATGCCTGCGGCTCTTAGTGGAAGCACATATGATGGAGGGGAGGTCAGGTCAGGTCACAGTCCTCTGTCTGAGCGTGTAGTGGTCAGAAGAAAGCAGCCACGGTGAAATGGAAGCTATGTCTGAGTCCAGTGAGTTTATACTTTCATTTAATGAGTTTGCTTCTGTAATTACAAGATTAGCATAAAATTATACGTTTTTACACGAAAACACTGGACGTATTCTATGAATAGAGCCATGAGTAATATTTATATATTACTGAACCAACTCTAGTGTTCAAGTATGTGAACAGGCAGAGAAACAACGACCAAGTTGCTGAACTCACTAAATCCACACTAGATTTTCATGATATTTTGTGGCATTTTTGTTTGGTGGTGTGCTGTAGGATTTAGCTAATGTAAAAATAAGTGCTGTGGCTCAGAAAGGTTGGGAAACAGGGAGTAAACCACATCTTTTTGATCCTCATTCAGAGCACGGTAGCACCGTGTCCATTCTGTTGCAGCTGGGTGAGCTCTGAGAAGCACGTACGCAGCTGTGGCAGAAATCCAGTTTTGGGCTGAGTTTGGATCTAGGCTGAGGTCAGGCTGTGTGATGATAGACCCTAGTCCACAGCAACAAGGTGAACAAGTCTCAACAGACTTTTCAGTGACAGGATCAGACTTAACAAAATGTGAAAAAAGGAGAAGTGCGCTAACATACTCAGTGTGCGTCAGAACCCTGGAGTCAGAAATGTTTTGTATAATAGAGGACCATCAACACATCAAATGTCAGATGACAACCAAACCTTACAGGGTAACCTTACCAGCAAATACGTATGAATGGTACCCCCACAGTCCAGAGGCATGCAGTCAGGCTACCTGGAGACTAAACCAGCTAAGTCTGTAGAGACCCTGTGATGGACTGTGCACCAGGCTCCACAAGGCCTGCAAGCGTTTAAATGATGTCATCCTTAAAGCAGGTCACTATATCCATAGTGCGGTGACATAATTCAATTCAATTCAATTCAACTTTATTTATATAGCGCCAATTCACAACATCAGTTATCTCAGGGCACTTTACAAGTAAGGTTTTAAGACCTTACACAACTAAACCCAACAATTCCCACATAGAGCAGCTTTTAATCTGTGGATGAAAGGCAGAAAGTTTATTACCAAGTGAGTGAGCAAGTGTATTATGCTGCTTCCATGACGAGTTAAAGGTATAATTTATATATACATACAGTTTGTATGGATAGAAGCTTTATTTTTTTATACCACTTTTTAAATTAAACCAGTACAATGGTCTATAAATATATAATGATGGTGAATATAAACAATGTATTTGTGGTGTTTATGTCTATTTTATTGAACTCGCTTGTGTAGATTAGATTGCAATCATACGTAACGGCTTTGTTAATGGCCTGAAATAGAAGGTGTCCAGAGTTCTCCCCTATGTGATGCATGTTGTGCTCTGTGGCTGTGTAGGAGCGAGCAGAGCTGCTGGTGGTCAAAGTGCTGAGCAGCTTCAAGAGCAGTGACATAGAGAAAGCTGTTAACTCGCTGGATAGAGCAGGGGTGGACCTGCTGATGAAGTACATCTACAGAGGCTTTGAGAAACCCTCAGACAACAGCAGCGCTCTGCTGCTGCAGTGGCACGAAAAGGTAAACCTGCTGTACCGGCCAAACAGCAATCACCCATGAACCTCGCTGTGTTAATCAACCTGCACCGTGTGCTCGTCCTCAGGCTCTGGCCGTGGGAGGAGTGGGCTCTATCGTCAGGGTCCTGACTGCCAGGAAGACGGTCTGATCAGCTGAGGGCCTGCAGACACCATCTGGGCTCAGATCTTAGTCAGTACTCAAAGTCACCGAAGCTGAAACGAGTCTAGCTTTTCTTTCCTTGGACATGAGCCTCTCTTTTAGTACTGGAGCTGAGTGTCTTCCTGATGCACTTCTTTCCTCACTGTTTTCAGTCACACCTCTTCTGGCCTGTAGAAGCGCCGGCAGACAGGCGAGGAGGTGCTGGCACCTCTGACTGTGTGTTTGCCAGCTGCACAGAGAGCTGAGACACAGCAGATCTGTGCTGCTTTCAAACTGCCTGGCAGCTGCTCTGATGCCTCTGCTGACTCCGTGTCTCCTCTACTTCCTGCTGTCGCTCTGTTCAGTCTGTACAGGGTCTTTGCCTGCCTTTGCCCAGTGCATGCTGGGATTGGACTTCTTTTCCCTTGACCCTGACATATGTGCATGGAGTTTTTTTTCTACTTACACCAGTTCTACATTGCTATTGTCCCTTTTTATATATGAAATAAACAAGAAACACTGATTGATTCCACTTGTGTCCTTGACTTGACTACACAACTTGTTTAGCTTAAGCCTTGGATTCTGTCTTTGAGCCTTCAGCTGGTGGGACACTATTACATGGTTAGTGGTGTCCAGACCCACAAGATGTCCCCAAACAACAATCTACTGTTACAGTCGAACAGGTACAAAGATTTTGGTGTTGTTTTTAATTAACTTGTTTCTTCTGCTGTGTTTTGGGCAATACCTGGAGATGAGAACAGAGAGAGACCGAAAGAGAGAAACACAACTAGGAGAGAACAGAGACAAAGTTAGTCACATGTGAACATGGAGGCATGTTAGTGGATGGAATAGATAGAAAACCAGAGGAGCTCAGTGAATGAAGGAGGTTCCAGCATCTAAGCCTGTAGCAGCTGAACAAAGAGATGGATCAGAGAAACCAGAACCATCTGGAACCATCAGCTTTGTCAGAAAGTTAGAGATTCTATAATGTAGGATGTAGAGGAGAGAACTGGGTCAAAGATGACACCAAGGTTCCTACAGTAGAACCTGAAGCTAACGTTCTGTCATCCAGAGAAACAACCAGATTCAATAATGAGTCTCTGTGGTTTCTATCAATTATAATAACCTCAGTTTGATCTGAATTTAGTTGTAGGAAGTTATGGGACATCCAGGATTTGATGTCTGTTAAACAAGTTTGACTAATTGGTTGTTTCCTTCCTTTGTTGTTGAGTATCATCTACATAGCAGTGAAAATGCAGAGTGTGTGTCCAACATGTATAGACTGAAAAGTATTGGACCCAGCACAGAACCCTGTGGAACAACAAAGCAATTTTTTGTGAAGATGGAAGATTGTAATCTGTTCAACTAATCAGATTGAATCCATCCAGTGCTTTGCCTTTAATCCATCGCTATGTTTCAGTCTCTGCAATAGAACCTTGTGATCTATCGTATCAATGCTGAACTAAGATCTAACAGGACAAGGACACAAACTAGACCATTGTCTGAAGCTGTGAGAAGATCATTAGTGACTCTAATCAGAGCTGGTTCTGTCTGTGATAGATCTGAATCCTGACTGGAAATATTCATCCAGGTTATTTCTATGCAGGTGGTCACATAATTGTTTAGATATATTTTTTTCCAGAATGTTAGAAATAAAGGGCAGATTAGATGTTGGCCTATAGTTTCTAGTTCTCTAGGGTCAGAGTAGGTTTATTCAGTAAAGGTTTGACCACAGCAACATTAAAGCCTGTGGTACGTAGCCTGTTAGCAGAGACTGGTTGGTTTGATTTAATGTGGACGTGCTGATTAATGGAAAAACTTCTTTTAATAATCTAGTTGGAATTGAGTCTAAGAGACAAGTAGCTGATTTAGCAGAGTTAATTATTGAAGTTAATTCAGTCTGATCTATTGGGGAAAAGCAGTTTAAGTCAGACATAGGTCTAACCAGCAGATCTAAGGCTGTTGGATCTGCAGATCGGTTTATGACTTTTGTTGAAAGACTTTATTTTTTCTTTAATGGTTATGATTTTATTAGTAAAGAAATTCATAAAGTCATTGCTGCTGAGATTTAAAGGGACACTAGGCTCAACACAGCTATGACTCTTAGTCAGCCTGGCTACAGAGCTGAACAGAAACCTGGGGTTGTTTTTATTTTCCTCAGTTAATGATGAATAATCTGTGGTTCTAGCAGCACAAAGTGCTTTTTATATAGTATTAAACTGTTTTTCCATGCTAGACAGGATTCACCTCATTTGTTGGACGCCACTGTCTTTCTAGTTTTCGAGTCCTCTGCTTAAGGCTGCAGATCTGAGTTATACCATGAAGCCAACCTCCTCTGATTCACTGGCTTCTTCTTCAGAAGAGCAACAGAGTCTAAAACTGTAGCATCATCAACAACACAATCTACCTGATCATGAATCAGACGACTGCTCTGCTCTGCAATGTAAACTTAGCTGTATATTATCAGATTAATGTGTGAGGGAAATAATGAACTGAATATGTGCACTGCTAGTCAGGACATAAACACTGCTGTTCCATGTTGAATACACAGATTTATTGTCCAAATTAAGATGAAGTTTACAGGTTCCATACACACACACACAGGTACTGACTGAGGGCGTTTTCACAGAGATGTAAGTCAAGGGATCGGTTCACACCTCTGACCACTCGCATCAGGGCAGTCAAGCTTTTCAAAACCTCTTTTCTAAAGCTAGAAAATGTGGAAAGTGAGTCACAAAAACATAGACACACACATTAACCAAGTTGGCACATTGATATTTATAACATCAACAGAGATGTATGGTTAAAGGTCATAGTTTGACAACAGGACCCTAAGTTTCACAGTGATGCAAACAGTGAACTAAAGATCTGTCATGACTATACAGAACTCTTCCTACTGTACCTCTCAGCTGATACTGCCCCAGGTGTACGAAGTGAACATTTCCAACGTTTCATGAAACGTCTAACAGCTGTGGAAACACAGTGTTGGTGCTAAACTGAATACTCAACCCACGGGTGGTATTTAACAAAGGAGTACATTTCCAACAGAATAAAAAGAATTAGGAATGGAACAGTTCTGAAAGTGTCTTCCATCATCTTCCAGAACCTCAACACAGCCCTGAATGACCAGAATTGTTCTTTGACATGAACCTGTTCTGCACCAAAATACGTGTGAAGATTCTCAGGCATTTACATCAGATTATCTGGAAGTTGAGTCAAAGCAACTTTTCCTACATGTCCAAGCAGCTTCTTGAGTCTGAGGAAGGTTGGTAGAAGGCTTTCCACAGGTGTTCCAGCTTACAAGAAGTCCAAATGAGCCAACTTCCAGATCCGCTGGGCACTAACGCTCCATGCACGCAGGCAATTGTCTAGAGAACAAGTGCTAAAATAAATTTAATAAAGAAAATAAATAAATGTTTGAAACACTGGTACAATGGCTAAAGTACGTTGAACCAGGTTTCCTGTGTGGGGTTGACTTTAGATTCACGCATGACTTACTATCGCACTTTAATTAGGACAAGTGTTCTTGGCTTTCCACAGTGTAACATACAGATTCCATCAGTTAGAGCAAAGATGTAGCAAATAAGAAATACATTCCCATAAACTGTCACCATGTGTCTGTCTTCATACTAGATCTGACAAACAAAAACCCTTGTTGTTTAGTACATTGTCTGAGCTGTAGGTGAAAACAGTCTAAATCGTAACATTAATGAGTTAGTGTTGATTTAACAGTGAATGCAGTGATGTTCTGTTTGTGCATCCTCCCTCCAAAAGAAAGCAGCCACAGATAAGACGGGTTGTCCCTGAACGCCTCAGATCAAGACGGAGCCTTTCCACATGCATCACCTGTTCCACTGCTTTGGTTTCACAGACAGTGATGGTAGCAACTCAAGCCTTAACCATTTTCTCCTTTTATTTGAAACACGACAAACAAAAAAGACAGCACTTGCAACATTATTGGGACAAACAAAATAATTTGCTTTAATCTTTAGCGTGACGCTGCCCACTGCTCGTCAAAAGGAGCCTTTCGCCTTCAAACATGCACTAACGGGTGTTCCACAAACAGAAGATCTAAGGAGGTAAACAGGGGTCTCGATCATTTCAATTTTATAAGCGATGGAAGTCTCGTTAGAAGCTAGAAGCTTGTAATCAAATGTGGAAGTGGCCCCACTCTGGAAATCATTTGCAGTGTAACACTATTGTTTACATAGAAACAGATTAGAGCCGTCTCATCTCAGGGTCAACGTCAGGGAACCAGACTGTGGTGTTTGGCTGTTTGATAAGACGTGCTGATGAAGTACACGGCTGCATGTGTGTCTTCATAAAACGTTTAGAACTACAACCAGGATGCTTTTTGCTTCCATACATGCCAGGTTCATCTTACATGGGAGTCGATGAGCCACGTACATGCGTGGGAATTAACAGCATCTGGATCCTCCAGTGGGTTCTTAACTACATGCCACTCTCATTCTTTCAGTCGTTGATTTATGGAACTGGGCTGTAACAGAAGCCCCAGTTGTAATACTGGCAATGGGTCTTAACGCTCAAGTAATTTACAATGAGATCCAAAGAGCAAAAATCACTACACAAGTATAAAAGAGGCCTTTGCAGAAAACAAATACATTTCTTTACTTGGAAAACAGCTCCGTGTTAAATGGTCCTGGTTTTCTGCGTTGGAGGGACTCTACAGTTTTTGAGACGTCCATTATCTCAGACGTACCAGCTGTACTGACCTGCTACCTTCTACTGAGAGACTGATAGAAAGAGACACAGAAAGATAGACAGAATATAAAACAAGGTTTTTCTTTTTACAACAGTCCTCTTGAGGGATTCACCCACTGCCCTCATCTCCTTCAGACACACACACTCCCCTTGTTTCTGTGAAGTAGCTGTCCATCTGTTGACTTCCTGCCGGTGAGTGTGTGCGCTAATTACGCATCTACTTGTGTTCTTTAGTAGGGGCAAAGTAGAGCTCCATGGGTTTGTTCACCTTCCAGTACTTTTCACTGACCAGCTCCAGAGAGAACGACCCATTTAGAACCTGTGAACAGAGCAGAACATGTAGAAGGTTTCTCTGTGTTGATCCGCGCTGTCGCTATGCTCGTTTTAACATAATCAAATCTATGTCATCCTAATTAAGAAGGGTTGATATGACAAAAACAACACTTTGAAATCCAGATAAATAAGCAAGAATAATAAATAATTAGCATGAATATTACACCAACCAGAAAGAACAGCACCACCTGACTAAGCAACTGCTTGTAACACATGAACAAATTTACAGCCATGTCATTAAAATGACTTCATATATTAGTACATTCTGGGAAGACTGTCACTAATTACAGTGCACGATGACCCCTGTGTGTGTGTACGTACAGTGAACTGGTTTCCAGCAGTAGGTATGTAGATGGTGTACTGTTTCTCTGATGCTGCCTCCACATTGACAGGACTGGCCTCTGTGTTTCGTCTCAGCTCCTCCAGAGCCAGTCGAACGGCCAGGTATTTAGAAAGGTGATCCACTGTGGCGTTGCCTGAGGTCTTGATGTAACGAGGGACAAACTCCATGCTGCACACACCATTACGCATAAACACACCCTCACACGTTATTACGGTTATGAAGACAGACAATAGGTGTAAGTAGTATCAATCAGAATTATCATAGTCGTTTCGTTTATGGTAATGATGAAAATGTTCATGTTAATGAACACACATTTTCCAATGTAATCAGACGTATCCGCTCCCTTTACTACTCGATGGTGTTTCACTCCGTTTCTCCACTGGGATGCAGAGGTTATCACCCAGCTCTGTGTCTGTGTTCTTTTGTTGAATGGTGATGGTTTGAGTGACTTGACTCTACCTGTTGTGTCCATCATCCTTTTCCATCAGGGTGGGGTGTGGCCGAAACACCAGTTCTATTTCACTTGCACCACCGTCCATCACAGCGTCCCCACCCCCGTTCTCAGCAGCATTGTCCATGTCCAAACCGCTGTCGTCACTGGTTTTGGTACGTTTGATACTTGGACCTGCCTCCTGGGGAAATACAGCACAAACCGTAGAATACGTTTGAACGCCACAAACACTAGCATGCAATGTGCTGTGGTATCAGAAGTACTTCAGCTGCACACTACACTGTGCCAAGTCACACCACTGTTTCTGCCCTGCGTGTGCTGTCCGTTAGGCGCTAGGCCAGTGCATGTGTGCGTGCTGTATGCAGTATTGCCATCATACCTGGTTGCTGTGGACAGACGCGTTGCTGCAGTGGGACGAGTCCCCGTTGTCTTCAGCTCCACTGCCATTCTCCACCGTGTGCCTTTTACCTCGCTGCAGTCTGACAAAAACAACATCCTTTCAGTCTAACCAGTCGTATGTGTGTGTTTGTATTATTTGCACACACTGCCACTGGAGTGTTTACCTGGTCATAGCCTGTATCTTTAGCCCTTCTTCTATGCTGTGGGACAGTGCCTGCTGGTTGTTGTGTTTGCTTATTCGGGCCAACACTCTCTCCTGGTGGGCTTCATACTCGTCACGGCTTGGGTAAATCTTACCTGAAATTGGATGAATGACAGCATAAATGTGTACAATATTCCTACACAGTATTTCACACAGGGAAACTAAACGTCCTCTGATTACTTACTAATCAGAGCATCAAAATTTGGGTCTGGGCGCAAGGACCTCTTGGACACCAGCTTCTTACGACAGGTAGGACACTCTTTATTACTGCAAAGACAGTGTCACAAAACAGAATTGGATATCAACATCAGAATCGCAATTCAGTTCATTTTTTATAGTGCCAATTCACAAAAGTTATCTGAAGGCACTTTACAAAGTAGGTTTAAGGCCTTACAGATGTCAAAAATACAACTATATAGAAAACCAGACAAATCCCACTGGCGCAAGCTTTGTTGTTATTGTTCTATTTGATTTAACAAGATGCACACACACACACACACACACGTTATAGTATGTGTAGTGTTTATAGTATAGTGATTTGTTTCCACAGAGGTTAATGTAAATTACAGTTAATAAACCTTTTGCAAACTTGACCTCAGCAGCTTATCAAGCTACATAAGAGCATTTTCCACCTGAAATCCCAAATGCTACCAAAATAAAGGGAACAATGTCAGTGAGTAGACTAACATTAAGCTGCCTGATAAGTAATCTGATTACTGAACCGAGCATCTAGAGACCAACTATATACATCTGGGTATGTATAGACATGTACACAATGTCAAATAACACAACAGACTCAAAAGGTCCATACTGGATACTAGATGGGTCTTATATTTATAAGAACACAAGACATTTCTGTATGTGTTAAACCGGACGACTTCTTGACAGCCTTGTAAAACAGGTTAAGTAGTGTTAATTAAAAAATGATGCAGGTTGAGTATGAACACAAGCCTTGTTGATCGTGTCCTGGTGGCGTGTTTATGCCACACAACTGTGGTCCACGTTCAAGCTGGAAACAGGACGTCGTACATGTGGCATTCGCTGATGTGCTATGTTGATTAAGACCTTTGCTCCTTTCCTGACATTAGACTAGGTCACAAGCGAGCTGTTACACAGTTAGACTGACCAGAATCATGTTTTTAACAGCATATAGATATGTCCCACAACAGCGACAAATGCTAAAATTTCTATTAGGTTAAAAACTCACCCAGATCTCAAAGCTGTGATGATACAATCAGCGCAGAAGCGGTGCAGACATTCTTTGGTTGTCATCGTGTTCTTCAACATGTCCAGACAGATAGGACACATTAGCTCACTGTGTAGGGACCTGGGCGACACTGCGATCTCCAGTCCATCTGTTATAGCCTCCTGAAACGAAGCCAGATGGAGGTTAGTACAAGCACAGACTCAAAGGTAACAGTTCAGATTAAAAAGAGGAGTCATTATTGTGGGGCCCTCCACAACTACCAGAACGTGATGAGAATGTTTATACCCGCAACTTTCTGAACCTATTGCACTAATTCGAATGTAGGCAAAGTGCTGAACCAGAAACACACATAGTTTATAAGTTGTGCAACTGATAACAAATCTAAATTAAACAGATAAAAACTAACATAAAAATTAAAACTGGTTTTCACCTTGGATTTTTTCACAATTTAATAATTTAATTGGAATCTTTTGAACATTTTGCAAAGACGTGCTGAAAGCAAATCCCTATAAATTCATATAGATGAATTTGAAAAAATCATAAGCTTTATGTTCCTAAACTATATGTGAAGGGTGGGTGTTACCTGTGGAGTTCTCTGTAGCTCATAGAGACTCAGTTCCCAGGTCTTACTCAGGGGTTGAACCCCATTGGTCTGAACTGTCTGAGTCATCACTGCAACACTGCAAAAAAGGAAAAGCTAGGGTATAATAATGGCATTTGGTTATGATAGGTGAGCATATTGTTGTAAATAAGTGTTAGAAGGTCTTATTGCTACCATAGGGAAAACTCATGCGTCATTCACACACCAACAAAACTTTGATCATATGAACAGAAGACCCTGAGTATAGACACTTTCTAGATTATATTTCTGTCGCCAGTGCGTTCTGAATCTATAGACACCCAGAAAACACCAACTTTTTCTACTGTCACTCATCTTAAGACGTTTACATTTGAAGCTTGCATTAAGATGCAGGTTTTTGAAGAACCCATGAAGATGGTAGCAACTGCTTTGGCCATGACAGATGCTGATACAATAAAGACTTTAAAAATGAAAATGTTTGTTACATTTAATTTTTACTGTACACAGACAATTTATTTTTCAGGTTAATCTCAATTGGTACAGACACCAGGAGACTTGCGTTTGACTGCTATGTTCTTTCTTAAAATAGTCTAATACATTTCCAAATCACATGCCCACAACTTCTGAGACAGAAGAGCTGTTTTATTTTGTTTTGTTTTGTTCTTGTTTGAAGAGTGGGGCTTACTTCAGTTGGATTTGATCAGGGGGTCTCTGTTAATTTAATGTCTAGTGGACCAACACATTCATGTCATTTATGGGTGATTTATTATGGAAACCAACGTGTTTTAAACAGAAGAGGTCTAGGCCTGTCATGTCTAAGCTGCTCTGGCCTCCATGGGACAGGGAGAACGTGGAGGTGGTCCACGCTGAACACCGGGCAGCTCAGTGCAAGCTGCTGGAACAAGAAGGCAATAACCCAACGACGGGGCAACTTCTGTACGTGTGTCTGCGCCACAGTCCCCGATTCAGCCTTCGGGTCCATGAACACAGCCCAGTGTGATCTGACCTACTCGTTCAAACACACGAGTGGGTTGTGCAGCTTTGTCCTTCTAGTACTGTCTTCAGGTAATAGACAGAGCCCGTGCACAGATTTCTGTCCTATCTCACCTCGGCTAATGCTAACTACCTACCACACGCTAGCTATTCTTCGTAACGCAAATTAGCTTCAACATAGCACTTCTGTAGCCGACGAGAGAAACACGTAAAAACAGACAGCGGCATTATATTCTGAGGATTTAAATATTACAGCCAGTGATTAGAGGACCGGAATTTAAATATTGAGAGGGAGTCGTGAATTTGACGCTGTGACACAGGAAAAAAAACAACAACAGAGAAAGACCCGACGCGCCAATCTCCTGAGCTAATGTGCGCGCTTTGGGGCTTTGTTTACCACATTTAAACCGTTTCAAACTCGTTAGTAAACGACCAGTGACACGGAAATGCAAACACGAAAGCGAAATACTTCTAGATTGTAAAATATATTATTCTTTCTGTACTTACATTCTCTGTTGTAGGTACGAGCCGATCTAGTCAGCGCGTTCAGGCGAAGGCAATATGGCGGCTGCAAAAGACGCAATGTAGTCTGGGAAATTGAGGCACTATGCCAGAAGGGCCCGGGGTCCCAAACCAGCAAAGAAAGCAGGAGCATAGTTGGTGTAAAGAAATCACATTCTTGTCGAAAAAACAAATCCCTGTTCCCTCAATCTTCAAGAGTGAGCTACGTAAATAACCGACTACATATGCAATATTCACGTTCTACACAAACTACTAAATACGCGTTATAGAAGTACGGTCTTCACAGGGTTTCTAATGCTCAATGGCCGGTGTCCTAGGTGTCTCCATGTGTCCTAGGGGTCTTCATGTGTCCTAGACGTCTTCATGTGTCCTAGACGTCTACATGTGTCCTAGGCGCCTTCAGGTGTCCTAGGTGTCTCCATGTGTCCTAGGCGTCTTCATGTGTCCTAGGCGCCTTCAGGTGTCCTAGACGTCTACATGTGTCCTAGGCGCCTTCAGGTGTCCTAGACGTTTCCATGTGTCCTAGGGGTCTTCATGTGTCCTAGACGTCTTCATGTGTCCTAGACGTCTTCATGTGTCCTAGGCGCCTTCAGGTGTCCTAGACGTCTACATGTGTCCTAGGCGCCTTCAGGTGTCCTAGACGTCTCCATGTGTCCTAGGGGTCTTCATGTGTCCTAGACGTCTTCATGTGTCCTAGACGTCTTCATGTGTCCTAGGTGTCTCCATGTGTCCTAGGCGCCTTCAGGTGTCCTAGGGGTCTTCATGTGTCCTAGACGTCTTCATGTGTCCTAGGTGTCTCCATGTGTCCTAGGCGCCTTCAGGTGTCCTAAGGGTCTTCATGTGTCCTAGACGTCTCCATGTGTCCTAGGGGTCTTCATGTGTCCTAGGGGTCTCCATGTGTCTCCATGTGTCCTTTCCTGATTTCTGTGGATGTCTGAAAACAGTTTTTCCAGTGAGGGGGCTCAGAGACACGCGTGTAGTGGGGGTGTTTCCCTTTAAGCTGCGTGGAGCCTCTGGTGGCCAGAGAGGCGAGCGAGGGTCTGAGTGGGAGGAGGCAGGACATGACTGAGCAGGGAGGTTCTGTGGCTGCGGGACATGAATGAACCATGCTCGGTAACGGAGGCTTGGTTCTCCCGGTCTGCTCCTTCCTGCTGCTGCACCTCCCGGTGGTCCCGCTACCGAAGCACGGGCCCGTGGAGGTAAGTAGCCCCTTACTAGCAGCTCCACTGCGGCTGGGCTTTGCTTTTCGCCCGCGTAGCTTCCAGCTTAACTACATGAACCGTAGCGTGTTTGCTGAACACACGCTGATGGTACATTTCTGACTGGAACCGCTTCTTCCTCCACTTGGTGCATTAGCATAGTTCAGAACCACTGTACACGACGTGTTCGCTATGTGTCTCATTAGTGGCTGAAGTACTGGGCCAGGGTTCGGTGCTCGGTCCAACCTCTCAACTGGGACTAGAACTAGATGCAGAGGTTGTACCTGCACAAGCAGAACCACCGCAGTGGTTCCTGCGTTTCTGCCTAAACTGCTTAATTTCCTCCCAGCGACGTCGCAGACAGGAGTAAATCCGTCTGAGAGCCTTTTGTTCTGGGATTGTCACAACTCAACCTGCCCTTAAAGTCTGGAGGAGCTTCAACCCAGTAAAATGATATTTACAAGTAGTCATTCAGTGAAACTCAAGTAGACCAGTAACCTTTTCAGGCACCATAGTCCACATTCTGACATCAAACAGATGCTTTACAAAAGGCTGTGCAGGCACTTTAGTTTTAGCAGGTCACATTTTGCTCGGATTTGCACATGGATACATTGAATAGTTGTGGACCAGACATAAATCAGTTCAACATTTACAAAGTAAGGTGTAAGAACTTACAGAACACAAAACTACAAATATATAGAAAACCCATCAAATCCCTCTTGAGCTGGAGATGAGAATAGAGAGAGACAGAAAGAGAGAAACACAACTAGGAGAGAACAGAGACAAAGTTAGTCACATGTGGACATGGAGGCATGTTAGTGGATGGAATAGATAGAAAACCAGAGGAGCTCAGTGAATGAAGGAGGTTCCAGCATCTAAGCCTGTAGCAGCTGAACTAAGAGATGGATCAGAGAAACCAGAACCATCTGGAACCATCAGCTTTGTCAGAAAGGAAGGTTTCAGCCTAGTTTTAAAGTCTGCTGCTAGAACCTGAACTGGAAGCTGGTTCCACATAGAGGAGCTTGGAGCTAAAGGCTCTGCTTTTACTTGGAGAAACTTGTACCAGACTGATTAAATGTCAGTTCCTTTGTTGCCGCCAGAAAAATGAAAGCCAACATTCATACTGCACAGAAACGTAAAGGTTGTTGGTGGGAGGCTAATCCATGTGGGCTG
Organism: Macropodus opercularis; assembly: GCA_030770545.1. Classification (NCBI taxonomy): domain Eukaryota; kingdom Metazoa; phylum Chordata; class Actinopteri; order Anabantiformes; family Osphronemidae; genus Macropodus; species Macropodus opercularis. The sequence goes on along the minus strand of CM061105.1, from coordinate 885,980 downwards.
CAGTAAAAGGAATGTGGTCACTACACACAACAGGCATCTAGTCCGCGTCCGTGGAGTATTTGAAGACGTTGGCTTTCCAACCAGTCGTTGTGCAGCAGTAACGCACCTTAGCAGCAGTGCTGTAACGCGTTCTACTTAAAGGCTTTATTTTAATTTTTTGCTATTATTGCTATTTTTGTTAAATGACAGTTGAGTTGAGACGTAATAAAGGTTTCAGCACTAGCTGATGGACAGACTATATAATTAAGCCTAACACGTTTTTCTCCGTAGGAACGTCGGTGTCCCTCCTATCTCTGTGTGACGTGACTCCCTCTTTCGACCTCTGGGTCTCTGACGGCCCTGCACACACATCAGCGTGTCACTTGTAGCCAGTTAACCTTGAGCACTGCTTGCATGGATGAATAGCCTCCTAATTAATTTCAGAATTTCTCAAACTGTATAACGAAACAATAGCAATAACTGCTGAAGTGTAAAAACCTGCTTTTTGTGCATTAGTCTCGTCTAACTGTCTGTCAAAGACCATTGCACAGGTAGCGCCTCAGTCATCTGAATGTTTGCATTCAGTCGCTGATGAAACACGTCTACAGTACAGTTGCTGCCTGTTTCAGCAGACGAATGACAGACATTTAAGCCCAGGCCACAGTGAGGAGCTTGTGTAGACTTGTTGAGGACCTGCTGGATAACACTGCAGTGAGCCTTGCTGTGATGGTGTGTTTGTCAGTACTACTAACCGTATTCAGTTTAAACGTTGTCTACACAGCACGTGAACACTGAATTTTACATTTTCCCCATGCTCACAAAAACGAAGACGCACACGTCTGTCTTTGCTTTATGTGCTCAGCCTTTACCATGTCAATACTATCACACGTAGTCACATGATTCAGTAGGGCCGCACCTCTACACTTACTGGCCAGCTGATGGGTATCAGTTCAAGCTGACACCACCATCAGTGTCTCAGCATAATTCCATGTTCATGTGTTCCTGTCTACCAGGACGCAGGTGAAGGGAGGGTGGAGCAGTCACATGGTGCAGGTCTGCGTGTTAAACGTACTGGCAACAAGGTGCCGCAGCATAGAACCTGCATTTATGACCCTGTGCTGTTTGAGTTACGCAGGCTAGTTCATGTGTAGCTGTTGTACTGTGTATTTCCCCCAGGAGGAAGTGTTTCAGTGGTGGGGGGAATGGTCCAGCTGGTCCTCTTGTTCCAGGAGCTGTGGAGGAGGAGTAAGGAGTCAGGAGAGACACTGTCTCATACAAAGGTAACAACACTTTGTCTGCCTGGTGCTCCCGCTTCCTCCCATAGTCCAAAGACAAGCGGTCAGGTGAATCACTGACTCTGATTGTCTGCAGGAGTGAGTTGAATGGTTGTGTGTCTCTGTGTGTGGCCCTGGAGAGGACAAGCGTTTCAGATGATGTGTGTGTTTGTAGCCATCGCGTTAGCTTTTACTTAACTCAACATTAACGCCTCTGCTCCCTGTTTGGCCTCTGTCTACACTTTGTTCTGGTCCCTCTAATGTCTTTTCTTTCCCCTCCATTTCTCCTCTGTATAAGCACCTCCTCTCCCTGCTGTCTACTGTCTAAACATTGTAGGTGGGTGGGCTGAATAACAGAGACATGTAGTGTGTTTGGGGGGTGGCGGTAGTTAACATGGCAATGAACGACCGATGCATTAAGCTCATATTGGAGTTTCAGAGCCTGCAGAAGCCAATTTCACGTTCAAGTAGTCATGATCATACAGCACAAGCTGGTGAGTAGTAGTAGTAGTGTGTCGAAACGTCTTTTCCTATGAGCACGTTAGATTTGTTGTGCTGTCGGGTAGAACACAGGTCAGTTCCGGGCAGTAGTCATGACCTTCATAGAGAAAAAGCAGAGCCGTGACATTGCTTGTTCAACTGACCCCTAATTCTGGTTTACTCATTAAGAGCTATTTCATTTATAGTGAAGATGGGCAGAAACGTTAGCGGCTTGATATCAAATGCCTGCTCCCACAAGGCCAAACACACAATTAAAAGCTAAATCAGTCCATGGGACACTTGCTATGCAAACGTGTGGTAGAGAGGAAGACGATGGTTAGTTTGGTGCTTCCTTGATGCATCGTCTGTGATGTATATGTGATGTGTGTCTTTCTCAGGCTCCCCAACACCCAGAATGTCAACAGTTCGTATTGCGTGGGTTCTCCTAAACGGCATCAGCTCTGCCCAGACCAGGTACGGTGCTGCTCTGATAAATGGAAATGGAAGAAATGGGTTTCTGTGACCATGATGGTGTTGTTTTTCTAGCCCTGTCCCAGCACAAGCCTTAGCTTTAAACAGCACCAGTGCTCCCGCTTCAACTCTAAGGTTTTTGGAAGAAGGTCCTACCAGTGGATACCTCTCTACCCAGGTATGACGTCTGTTCCACTCACGCCTGTCCACCTGAGGGACAAATGGAACTATTGAATGTTCTTACACCAAAATCCCATATTGTGATGTCAGTAAGGTGCTGACGTATTTGATATGTAATTTTCCACGTAGCTGATTACATCAGCATTTCCAGTAAGCCATGTGACCTGCAGTGTACAACCATCGGTGGCGAGCGACAGCTGCTAGTTCCTGCCCATGACGGCACCTTCTGCCGTGATACTAAATACCAGGGAGTGTGCATAGAGGGAATGTGTCAGGTAATCCACGCAGTGAATTTGTCTTTTTTAACTTTTTCCCTGAAGCATTACTGAAACTGTATTTAACGATGTATGTGCTGCTTCTTATCGATAAGAATTTCAAAAAGTCATTTATGTTTCACCTTGTGAAGCCTGTAGGTTGTGATGGGGAGCTGTACAGCAGTAAGACAGTAGACAGATGTGGAGTGTGTGGAGGCAGTGGAACGTCCTGCCAGCACATCTCTGGATCCTACAGAAAGGCACTCACACAGTTAGGTAACACACACACAAACACAGCCACACATCTTAACCCATGTGCAAACAAATACACCAATTCAAAGTCATACGGCGTCGTCGGGATGGTAGGTTTCTATAAACTGTAGCAAAAGTTGAGTAAGTCACAGGTGTGGTCTTTATTCTAGGGTGCAGAATAAATAGTTTAAACCCGCTGAGCTGGTGTTCACCAAAGGCCTTATTTTAGACCCCTAGCCCAAAAACCTTTGGGACAAAGGAGTAGGAGCTGAAAGGCATAATTGTCCCTCTGTTATAAATAAAGTGATGTGATTACGTTCACACACTTATACTAAATGCACACAGCTTCCCTTTATGAACCACATCAGTTGTGCAACCTCCCAAAGTAACATGCAACTGTAAACTCCTAAATCGTGTTAATGCTTTCACCAACTAAAAACCTAGCTCGGTAATAAGAAACTGAATGTGTAACTTCATTAACATTATTATGCAGCCTCCGCCTCAAGCCCTTAAGTCTGCTAACATCTTTATCCTGAAGAGTTCACAGATCACACGATGACAATCAACTCCTAAAACCCAGCATTGGTCAAATGCGCTGCTTTATATAACTTTGTGAGGCAGAGGGCTGACACTCTGTTCTTTTGTTTATGCCAATACATCATCCACTATTTTAATGTACCATCTATCTTGCCCTCTAACGTCTGTGTAACGTGCACTAGATGCGGTGGAACATTTGGAACAGCCGTAGATCCTGGGGGACCAGCTTCTCCTGGCTGTAGTCGTGATGTAATGCATGGTTTAGCTTATGCCTATTGAATGATGGATTACTCCCAATGTGCAACAAATCTGCTTATTTTCCGGACGTTTGCCAGGATAATTACAAAGTGCAGATGTCATTTTTACTCTGGTACCTGTATGTTCACAGCATCAGCCACAGACATGAGAAGACTGTTCAGTGCGTGTGTGACTTGTTGTGGTCAGTGCGACGGTATTGAATGTAGGCAAAATGATTATTATTATATGAAAAGCTTTTAAGGATAATTCTGAACCAGTTCACCAAAGTGAGTCACAGACATTTAAAAGCTTTAGGACAAACCAAGGTGAAATTATGTTCATATTGTAAAAGAAAAAGTAATTTCTTTTTTTATGGTTTTCTTTTGTCCTGTTCGGCAGTTTAGCAGCAGCAGGTTTGGAGGATGTTTTAACATGGTCCTTAAAAATGAACTGTCAGTCTCGGGATTGGACATATTGTTGTTTGTTTTTGACATTTGTGCTTTTTCAACTTGTGTTTCACATCCCATCCGATAACCAAAATGTGTTTAAAGCGTTTTCTTTGTCATCAGGTTATGTTTTTATCACCAATATCCCAGCTGGAGCTAGAGATATTCAGATCATAGAGAGGCGCAAGACTGAGAACATCCTGGGTGAGAACCTACAACTTCTTTAAGGTCAATATGCTTAATCACAGATTTTAATAAACATTTAAGCATAAAAGACAGAGTGTCGGTTATTCTAGGAGGGTTATCCTAACTGGCCACAAACAGAACCAGCGGCTCCACTGGTTCCAGCATGTTGAAGTGTACGAGTATTGGAATATCATTGTCTCTGTGTTACCCTGTATTTTTCCCCTCTTATGTAGCTCTGTCAGATGAAGGTGGTCATTTCTTCTTCAATGGAAACACAGTTTTTGACAATCCTCAGAACTTTCGTGTGGCAGGAACAGTGTTTAAATACAGACGGCCCAGCAGTGTGTTCTCTGATGGGCTGGAGTATGTCACCGCTCAGGGACCAACGGTGCAGGGCCTCAATGTTATGGTACTGCAGTAACACTACACTTTTTCAGTTTGATCTCAGATTTTGGGCTCATTGATGCAGAATCCGTATCATTCTCTCTTGAATGTAGTATTACAACTTGAATGGGAAGCTCCCCCACATCACCTATGAGTATATTCTTCCTCTGAAGACTCGTGGCGTCGCTGCTACAGACCTTACCACAGACGCTGCTAATTCCCAGCTTGGTCTCAGCAATGTCTCCAACACCTATAGCAAGGTGGCGAATCACAGCAGAGCCAGTTCAGTATCTGTTCATCACTACAACCTGCAGCTGGGAGGCAGTGGCCGTTCAGCTGTCCATCTGCATGAAGAGGTTGTGTTCGAAGTGCAGACTCCCAGCCCTCCACCACCAGCGGCGATACTGGTCTACAGAGCAGGAGATGTCACCAGCCACGTCTTCAGCCTCAATGACGTGGAAGAGCAGGGACTCCCAGCACCACCTGGCTACCGTGAGTCAGACATCGCTTTATGTTGGGGATTCTTCTCATCAAAGAATGAGGTTAATTACCGACAGTGCAGTTGGTTCTTGAATCTAACATAAGAAAAATGTGTTAATCCCCTGAAGGAAATTCAGGACATTATTATTTCCTTTATTTTTCCATCATTCAGGTTCATATTTAACAGATGTTTTGCTTATTTAGTTACCATGAATACACACCAAGAAACTAAGATGAAACTGAAATGGTGGAATGAAAACACACAGTAGTATATTACTGAGTGATTACATGAACATTTTTGGACCCTATGATTATAAAATTTTTGGTTGGATTTGAAGGCCTGCTGAGATTCAGTCAGTAAAACGTAATTTGTTGGTGTAACGTATTTAATGTCAAAGGCGTTTGTAAAGGAGCTGAGGTATTTGGATTTATTTAATGTAATATACCTATTTGTGTCATCTTATGTAGTTTTTCTTTTCATTAAGGAAGTTCTTCCAATTCTGTTGACGAGCCATCTACCGCTGATGAAAACACACTGTTGCTCTCATTTTCAGGTTTGTGTATATTTTGATACAGTCTTGTAAAGAACCTCGAGGTGAATTTTGACTGTACAAATAAAATGAACACAGGGCTAATTTAAGACACTTAAGCTGAGCTATAAACCTGAGAGGCTTTTTCATGGACATTTGTTAAGATGAACAAAGTTAAACAAGTTAAGGCCAAGTTTTGTCAATTTGAAACGTATTTCAAAACCCATTTGAAACAGAAAGCTGACATTTTTGTGTTGAAACTTGAAGACAATAAGACACAAGCAAACTGAAAAAGTGAATAAAAAGTGTGTTAATATAATAACATATTAGTGACACTTCTCTTATTTGAATATATTTTTGCATTATTATTATTTTCTTTTGACATGTGTAGGAGCCAGTATTTCCCTTGTTGGGTTGATGATGGTGTCGTTTCACTGTGAGACCTATCTTTTAACCAACCACTGGTGGTGCGGAGGCCGTACGTTTCTTTTCAGTGTCACACTTTCGGCTTCGTTCTAAAATAAAGGGGGGACTAACATGGACCCATCCAAATAATTTTATGGTCCTGTTGCCTTTAAATGGGATAATTCAGATTCTGAGATTTTAAACTACCCACTCAAGTGGATAGTGTAAAAAAATGTTAGAAGGAAATATTAAGTTATACTTTCTAAAGAATTTTTAAAACATGTCACTACAAAAGCTGCCTAAAACGTCTTTCATGGTTAACATGGTCATTAATGCAGAACTTGAATGCAGCATTAGATGTGTACATTTGCTTGAAGTGCTAATGATGTAAAACGTTACCGTATGTAATTTATCAGCATTACAGCAGAGAGTGTTGAAGGCTACTGAAGAGCATCACGACTGTGATGTGGTCATAAACTACAGTAGCACAGCTGTTTACAGGGCCTGAACCTGTAGAGGAGCTCTGTCCTGACATACGGCTTGGTTAGATGCATTTGTTTGGTTGGAGCCAAATGATTTGACTGACAGGTGAAATTAATGCTGTGTTCACTTTGTAAGAAATACAGAGTTCCAAAACATGACAGAAGACATGAATGCAGGAGTTTTACTGACTGTAGTGATATACTTTTCATTCACTTGATAGTTTTTCAAGTAGTATTTAGTTCTTGTCTCTTTTGATGGACCGAACCTACGGCCAGGCTCCCTACTCACACTAGCTTCAGGCTTTCAAAGAAAGAGTGTAGTTGTAATTGACCCAAAGCAGCATCAGGTTGACTGTGCTCATTTATGGGCCATGAATCCGGTCACAACCCTGACTAATGGTGCAGTGATGACATGTCACTGGGATTTCCACAAACTTGTGCAGTTTGGTGTTATGACGATAACTTGATTTGATATGACGACTAGATATTATGCTAATATTTTAAACTAATTCTGCCCATTATATGAAGCAGGTGGTCAGAGTGGTCCCTCTGCATCTCTACCCAGGGAGCCCCCCTTTCAGCACAACCAGACAGACTCCCAGTTAGAGACCCACTCACCCACGCTCACAGCCTCTGACACCCACTTCATTAAACACATGCTAGAAGCTGCCAGACACACTGCTGCAGTCCAGGCAGCCAACACAGAGAGGTAGGTATGACACAACGGCTGCAGGACAGGATTCGAGCAGACAGGACTCTCAGACATTGTTCAGGTTTTTGATGTAGTTTTAACCGTGTTTGTCTTTTTCTCTTTGTAGCAATGACTTTGATTTGGGTCTAGAGCCAGATATTAGTCTGGCAGACACGTATCGCTGGAAGGTTTCTGCTTATGCTCCATGCAGCTCCACCTGCACAACAGGTAAACGCATTCAATTCTGCTTTATTTCTCTAGCACCAATTCACATCACTGATCTCAAGGCTCTTTACACTAAGATCTGACCTGACACAACTAATCCCAACAGATCCCACATACAGTAGAGCAGCTTTTAACTGGAGCTAATCAATAAACAGTGGAAAAACTCTATAGAGGAAGAAACCTGCAGCAGACCCAGGATCAGTGTGGAGAACAGTTGGGGTGAAGGGATAGAGAAGAGAGAAAAGAACAACAACAAGCAACAACAACAACAACAACAACAGACTCAGGCAGGATGGTTGGACCAGCAGCTGAACACTGAGACACACGACTCTGAGTCTGACGATACCTGGAGATGAGAATAGAGAGAGACAGAAAGAGAGAAACACAACTAGGAGAGAACAGAGACAAAGTTAGTCACATGTGGACATGGAGGCATGTTAGTGGACGGAATAGATAGAAAACCAGAGGAGCTCAGTGAATGAAGGAGGTTCCAGCATCTAAGCCTGTAGCAGCTGAACTAAGAGATGGATCAGAGAAACCAGAACCATCTGGAACCATCAGCTTTGTCAGAAAGGAAGGTTTCAGCCTAGTTTTAAAGCAGAGAGGGCGTCTGCTGCTAGAACCTGAACTGGAAGCTGGTTCCACATAGAGGAGCTTGGAGCTAAAGGCTCTGCCTCCCGTTCTACAGGTAGAAACTCTAGGAACCACCAGTAGACCAGCTCTGAGAAGCAAGGTTCTGTTGGAGCAGAAGGAGCCATGAGGTCTAAGACAAGATGGAGCTTTATTATGAAGAGCTGGACAGAGAAGCTAATGTAGGAGAAATGTGACGTCTCTTCCTGAGTCCAGTCAGACTCTGGCTGCAGCATTTGAATTAACTGGAGGCTTTTAAAGAGTCACTGGTTCAAACTATGAGCAGGGAGACACAGTCGTCCAGCCTGGAGGAACTAATGCAGGGATTCATGTTTCAACATCACTCTGTGAGAGGATGCTCCTCATTTTAGCAACATTCCTCAGGTGGAAGTAGGAGGTTTAGAGATTCTATAATGTAGGATGTAAAGGAGAGAACTGGGTCAAAGATGACACCAAGGTTCCTACAGTAGAACCTGAAGCTAATGTTATGTCATCCAGAGAAACAACCTGATTCAATAATGAGTCTCTGTGGTTTTTATCAATTATAATAAACTCAGTTTAATCTTAATTTAGTTGTTTAAACAATGAAGTTTGACTAATTGGTTTGTTTCCTCTGGTTTCATGGACAAATATAAATGAGTATTATCTGCATAGCTAAGTGTTTCCTAATAATATTACCAAGAGGAGACATGTAAAGACTGTTGGACCCAGCACAGAACCCTGTGGAACAACAAAGCTAATTCTTGTGTAGATGGAAGATTGATCATGAACATGAACAAATTGGAATCTATCAAATCAGATTGAATCCATCCAGTGCTTTTCCTTTAATCCAACTATGTTCCAGTCTCTGTAGTAGAATCTTGTGATCTATCGTATCAATGCTGAACTAAGATCTAACAGGACAAGGACAGAAACTAGACCATTGTCTGAAGCTGTGAGAAGATCATTAGTGACTCTAATCAGAGCTGGTTCTGTCTGTGATGGATCTGAATCCTGACTGAAATCTTCATCCAGGTTATTTCTACGCAGGTGGTCTCATAGTTGTTTAGCTACGGTTTTTTTTCCAGAACTTTAGAAATAAAGGGCAGATTAGATGTTGGCCTATAGTTTCTAGTTCTCTAGGGTCAGAGTAGGTTTATTCAGTAAAGGTTTGACCACAGCAACATTAAAGCCTGTGGTACGTAGCCTGTTAGCAGAGACTGGTTGGTTTGATTTAATATTGATGTGCTGATTAATGGAAGAACTTCTTCTTCCTAACATTCATGGAAACCCATCAGACCGTAGCGTAGTGACCAGTGACCTCCTACTGCTGGCTGCTGTACATTAGGCTTGTTAAACTGTGATGTGCTGGTTGTGTTTAGTAGAATGATAAAAAAGAAACCAATTGTTCTTCAGCTCTGTCCTATGATAAACGTTTCCTTTCTCCTTTATTTGTATTATTTATTGCATTGTAGATATATGTTGTTCCTGATTATTTTCATTTGCTTGTAGTAGAGGGTTTGTTTTCATCAACCCACACAATCCTCAATCGCAGTGAGAGAAAAAACAAGCTGCAACGTGGCGTAAACCGACCGATCATCTACAACAGAGAAGCTGTCGTCCAAATTCGCTGGCTCTTAAAAATACAACAAGCAAATGTTTGAACTTTTCCACTCAATAAGCTGCTCAGTGGCAGCGTGACGCTGTGGACACATCCTCTGCACTCACACTACAGGATATTGTGCACATTGACGGTACAGTGCTGAGCTACTACTGTGTATCTGTGTGATTTTCCAGGTTTCTCTACCAGCTATGCCTTGTGTGTTCGCTATGATGGAGCTGAAGTCGAGGACGCGTACTGTGACTCTCTGACCAGGCCCGAGCCCACGCATGAGTTTTGCATTGGGAAGGAATGTCCTCCAAGGTGCTGCAACCTGGTTTATCTCGAGCAAGACGCAGAAGTGTTAACCCCTAGCTGTCCAGTCACTAGTGTGTTCATCAGATGGACTGTTGAATGATTAAACATGAGCATGTTTTTCTGAATTCAGGAAAACTAAATGAATCTAATAGTAAATATGTACATACGTTAATATTGGTGAGCTTTTGTTTTGCCACTTTTAAAATTTCCATATGCAAAGACTCAGCAGACCTTAATCTGGTTTATTCCCCATTTGCACAAGATCGTTCTCCCCCAGAATGTGTCCCAAAGATTCTGTTTAGAGTGCACTTCAAGCCTTTTCTTTTGAAATTCACACCAATGGTAGAATTTGTGCTGATGATCAATCTGAGCACATGGATTAGTTAATAACTGCTGTAGTTTGTTCTAAGTGAATGTCTAAGCGGCTCTAACGTTCCCACCGTGCAGATGGGAGACCAGTGGCTGGAGCGACTGCTCTCGGACGTGTGGTGAGGGCGTTCAGTACCGAACCGTGCGCTGCTGGAAGATGCTCTCACCCGGTCTCGACTCGTCTGTATACGATTCCCTGTGTCTGTCGCACGACCTGCACAAGCCAGCAGCTAGAAAGGTGTGTCACGGCCAGAGCTGCGGACCGCAGTGGGAGGTGTCGGACTGGTCAGAGGTAAAGCTGTGGACTCTAGGCACTTCACAAGTTAGGTGTGAAACCTTACCCCACTAAAGCCAACAGATCCCACGTGGAGCAAGCGTTTGTTAACTATAATGGTTCATGTATAGAATAATTGAATTCTAATAGCAACAGTGGACAGGAAACACTCTCTGTATAGAGGAAACAACCTCCAGCAGACCCACCCCACTCTCCACTCATACCCATTAGCATGACCCACTGCACAGGATGTGTCTATATGCACACCCCACGTCTCCCAGTCAGCTGAACCTCTCTGATAGTGATCTGTAATCTGTCTATCTAATAATGGTGGCTGTGCGTGTGTGTGTGTGTGTGTGCGTGTGTGTGCCAGTGCTCTGCACGCTGTGGTTCTCATGGCGTTCGGACTCGGGGCGTTCGGTGCTCCATGGAGTTTCGGCTATGTAACAAGTCGTTTCAGCCAATGGACAGTCAGGAATGTGAAGGCCCGCCTTGTGACAGGAGGTGGACAGTGTCTGACTGGGGACCTGTGAGTCTTGCCAACGCACAGAATAGTAAGACATCGTCCTGGGAATTCTAGCTTCTTAACATTTCACCACACATGTGTTTGAGCCAGTGCTCAGGTGTGTGTGGACAGGGAAGGATGCAGCGGGCAGTGATGTGTCGATCTTCAGCTGGGGCAGTGATGTCAGCGGAGCAGTGTGACCCGTCGCTTCGCCCACTGGCCATCCACCCTTGTGGCGACAGGGACTGTGCCCCCCACTGGGTGGAACAGGAATGGCAACAGGTAAAGATTGGTCCCAACCGCATATTTTTCTGGGTGTGGGACTGTACAAATGATTCGTCTTTGATTTTCTGTGGGTGCCAGTGCAACGCTACGTGTGGCCGGGGAGGGCGGTACCGCCAGGTGGTGTGTGCTGGGATTGAAGGCGGCGCATTCAAAGAGTTTCCAGACAGTAGCTGTGACCAAAGCAAGAAACCTGAAACCAGCTCCTACTGCTTCCAGAGACCCTGCTCAAAATGGTTCACTACCTCCTGGTCCCAGGTTACTGTCTGTGTGCATGCTTACCAACTGATGTACCATCCAGCACATGTAGCCAGTTTCTCCTTTGTCAATTGCATTATAATGTTTAGCTGAGTGACCGTGGATCTATGCACCAATGATATGTAGAGAAAAAAGTCTTGTCCCTCCTGACCTCTCAGTGCAGTAAGACCTGTGGAAGTGGAGTCCAGGTGCGTGAAGTTAAGTGTTACCAGGGAGAAGAGTTGGTGACCAGAGGCTACAGCTGTGACTCTGCCCTCAAGCCAAAATCCAGACAGAGCTGTGAAATCCAGACGTGTCCAACCCCAGGTACACAATCAAAGCAGGAGCTGAGTGGATCACGTGTCGCTGTTTTTTTCCATCGTGCTAATGAATCAGATGAGAAGCACAACTTTTCTCTGCTTGGTGTTTTTTTCCTCCAGCACAAGCTGCAGCATCATCTGTGGACAACTCGTGCCAAGATAAGCCAACAGCCAACTGTGCCCTGGTCCTTAAGGTGAAGCTGTGTTCCCACTGGTACTACAGGAAAGCCTGCTGCCAGTCCTGTAAGACGCCGAAACCCTGACGTGGTCCCACTTCAGCACAAACCACTCCCACAGCATTGTTACTGGTGCCACACAGAAGCCTGCTGCTAGTAATGTATGGCCTTAGGACGTTGATAGTAACCTTATTACTGTTGTCACTGATGTCAAAGGTCAGCACGCTGTCACTGCTTTACCTAATGCTGATGTTACCTCTTTGCTATTGTTTGTCTCCTCCATATTTAGCATCGTGATTATTCTGCGTCTGTGTTTAGATACTGAAACGTCTCAAAACAATGTGAAGACAAAGGGATGTTTGTTCATCTATTTCTTTACCTCCAGCAAACCACCTCCTTACTATTCCACTGTAGGGTAGAGCCCAGCCCCACGTCCTCAACACTCAGAGTGTGTTGTATTCCAGTAACGAGCCCAAAGCACGTTTAGTTGTTAGCTGGACAACAGAGCAGAACTGTCTCTGAGCGTCCGGACGTACTGGTGGTGAACTTGCACCTACGTGAGCCGCACACACTTCCTTCATGTCTTTATACCATGTGAGAATTGGGGAAATGTGTACATAGACTCTTCTAGACATACAGCACAAGCCAAATGACTGAGTACGAATGAAAACACCGGACCTCTTTAAACCAACCACTGGCCTGTGGGTAGGTATTGGACCCTGCTGGGATTGGCTCCAACACAGGAAAAGCAGCAAAGAGGATGGACATGGAAAATGCAGCAGGGACTTGATCCTACTGTGATCTACATATAACTTACATGAGAATCCAAGTAGCTTTAGGATAAGAGGTTGGTTGGTGCTTTAACCTGACCCAAATAATAATAAATGAGAAAAGAAAGCTGATATTTGTCTTTGTTTAAATCTTTAGTTTGCAAAATGTTTTGCTTTCTAAAACCTACACTTTTCAGTCTAAGGTTTGCTGCAGGTGCTGAGACATAGCATCCGGGTCGAACATCCTGCAGATCTGACTAAATGAGGAACTACATGAATATAAACACTGGGGTTGAAAGGTTAGTAGTAGCTGTAATAGCACATGGAGCAACGTCTAGAGCCAGGAGGAGCAGAACTGAACCAAAACACACTGTGGAGCCCTGACGGAGCAGCTCCCGACGGGCTCTGTGTACTGATTCACACATAATGAATAAAAGGATCGTCTGTTCTTAAAGAGCGTCTTGTGTCTGACCTTTTGACTAACTCTGGACTGACAGTAGAACAGTGTAAATAAGATGCAAGAACCAGGGAAATGACCAAACAGACGCGTCAGGCTTAAGGGAGGGAGGGGACATGAAGGAACCTCTCTGCTGTTCTCACGCCCTGTAGTTACAAGAGGTGGGGGGAAAGAACTGTGATCTGGTCTCTGCGAGGTGTGGGAGCTTTACAGTAGGAGAACTGGCAGGTCACATATTACAAATAATTTGTTTTTGTAGTTCAAAGTTTGTTTGTCTGCAGGAAAGACTGTCAGCTGCAGAGATGAGGTGAGTAAACAATGCACAGCGATAGTAGATGAGCCATTTTACATGTAAAGAATCATCCTCACAATATTAGAATGTAGATGTAACCACGGCTCATTCTCCAGACTAAGTGAGGTGTTGACTGGACGTGTTCTGCTACAGGGCATGTGCTTGTGCGGTAAAAGGGAATGATGCTATGATGTCATTCCTTTTATCCATTATGATTATATACAGTCCTCACTAAACACGTTGAATATGGGCATGTTGGGACACTACCACAAACTCATAGAAGTGTCAATGTTCCTTATTATGTGGGGGAAATCGAAGTGAGAACTATAGTTACTGTAATTTGACTTCTGTGGATCAGACACGAATGACAACCAATCTCCAAACACGAAGAAGACATTAACGCTGTGAACAAACTGCAGAGTACAGTGACACAGAGACATTCATTGTTGTTTGGAGGCTTTTCAAAGAATTTGTTGACAGAAGGTAGAGAATGATGCCACAGTCACCCTGTAGGTCCAGTGTGCAACTACAGAGTTGACTGCACTTTCAGGATCACAGTGGACACTCTAGGGAAGATTGTCAGGGATGCTGGGATACACGTTCTGTGAAACTACTGCCCGTGTGCCTCGTTTGTTCTTTGACGCCTCTTAAAGCCACATGTGTTTCCCTGAGGGATTGGAGGCACCTTCCTGTGAAAGCATGACACCAACATAACCTCTACTCCCCGTCCACCACCAGCCCACCATACACTGCGTCTGCTTCTAGCGTCACCTACAGGGTGGTCAAGTCATTGCATTACTTGTTGTAACTGTGTGTGTGGTATGTTATATATATATATACCTGTTTACCAGTGGTGATAATCATTCATCTGCCTTCCCAGTTAGAAGACGTATGTGTCCAATATACAGTGTGATCACGCCTGCGTCCCTTCTCTTCCCACTCTCTCCTGCTTCCAGTGGTGCTGGAGACAATGGACAACTGCAGAGTTTTCCATTGTCTTATCAGTCGACTCAGTCTTAGCTACTGGAGACGACATTCCTCTCACACCTGTGAGACGTCAGGCTGTGTGGACACGCGCTTTATCCTGATCTTCCTCTATCTTGTTGTCGTGGCAGTGCCACTCTGCAGAACTTCAGCTGGGGTGAGTACAGGCTGAGGAACCAGACAGGTCTCCTCAGCTCTACTCTGGCTGGATGTCTACTACTGATACACACGCTTGTATTTCTACAGGCCTAAGGACATGCATTCACTCACCTTTATACGTTCACACAACATTTGTCTCAAGTTTCCTATAAACAGTATGACAACAATGGAGCATATTTCTGTTTTGATTGGTTTTAGTTGATTTAGGCCTTAATAAAGACCTGAAGAACAGGTAAGTAGCTGCTGCCTCAGTGTCTCAGATGTGTGTCTGGAATGTACCTTATGATGAAGAAGCATCAAAGAAACCGACGCAAGGGGACAAGGATCAGAGTCAAGTTTATTTAGCACTGCTGGATACACCAGGCTACCACAGTAAATGAATGTCACAGTGGACGACGCACCACGGCCCATCATCCTCCAGTACATCACCTAATAACATCGACAATGGTTTCAATTTCCATGGCTGTGTATAGCAATTAAATCTATCAAATCAGTAGTTCACAGCTTCTAGTCAAGTCTCACACACTGTTCTACTGCCACATGAACTATAATACTTGATTATTTTCTGTTGCTACTCACCACATTCCTCCTTTTGAAGAGACATTTTAACATAATATGTAATTCAATAATTCATCATGCATTACATCCACAGCATAGCTACACACAGAAGAAATCGCTAAAACAAACACAGAAAAAGTAACACACAGCTGATGGAGAGACTGAACTGGTAAAACTGGAAGACAGCATTTTGTGGGATATTAATCATATTGTGTAAAGGCATCAAGTGCAGAGTTAATGAAGAAAGGCCCTTTAGAAGCAGTGGTCTGTACCACACGTCACTGCTGCTACGCCTTAGGTTAACCTAACGTTTTCTCACTGTCCTAAATAATAACTCCACAGCTCAACTGAACAGACATTCACTGCGCTCAGCTACAGTATGTTCCATGTGAAAATCAGTTTGGCTTGTGGTTTGTTTGTTAACCAGAAAGAGTTTGCTCTAAACTTACTGTCTGTGCATTAGCATGTCCACTAAACTGTCCACAACCATGTAATCTGACACCGATTTCAAGTTGCCCTGTAAACACGCTGCGTGAGGACCATCGTCACAGAGGCATGTACGACCTACAGATCATATAGAACCTCCAGCACGCTGGCCAGAGACCAGGCCTGGGTCTCGCAGCTGAATGAGCAGTACTGGCCGTTCTCATTGGTCAGCTCTGGCAGGCCTTTCCACAGAGACCTAAGAAAACAAGCAAGCAGGTTAAGAGTCACCACAAACACTAAATACACAGGTGAACAGATAACTGTTGGCCGTCCCACCTCTCCAGGTGGGTGTAGTGTCGTGAAAGCACGTTTTTAACCAGGTTCACTGTTTCCGCGTAGGTTTCCTGTCCCAGCTTTGTGGCAAAGTAGAGTTTTGCCCGCAGGAAGTAGCCTACTGGCCACAACCACTCCTACAAACACACACAACACAAAGCTACAGTTAGTCATCGTTTGCATAGAGTCTGACAGACCCGTAGACAGAATCAGATTCAGCTTTGGGTTGGGAAGCGTCATGTAGGTCGACTGTTCAGTGTAATGCAGCTCAGCGGTTTGTATGAGTCCACGTAGTTTCATTCATGTGATTCTCAATTTAAAATCATGGTTGTCGGTGCAGGTATGTAGTCTCCAGAAACGTACTACACAACAGGAACCTGTTACCCACCAGTCTGACCGGAATCAATCAACATCAAAACTCACATGATGACACAAGACCTTAAGCTGTGCCATTAGCAGCGCCGTGGGTCGGACTCACCGGGCCCTGATGGTAGTTGAAACCTTTGGCCAGGTTGTAGTTGTCGTTGTCCAGAGCATTGTCATACACACCACAGTACACCATGTCACTAGGACAGCACAAAGAGCCAACAACTCATTTTAGTATAGTAGGTGCTCACATGTCCTGCGGTGAGTGTATTAAGACGTCTTACTCTGGGTCAAGTGTCTTCATTCCCAGGGGTCCCAGCAGTTTCTTCTCAGCTACCTCTAAAGCCTTCCAGGCCCTCTCCACTGTGAACAGCTCTGGAGCCTTTCAACAAAAACAAACAAGACCAAAGATACACTTGGCCTCTGCATTCACCATCTTTATTCAACACCAAACTGTGAGTGGGTTTCACCTACCACCACCATGGTGATGGTGAAGTTGGGTCTTAGTTGGTAGTCACACCAGGGGCTGGAGGCTCCATAGCTGTCCTTGTAGATGCCCTTCTTATGCACCAGATCTGGGCGTTTCTCATTAGGGTTGTTCGGGTCCTCAGACACCCAGAACGCTGCTTCAAAAGACTGCTGGAGCTGCTGGTTCCACTGGGAGTAGGAGACAAACTCTTCTTTACCTGGAACACAGTGGACACGTCACTTTCTGGACAGCTGACAGACGCACCAACCGTTGTGTGTGTGTTTCCACACCTGCTCTTTGTACTTTAGCTCCATCATAAGGGAACAATCCTTTGGCATGGAGCCCCACAACCCAGCGAACAGCTGACTTACTGAGACCAACTATCTCAACGGCTGCTCCATCTCTGAACAGATAAAGTCACACAGGCACACACACCGTTTAGACTTTACCTTCTGATTCACTTAATTAGATGTGCATGTACAGTATTGGAAATATACCTTGGAGTAGCTGGCATGCCTTTGTTCCTAGCTCTCTCACTCTCTCCCATTTTGTCCATCCAGGTGCCACAGTTAAAGCGGTTCCCCCCAGTGACAAAGCCCGTGGCTGGATCCACCTTAGCCACCACATGGAACCCTGTAGAAGAGAGGAAGAGCTAGAAACTGATAGATGTACACAGATTCAAAGAAAGACGGTTGATGGCCTTACCTTCGTCTCTCATGTTCATGTCTATCTTGGGTCCTGCATTTCTCTCTCTGAAGGAGATTCCCTGCAGGTGGGACTGTAAAGCCTCTTGGATCACATCGTGGAGAGGCTGTTCCTACAAACACACACTACAAATGTCCACACTGATGCAAGCACGTGTGTGTACGGCTCTGTTCGACTGTACTGTACATACCACCTCTCCAGGTTTGCGGGGTTCACAGTCATCAGTAGGGTACATCCGCGTAACTGGGCAATTGAGGATTTCATGACCTTGGGGAACATGGGTAGTGTAGTCCTGAACAAAAGCAGAGATTTGTCACATGTTAAATTTGTGTTTTAATGTGCTGGAGATTGCACTACGAGACATTTTGACAGGCTGGCAGCAGGTTGGGAGGGGAGGGGTCTATTATCGATCATTATTATCAGAATGATCCCACACAGCATACTAATAACATACTGTACGTCAAGTAAGCAGGTTACAGTCAGCTGCTGTAACTGTTGTGTTAACAGGAAAACTGGTTTCCATAATTGTTGAAAGGGATTAGAGTAATCACAACTTCCCCAAGTAGACCTCTGCCAGAGAAGTGATTACTCTGCCATGTGAAGGTGTGGCCTGGTTACTAATCGCTTTGTAGGTGCTGGGTGAAAGAGGAAATCATTTCAGAAGTGATGCAGTTCACAAGAATCAGACGGAATCAGACGGTGTAAGGCTTCACTATGTGTATCGTAACGCTGTGTCTGTCTGCATGTCACAGTACAAATTCACCTCCTGTTTGTTTCTACCTGGATGCACTGCAGCCACCACCACACAGCATCACGGCAGTTGTAGCGAGCGCTGCGTCCCTCGCCCAGAAGATTGGGAATCAAACCGTGACGCAGTGTCCCAGCAAAAGACAGGATGATGTTTCTATGGCAACCAAACGAGGAAGCAAGTCATTTCAAAAGTTTACTTGCTGGATTGTGGATTTTCATGGCTTGTCCATATACACGTTCATACTGTAAGTGGAACAAAGATATTTGAGTTTGAAATGAAATTAAATGAAATGCTGCAAATTCAGGACTTCAATAATGCAACAAATGTCTACAAATCCCAGGGGTCTACAGCAACAACAAACCCAGAGACAGAGCAGGAGTGATCGGTACAAAAGTTTGGACCTTTGCTAAAAGTCAAGAACACTCTTAAGGAGTTTGGTATGTTAAGGTCTACAGTCAAGAGATGCACAGAGGCTTCAGCAAAGCCAGACTAGACTTTGCCAGAAAACATGTAGCATGTAACAAAAGCCAGAGCAGCTCTGGAAACTGAAAGTCTTGGCTTGGCTGACATCTTGAGGGTTTCATTTCAAATTCATTTTGTTGGTGTAAACAGAGTAAGATCTTTATTCACTTGGTTACAAACGTGACTGGAAATATAGTGTTGACTGCCAAAAGAAAAGTCTCTGGACATCCTAACTATGACGGGAATACACACATAGTGCACTATGAGAAGAAATATTACCGAGCCTCAATGTGTCTCCCAGTGAGAAGCATCAATCCTCTGAGAGCAATGAAAGTGTCTCTGCCCCAGCAGCGGAAGATTCCAGAGGAAAAATGAGGAAGACCTGGAAATATGACAGTTACTCAATGTGACCAGAATCAGTATTTTTATGTAGCGTCATTGTTCCCTCAGTGGTCATTTGTCTGTTGCTAGGTTACCTGCAGCCAGAGAAACACAGCACTGCTCCTTCTGGCCTGTGATCGGACTGACGCGGTAGGGAACGCCCTCTAGTTTTACAGAGAGTGGAGGAAGGGCTGGAAAGCGCCCAACTCCACACATCTGAACTGAACCCAGCGCCAGGTGACGCACAAAGCTGGAACCATTCTGGACAAAGCTGGACCGAATAACACAAAACATCAACAAACAAGAGAAACTGTCAACGCTATCAAAAACAATCCGTCGCCTATTTTACCTCGACATGTGTTTGTAAGCAGCATCCAGAGCCGCGGTGTAGGTCGACACCAGTATGGCATCAAAATAACAGGGGATGAGGTAGCGCGGGATGTGTTTCAGGTAGTTCAGCATGGCCCCCAGCCACTGACCCACCTGCAGACACTCACAGAGTCAGTGCTGTTGAGATCTCAACTAGCTACAGTAGGGGAGGACATGTGTAATCTGGAGCCCTCACCAGCACCAGAGGTCCCTCTCTGCTCATTAGTCTGTTAGAAACAAAGTCTATCAGCCAGTCTCCTTGTCTGAGGTTAGCGCACACAGGATGGCCCAGGTCGTTGTTCGGACGGATATCAGCAAACACCGACATCAGCCCTGCAGAGACACAGAAGCTACAATTACACTGCTTTCACGCTCACAGTCCAGCACGAGAAACGATTGATTGATTCTTGTCATGGTGAAAACCACAACCCACTGTCCTTCCGACCTACTGCAGTGACTGCTTGGCGTGGAACACTATGTCTATAGTACCTTGCAGTCCAGCATACTTGAAGGTCTCCCAGCTGGGGATGTTGTAACAGCCTCCACCATCTTCTTGTTCTTCTGAGTCACAGCGAAACAGCAGGACATTCAAGTCTGCTAAGGTCAGCTTGGACATGAGCCTGTGAAACACACAGTTCATAGCTCTGACTCTAACCCTGTCTGGCAGCAGCACTGACCATATTAACCAGTTGGAGACACCCTGCTTTCTGCTCAATAGATGAGCAATGTGACCCAGAGCAGGTGGAGGAGCATTACTCACTGCGACAGCGGCTTCCGCAGCGCTTCTGGTGGGTTTTCATCCGCTAGGCTGCCTCGTTTGTACTTTGGGCTGAACTGGGACAGATAGTACCTCAGGACCCCCACAAACTTCTGGGCCTTTGGGTCCAAACTAACCCTGTGTGAAGGGAAAACGAGGGTGCATGTGATCTAAAAGTACGGATGCTTCAAAACGTGCTGTTTTGTAGCGGTTATGTGCTCCTGTGTGTCCCACCTGAAGGCGATGACACTGCCAGGTGTCAGCTGCTGAAAGCTGATTTCCTGCACAAACTCTGATGGACCTTTAGACGTCACGCCAGCCTGCTTCACCAATTTACTGTCCTGTAACTATAGGCATCGAATAGTTCTTTAAGTTTTTGATATGCATTGTTTAGAATGTTAATAATACTATTGGAGAGGACTGACAGCTATATGCTCTTTTATTTCCACTGTGTATTCTGGCATGCCGTTGATGTAGTTGTCATCCTTCTTGTAAGTACCAACGTTCCTTTCCACTGTCCTGGCCTCCAGTATCACTTCCTCAATCTTTCCTGAGGAGAGAATGACTATTTTCAGCATTGAGAGCCCTGGTCAACCTTCATGTAACTGGTGTGAGGTGTGGAATCATCCTTGCCGTACCCGGTATGAACATGGGTGGGACGTTGGTGTCATACTGGTGAGTTTTGGGGTCCTTGAAGGCCGTCCTGCACACTGCGACCACAGACTGGTGGGTGACGGGACAGTGACGAGTAATAGCAACAATATCTGCGTCCACCTGGTCGACATACACCTGGTGGGCAGAGGTATTGAAATGAATCTTGTAGCAATTGAATTTCCCCACGGTGGGATCTATAAAGAATGATCGTATCAAACTCTATGCTGATCTTTGTATCGTGTGTCTTTCTAGGAAATGCAGCACCACAAATCCCAATATAGACTTTTTGTTGCACAATCAAAACCTAAAACAGAAGGAGGAATAAGTTGTGTACCTGTATGAATCCCTGGGCAGCTAGCTCCTGGTGAAGCTTGTTCAGCGCCAGTTTCCCAGCTATAATGCCACTGTGAATTCCAGCTTCACCTGCTGAGGAGGCTGGTGCAGAGGTGTTCCACTTGGGGTAAAGACGCTCCTCCTTCACCACAGAGATCTATACACACGGATCAGTGCAGGACCCTCATTGACTACAATAGGTAAAGGACAGCTAGAGCTGGGCTTGATGGAAAGTGTGTGCGTGTTAGAAAGTAACCTGGTGTGGCACTAATTCGTCATATCCTCTGGTGGAGCCGGTAGCACAGCAAGCCATGGATACAATAGCTGAGCTGGGCAGAGAGTCCAATGCTGAACGAAGCTATAAGATAGTTACACATTCAACATCTGCACAATTAAACCATAACATTCCAACAGTTATTCACACTCACAAACTGCTGTAACAGCCACAGCGTGACGCTGCAGACGGACTCTCACCTGTATGGGACACTCGTTGTCATGGGTTACATCAAGGAACATGGCATGTGCAATGGAGGGTATCAGTGGACGGAGACTGGGCTGAACAAAAGCTCCTACTGGCTCGCCTCCATAACGATAGACTAGTCGGCCCTCTTCATGGCTGTCACCAGCTGACATGGCCTCTGTGGCAGGAAGGAGGACAGGTGGCACTTCTCTTACTGCTTGAGCTCAATGAGTCACTTCACACATTCCAGTTAATGCAAGTCTGGGCTCATTCCAAGCTCATATCCCGTGTGTGTCTGAGAGATAACTGCTTTAGCTATTAAAGCGAAAAATGATTCTGGTTAAATATTCTCAGTAAAGGTAAACACATTTAATTCAGACATCTTGTATTGTAGTGTATGTAAAGTACTGAGTTGTAGTGATGAAGCCTGGCTTTTGTTAGAGATCCAGTACGGACTAGTATTGTACACTTTACACTCAAATAACAAGAGGCAGGAGTCTCATCCCAAACTGTGCATTCACTGTTCATTTAGACACAGTGGTATCCTGTTCCAGTCCTGACTTATGCCCTTACTGTATAAATGCAAAGTGATGTGGGGGAGAGAAGGTGGAAGTAGCTGGAGCAAACACTTCCTACAGCTGATGGACGGATTAGACCTGAGCTACGTCCCTAGGTCGTCTTGTGTAAATAGCTGACTTGTCGCCCACTGTTACTGCAGGTTCCTTTTCAGCTCTGGGAGCTTTCTGGGTTTGAAGGGATCTCGACTATACCAGTATGCGTCATATCAGCTCTTTCGAACTCTTCCTAGTTCTACTTGGTCTGTAGTGTCATCAGAAATGACTTGTAGCATCATTGTGTTCCACCATCTCTTTGACTGTTTTGCTCCTGTTTTAGGTGTCATGTGTGCATGTCAAAACAAATAGTGCACCATACATACAGTCCTGTACCTCGTATCAGTGATGTGATCCCTAGCTTGGTAACAAAGATGTTATCCAGCTCCTCGCTGCCAGTGAACAGTTCAGCCACCACATAAAGATTAGGACACACCGTTCTGGCCACATCCAGCATGAACTAATTGACCACAGCAGCACAGCAAAACCGGGGGGGGGGCATTCATTCAAAAAGGTGAAAATGAGATAAAGGAACAGGGATAATGTGAAGAGGACACAGCCAGTTAGCACCAACCACACCATGCACCCAAGGAGTGAAGAAAAAAGGACAAACACACAGTTAGTTGAGTTTCGTACCTCGTATAAGGCTGCTAATTCCCAGCCGGTTAACAAACACATTGTCAATCAGCTCGCTGCCTGTAAACAGTTCAGCTATCACATATAGATTGGGCCTGACCGCTCTGGCTGCATCTAGCATGGCCTGGACATGGCAACACATCAGCGTTACACACAGGGAAAGAACAAGAGTGTGCTGTTAACACAATTCCCTTCACATACACAGTGAAGGAAGACATTACTTACATGCTAATTTTAGCAGATTCTTCATAAACATTTTGTATTTCAGCTTAACTGCTACAACTCTTATTGTCTGGTTTGGTGTAAGGCAGGGAGGCCAGTCCTGGTCCTCGAGGGCCACTGTCCTGCAGGTTTTCCAGCTCTCTCTGCTGATCACCTCGATCAGGTGCCAGTTGGCTTTTCCAGCTGCTGACTGACTGAACACACCTGATCACTGTAATCAGTAGTAGCTACGACAGGACGAGATGGGAAACCAGCAGGACAGTGGCCCCGAGGACCAGGATTGGACACCCCTGGTGTGAGACATTACCTCGGCTACATGTAATGGTGTGGAGTGGCAGTTGTCCAGCCTGACTCCGTGGAAATATGTGGCTGTGATTTCAGTGTACTTCTGCATGTGGGCCCACAGGTATGGACAGTCTTCAGGCCTGTTGCCATAGCGCAGCTTGACACTGTCACCCCAACAAATCAGCTCCCGACGCAGGTACACATTCGAGCCTACAGAGAACAGAGATTCAGCCAGACATGGTGGAGCAACTGCAACGATTAGCTCACTGAGACAGTTCTGGAGCCAAACGCTGCTTACTGGAAAAATAATACAGTCCAATACTGTTTATGGAGCTCAAATTCTGCTCTTCCATTTCTCTACTGTACATACTGGCTGGTACTCACAGGCTGGTTTTCTATGGTTACCTGGCTCTGCAAAGTTGCGCAGTGGATCGTCACCCATCACCCAACCATTGTGTGCCAAGCAGTGACATGTCTTGACTGGCTGGTCTAGGAGCTCCATCTCCTGCTCCAGGGTCATGTCTTCATAAGGGAAGGTGAAATACCTGGCAGAGACAGTGGACAACACTGAAATTCACTAACCGATCGCTAATCCCACGTGGAGGCGCTTTATGCAGTATTACCTGGTCACTAGGGGGTTCTTCTTGTTAACAGGGCCCAGTTTAGGTCCATGATCAGCCAGACGCTCATAAACTACATTTCCCAAAACACAGTTGACAGCCTGGGTGTAAAATAATGAAAAATGATGATTGTCAGTGTTTCACACTTTCACACTACATGCTGAATGGTCTGTACAGCAGTACTCATACACATTCACACTGCTCCTCATTCACCCATCTGCACCCGCAAGCTCACACACACCTGAACTTCAGCACATGGGCCAGGGAGCTGCCCGTTACTACCATACCTGCTCCTGATGCTGCTGGACGACATGGAGCTGTTCAGCATTCAGCTCGTTCAGCTTCTGTCTCAGCCGACCACAGCACTCTTCAATGTGCTGCGGGGAGGAGCTATCAACAGAAAAGCAAGCACGGGAAACACTTTACAGCCTGTAGCAATATTCATTTGTGTTGGTGTGTTTTCTCTCTTCTCTCTCCCTTCACTCCAACCGGTCAAGGCAGATGTTCTCACACTGATCCTGGGTCTGCTGGAGGTTTCTTCCTCTATAGAGTTTTTCCACTGTTGCTATTTAAATGTACAATTTATCGATTGGCTCCAATTAAAAGCTGCTCTATGTGGGATTAGTTGGGTTTAGTTGTGTCAGGTCTTAAAACCTTACTTGTAAAGTGCCTTGAGATCACTGATGTTGTGAACTGACGCTATAGAAATTAAACTGAATTGAATTATTAAATCGCACTTTTGTGGATTAAATGTATGACAAACATTAACATCTCAACCACCAACAAATAATATAAATACATATACATATTGTGCTGATTTACTGAGAAATCTTGACTTAAAAGCCAAGTGATTTTAAGTCCCACCTGTGAGGTACAAACGTCCCCAGAGCAGAGTCCATGTCCACCGTGTTGCCATAACGACGGTACAAGAGGTCCTGGGTGATCCTCAGCCCCTGTTCCCCGCCAGACTTACTACGATCTGGCTTGCTGCCTAAAAGCACAAAGGTTAACACAGAGACTAATCAATGAAAGGACATGGAGGTTCCAGTGATGCCTTGGACCAGGGTGGACTGATACATTGCAAAACACCTCAGTATCTAAAAGCTCTTTCAAAGTAATTGTCTTAACTGTATGTTAGAAAACGAATGGCTTTGTGGACAATGACACTCAGCATGAATGTTATTTCTATTTCTGCACGTGACATGTTCCAGTTGTGGTGTTTCAGCCTTTTGTGCTTCAGATTCAAGTGCTGCCAAGGCAGTTGCCCTGAGCCTACCAGCTTTGTTATTGCAGTATTGCAACTATTAACTACTACTCTGCATGCTACATGACGTTTGCATAGAGTAATACTTCTCTCCACTGACCATTTCTTAGAAGGATTTTAAACTGCTCCACAACGCTTTCCACTTTGACCTGGTAGAACTCCCACAGCTTGATCTGAGGAAAGAGGTCCTGATGCATCACAGTGCGAATGGCCTGAAAAACACAAAGGCAAAAACATAACTAAACTCATTCTGACTATACTGCGGCTTTCGTAGCTCTTTTCATCGTGTGTGCGCAGCTCAACTATGTGCACTCACGTTCAGGTGGCTCTCGCTGGTGATATCAGCAGGAAGGCCTTTCGCCTTGTAACGTCCCTCAGCAAGTCTGGTGGTCAAATGCCAGAGAGCTCTGTCTAAGACCCAGGCTGGGCGCAGGTGTGGAGAGTTCACCAGGTTGTAACCACACTCTGGATGTTCTCTTATCCACCTGCTGTTAGCAGCTATAAATCAATTAATCAACCAATCAATTTTTATTTCCACAACAAAATGTAGCACAAAGTACTTTACAGATGCCTGGAAAAGACAGAAAACACCAATAAACCATTTACTACAACAGCAGAAAAGATATAATGGGCAGAGCGAATGTAAAGACTACATACAACAATGGACAATCAAATAATATACTCAATACCATGAGCCATGGCTGGTTTTGTTCATGACCTGCAACTTACGTATTTTAGGCTTCCAATAATAATTTGAATCATAATGGACACAAATCACGATGTAAGTAATTTCTGTGCTGCCATAAATAAACCCATAGGGTTATGAAGTGCAAAGGAAAAGGCCACTACAGTAGTGACCCTGGTGACTCATGATTCTAAATTTACCTGCTCCTCTACGGCAACGTTTTTAAATTGGAATCCATAAATGTTTACTTGGAAATTATGGCCCATTCAAACTGTAATTACAGCAGGCCCCCAGCTAAGAATTCATTTCATTTCTTAGTCTCAAATGGTAAATGTTGTTAAAAGCTGCTACAAATGTGTTCATATCAAGGAAAAGAGTTTTTGATGAAAAGTTTATTGACTTGGTCATAATTAAATGTAAATACTTGTTCTAGGTGGAATAAACAGAATATGAAGGTTAACTCACCAGTATGATTGTACACCACATCTGTAATACAGAGCATGTTCCACTCTTTTCTTAACTTCTCCACCAGTATCCCCACATCTTCCCAACCGTAGCTCTGACCCTCTGGGCTAAACTCGGGGTTGAAGGCCAGCTGGTCAGCTAAAGAGTAGCAGGACCTTGACTCTCCTAGAGTCTGCAGAGGAGTGAAGTGGATCATGTTGTACCCTGGAAAGGGGCAAAACCAAACAGTTATTGAGACACACTTTGAATAAGGCCACCTACGACATACAATCAGACTTTGTACAGTCCAGCGTTGTTCTACCTGCATGATGCTATGAATGCCATTAAATAATTAATAAACACACAGACCTGACTCCTTGGCCACTCTCAGCCTATCTGGCCAGTCATCCAAGTGGCCGAGGCATTTGGACAGGTAGGTCTGAATGGTAATGCAGTCCAACGGAAGGACTTGGCTGTCTGCTCCAACACGAAGAACTGGGTCGACAACAATGTATCCTCCTCCCGACCGCTCTGCCTCTCTGCAACAAACCAAAGGTAAGCAGCAATACGATCGACATACTGTAGACAAATGTGCATTACTGTTCTAAGATAGGAGGCTCTTACCCACATCCAAAATAGTACTGATAGGACCCAGCTGTCTTGAGGTCCAGAGAGCAGAATTTATCAGAGTCATCTTCCTTTCCTGATGGGTACACCCACTCCAGAACATGGAAGGTGTGTCGCTGAAATTGCTGGCCTTCAAGTGGGTAGTTCGTGTGGACCATAACCTTCCTGCCCTGCAGACTTGGACCCAAGCGGAACTGCAGTTCAAACCCTTGTGGATAAAGAAACATGTTGACTATGGCAAAGACAGAAGTAACTGCATTGCCCAACCAGTGACACAACAATGTTGCTTTATTCTGTGCATCCTGGCACACAAACACAGTTATTGTGATATGAGTCAACAAAAGTCTTCCAGAGCTTGGACCCTGACAGAACTACCTATATAGCTCTGGTCCAGGTTGATATCCAGCTCAGTAAATCCCTATTGGCTCGTATATGCAGCCCTAATACACAACCAGCTGTTCGTTCTTCAGGACACTGGCTCTTGTGAATGGATGTCTGTATTTTCCAGTGTGTTTTTAGTACCCTCCACAATGAATCTAAGCTTGTAAATTGCCTTGCGAACTGGCGCTATATGAATAAAACTGAACAGAATGTTAATAGGATTTTAAGTTGAAATTAGACTTTGTAATGTCCATTCCTTGTACAATAAAAAAGTCAGACCGACCAATTCAATCTGTGATCGACAAAAGACCAGACACTAAACAAAAGACAGGGATGGAAAACAAGGTTGTTGGTTTACCTCTTGAACTCGGATCACAAAAGGCTTTAGCTTACTGCACAAAGAGCAACAGTAGAGTTCACTGACTCCAACTTAACAGCAGAATTACCTTGTTCAAGCCTGAACAGAGTTCTCTCTAAATTTTCCTTTTCGTTGAGCATTAGGACTCGAATCTGCTTTAGGTGTTGAGGCAACATCTTATGAAGGTCTCTTCAAAGTAAAGTGATGTCTGCTCTCCTGCAAATAAAAAAAGATGGATTAACAAAGACTTACCTACCACAAAACATCAGCAGATGGGCACCACAGTATGTTGTTCAGGTTCTAGCAGCAGACGCCCCATTATTAGCTACGTGACTTCTACAGGCTGAGGTGCTCGTATTAGACATGACTGTTGAAATATGCATCATGGCGTTCACATTTCATAAATACTTGTTTAACTGGATAGAATGATATTAATGTCTTGTTACAGTCCAGTTCCTGAAATAAGAACAGTTCATGTTTTCTTTATGTCATTTCGCCCACATTGACTTGCACATAGCTTATTGAATGCAATACAGGATGCAAGTCTCCACAATTTCACACAGCTTCAGCTGCTTCAGTTCTCATTTAATCTTGGACAAGGAGCAGTGAAACTATGTCAAAGATTTGTGGACACATTTATGGTTTATTGGAACATAATGCGATTCACATACATTATTGTGCACAGACAAAATTCATTGTGGGTTTTAATCTTTCCATGGGATTTGGAGACAATAACTTTATATGTATGGCTACCAAATTGTTCAGCCAATCAATGTTGACTAAGCCTTTTACAAAGGTGCCTTGTGCAACACTAAGACGTGTGTGAGCTATCACAGGTTGAGCCATCAGAAATCTGACCTTACCCCTTAACTTGGAGCAAAACCAAGGGAAAGGTGTCCAGAAGAATCACGTTTGTTGAATTGTGATAAACTGACATAACACATGGCTGGCAAATATTGCTATGACATGAACATAACAAGGGTATTTGTAAATATGGACTTTTTTGCAATGAGATGATTGAGATATGTGTTGTGAAAACTTGTAACAAATGAGGAAGTTTGTTCTAAAACAGCAAAGTATAACTTTAAACAGACAATAGCTGCAGCTAAGTCTGGTTCAGAGACTAAAATAACCAATTAGAAAAAGTGGAAAAACAAAGCAACCATTTCAATAAATTAGAATATCATCACAAAAGTCATTTATTTCTGTAATTCAATCAAAAAGTAAACACATATATAATGTATAGCTTTATTACACACACTGATATATCACAACCATTTACTTGATGGTTTGATGACCATGGAACCACTGAGCAGACCTGACCTACGCCCATAACCACAGCAGCCTGGGCTTCCATCACACCTCAGCAGGGCCACAGGCTGATCGCCTCCGTCCCATCGCATAGATGCAGTAACTCACGCAAAACAAACCCATATGCTGTACATGGGCATGATTTTCAGTCAATGTCTCCTTTATTGATCTTGTGTAATATTCAAATGTTCTGAAACAGCAACCTTTGAGTTTTCATTAGCCTCAAGAAATATTCATCGACATTCAAAGAATAAATGGTTGAAATATATCACTGTGTGTAATCTATACCTATCTCTATAATAAACATGCTACACTGCTTGAATGAAATCACACAAATGAATGAAGCCCTTCATTCTAATTTATTGAGCTGCACGTGTACATATATTTACACTGAAGCACTTTTCTAGGATTGGTGTCAGACTTAAACACAGGTTCCCCTCTGAGGGAAGTGGAGCAGGTTAAAGCATCCAGAGTCACTGAACCCTCTGCGTCTGCGCACTGCGGCAGGAGCAGGACAAGGTCAGGACTCCAGCCGTTAATGTCAAACTGTCTATTTATAAAACGCGTGTTTGGTTCATGGAGGACCAGGACCGCAGCGATGCAAGCTGACAGAAGCTCAGCCCAAGCTTAGCGGGGTTCGTGCTTATTCTCCATTCGTGATGCAGGAATCTGCGTCTGTGACCGGATTCCAAGCTCCATTAAAAAACTGCAGCTGTCACTATATAACACAACCATGACTACTGTTGTTGGTAAAGACTAATTGCTTGAACATCGGCAAACGTATAAATGACTAACGATATATTAAAGCTGTGGAACAGCACGTTTGACCCGAGGACCCGCTGGTTCCGCAGAAGGCTGAACTTTTACCGAAGAACGTGATGCACAATGAATCGATGTGTTTACTGGGAGTCTAACAACCAGCGACGGAAGCTAACGCAACAAGCTGGCAACGTACCGTCCGCCCGGTCACACAGCAGCAACAGTGACACCGCTACACGACCGTGCAGGATCACGGTCTAATGTCCGTTTCTACTCGCCTGTCAGTTGCGTCTTCGCTCGCTCGCAGCAACAGGAGAACAGTCAGCGGTGAAACAGCAGCTCGGCTGTTTTCCTGGCTGGACGGAGGCTGAACCGAGGGGCGTGGTCCGCAGGCCGAGGCGTATTACCGTAATGTCCCTAGAAAACAGCACGTGAAAGAAAGGGCCGGTAGTTCTACAGGACACGAAGGAAGCCGGAAACACGACACACGCGAAGAAGAAGCAGGACAGACGAGACACGCGAAGAAGAAGAAGCAGGACAGACGTGAATTGACGCACGAAGAAGAAGTAGCAGGACACGAAGAAGCAGAAGAGACGAGTCCGTAATGTCTAGATTGGACTTAATCGCCCACAGAACAGGAAGTACAACATAGACAAATTTGACTTTTAAAATATAATATAATGTGAAAATAAGAGACTGTGAAACATGTTATATTGTACTGTTAAAATGAATTCAAAACACTTAAAAGATTGAACTTAGGTTGGAGATAGCAGAGGTCTTTGGGGTTCAAGGTGGATAGAAAGTGTTTTGGTTTTTAATGAGTTCTGATCCACACTTGTTAACGTTGTTTGCCAACTGCCGCTAAAAACTAAAAGAAGAGGAAATCAACGAAACAAGGTACTGAGAGAACACGTGGTGCTCATAAAGGTCTATTCTGCCCTTTTGTATGACACGATGATAATGTGCACTGTTCAATGAATGTCACCAAGGTGATGGTGTTGGGGTGTGAGTCCTTGTGCAGATGTTCAAAACGGTTTCCTGGTAAACACATCTCAAATTGGCATCAAAGTGGCGTCTCACCACAAAGCATCCTGGGAACAAACATTTGTTAAGCACGTGCCGTGACTCTGGTATGTTATGGCCGATACAGTATTGAGCTTTCAACACAAAATCACTGTGGAAAGATGTAATAAAGAAATAAAGTAAAAGGAATAGTTAAAAAGTGCATAAGATATTTCATTCAATGTGCTTAAGACCGTTTAAAAGATTCACAGCCCTAGGGATAAAAGTCATTTTTCTCCTTTGTGTCCTGCAGCCTGGACCCCGAAGCCTTCGTCCAGACGGGAGCCAGTCAAATTCGGTGAATAAGATGTGGGAGGGGTCCCGTAGGATCCCACGTGCCAATTTCAGAGTCCGCTGGTCAAACAGGTCTGAGATAGAGCGCATGGGTTGTCCAATGATTTTTGAGCATAGTTTGACGATATTTGACAGACAATTTCGGTTTTGCAGTGAAATGGAATGAAACCAACACGAGATCGAAAAAGTTATTACATTTTCAATGTAGGCACAGTAAAATTTTGTGAGGATGTTCTTGTTAATGCAAAATGTATTGAGTTTCCTAAGCAAATATTGTCTCTGGTGACATTTTTTAAGAATTACGTCTGTGTTTGATGTGAATTTTAACATATCGTCAAAGACAGTTCCCAGGTATTTGTATTCCTTCACAATCTCCAATGTCTTCCCATGTAGGGTAGTGCAAACTGCTTCAGCCGCGAGTCTCTGCTTGGTAGAAAAAGTCAGTATCATCTCCTTGGTTTTATCTATGTTTAGCTCAAGACACGAGTTGCCACACCATTCGACAAAGTCCTGCAAGGCTGGGCCATGGTGCTGTGTGGGGCCAGAGAGCAATGACAGGAGGATGGTATCGTCAGCAAATTTCGCTATGTGGCAGTTTTGCTGGGAAGGTCTGTGTAGAGGATGAAAAGTAGGGGTGATAGGACGCAGCCTTGTGGGGAGCCAGTGGAGGTGAAGAGGATGTCAGACAGTGAGTTGTTCACCAACACCCTCTGTGACCTGTTAGTGAGGAAGTCTATAATCCAAAAGATGAGTTGGTGGTCGATATGAAAGCGTGTGTTCAGCTTTTCGGCTAGAATGTGAGGCTGCATGGTGTTGAATGCTGAAGAGAAGTCTGCAAACAGGAGTCTGGTAGTGGAGTTGGGGGTTTCCAGGTGTTTGTGAATAGTATTCAAAATAAACACTTTTGCATCATCAACCCCTCTCCCAGCCCTGTATGCGAACTGCAGTGGATCCATCATCAGGTCGGTTACCTTGGTTATATAATCCTTAATGATTCGCTCCATGGCTTTCATTACCAGGGATGTGAGAGCCACAGGTCTGAGATCGTTCAGTACCTTCGCAGTAGCCTTCTTGGGGATGGGAATCACTGTCGAGTGTTTCCACAACGAGGGAACTGGAACAGATGCTGAAACACCCCCCCCCAGCTGCTCAGCACAGTGCCTTAGGGTCCGGCCACAAATGTTATCTGGTCCCGGTGCTGTGTTCATTTT
Organism: Macropodus opercularis; assembly: GCA_030770545.1. Lineage (NCBI taxonomy): Eukaryota > Metazoa > Chordata > Actinopteri > Anabantiformes > Osphronemidae > Macropodus > Macropodus opercularis. The sequence goes on along the minus strand of CM061105.1, from coordinate 853,341 downwards.
AGTCCTTTTGAGAGCCCTCACCACCTCTGCTGTACTAATGTTGAGGGCAGACTTATCAGGTCTAAGTGAGGAGATGACTGAACTTAGCTGGATACTATTGTTCTTTTCAAATCTTGTATAAAAAGAATTGAGGTCATTGGGAAGTGAAGTGGGGCTGCTGCCTGAAACCTGGATGGGATTGCGGCTGGTGGAGACTGAATTCACAGCTGCCATATTTTTGAGGCCCTGCCAAGCTGAGCGGAGATTCCCTTTTGTGAAAAGTTGTTCCATTTTGTTTTTATATTTTAGTTTGGCCATTTTTATGGCTCGCTTCAGAATAAGATGACTGAACAGGCTGGAAAGCTGACGAGTGTTACCAATGCATGTCTTCAAATCATCACGTTCATGCTGTATCTGTAAATCTGCATGTAATAAATGTAACTAGAACTGATCAGAAGCCTTATTCACAAGGCGCATGTTGAATACATCTGGACTAGACCCGGCATTAGTTTCATCAACATCTGATTCAAATGCCTTTAAACATCGTGTGCATTGCAGTAAGTGAAGGGAATTTCATTTGCATGCATATCTGATTCAAGTAAATATTAGAGATATATTTTCCGGAGCTTTTTGAGTTTCAGAATATATTTTTTTTCACTGTTTAAAATACTTTAAAATGACATTTTGGACATTTGCTACTTCTACTGAAGGACAGAATTTGTGTTTTCAGGCACTGGTACTTCAGTATTTAGTGTGTTCTTCTGCCATAGTCTCTTTTGTGGCTGAACTTTGACTGTAATAACTTCTCTGAAGCTCACATTAAATATAATTTTAAGGAAATTGCCCCACATTAAGCCTTTAAAAAGGAAATGATGTTGTGTATAACAGTGTAATATTATACAATATCATAAAATGTTTACTTTGTACCTGGTTCCAATCGCTGTACAGGAACTGAGTTGTCTAAGCTTATAGATAAAACCAGTGGCCACCAAAGTGACTATTTGCCCTGAATTCAAACAAACAAGCTCAAAGGAAGAAGATGAATGTTTGCGTAAGCAGAAGCAACAATACAACAGCAAACAAAAAACCATAATAAACATCTGTACAATATGATCAAAGCATTTCTCCACAGAGGTCACGTGTGGTCTGACGCCATAAAGAACAGCCCTTAAAGTCCTTGCACCGTCAGCAGCAGGCAGTCGGACGTCTCGGTATCTCATCCAGTTTATCAGTAACAGGATGTTACTGTGCTTTGCGTGAGCTTTGCAGTACTTTATTCATCAGCTCACGTTCTGGGTCTACGCGCTTCATGCAAATCTCACACTTTCGTAGCAGTTACGCAGTTCTGCCGACATACTGTCATCATTTACATCGAGCAGTTCTCATTGTTGGTTTATTTGAAATGAACAGGCTGACCCAATGCTGGGTCAAGTTCACCCAGGCCAACACTAGGTTAAGTGGCTTTTTGTGTTATTTATACATCATTACTGCGTCTGGATCTGGAGTCATTTGTTAGACAGTATTGTGTAGGTGCTGTACTCATTTCACATTGTCTCATTTTTAACCCAGGATCTGTGCATTACATACTGAATATATTCTACTGAATACTTGTTGTACTGATTGTGTTGTACATAAAATACTTTGCATTTACTGTACAGTATATTCATACTATTCCAAATACATTTTTGTTTGTTACATTTTAAACAAAGTTAATGTAAACAGAATGTGCATGTGATGAGGCAACGAGCTGGACGGGCCCTGGAATGAAACAGCTTATCAGGATGTTCCAATAGTCCATTCATCAGGCTATAAATCTGCTGCAAGACTAGCTGGGCTTCACTTTACAGCGCCGCTCTACTAAGTCGAGGCACGTTTCTGTTCTGCTGCAGCCTGGTGAGTAGTGAACCTCTTGATGTTTTTATGACAGTTCTACTCTGCAAACGTCTGTTACTGAAATACTGTGGACATGTGGATGCTAGTTCTAGTTTAAATGTCAACATCATGCTGAGATGTTTTTGAATCTACTTCACATTGAGTTGAGTGTGGTGGCTAAGTCATTACTTCACTCCATCTACATTAACTTTCTAAAAAAGTCATATAAAGAATAATCAGCGTCGTGGTTTATAAGTGCGATGGCAGCAAATGCTTATGTGTTTTCACCTGATTACCAAACACGTCCAACTGAATAAAGGCCAAAGGTGAATTCCTACCTGATGAATATGTATTTACATTGATACATAGATGTGTTACTGACATTTTCACATTTTTCTTGCTCCTTTACTGAAATGTACCAATATACAGTATAAAGCGAGGGGAGCTGGGCAGCCGAGGTGCCTCCCAGCTGTTAAGACCTGTGGCTGCATAATCAAGCAAAAATAAACACTGCTCCTGATAAACCGGTGTCTTGGTAGACAGCAGTATAACATTGCACACAGGGTTAGGTTTCACACGCACAGCATCAGAGACACTTACTTGTGTTCACTCTGAAGTCATTTCATTTCATCATTCATTTTTCACCTCAGACGCCCTGGGAACCCTCTGCTCTGATGTCTTCTGTGGCTGTTTTCCTCCTCTTCTTCTCCATCTCAGTGTGTCGCTGGACACCAGCAGGCTGTTACGCCAATGGCAAAGTCACCAAAGCCTGTGGCAACATGGAGCCTCACCATGGTGGCCCTGGTCAGACCACTCCGAGCCCCTATCATCTAGCAGCCAACACGTCCACATTCAACCCTGGAGATCACATCCAAGGTTAAGTTCATATCTTCTTAAATGTAAATGGCTTCATTGCACGTTTTTACCAATACAGCTGTGTTTTAAAACTTCAAAACTCTAGTTACCCTTTCTGGAACGACATTCTTTGATGGCTTCCTGCTTCAGGCCAGAGATGCAGCCAATGCAAATTCAGAATCCACTGTCGGTACTTTCACCTTAATTGATGCTATGAAGACACAGCTGCTTACCTGTAATAAGCAACGGGTAAAGAATTCATACAAGGATATTATATATTATATTACATATATATATATTGAGAAATGTGCGTGTGTGTGGCTAGGGCTCAGCTGTGAGCCATAGCAGTGATGTCAAACAGAGAGAGCTTGTCGTCATCTGGAATGCTCCTGAAAACTCTCCAAACGAGGTGCAGTTTGTGTAAGTTGAATTTCCTAAACATCTTCATCAACATTTACATAAAACCTTAATTATTAAAGTCGGGCAACTGTCTCAGCATTAGCTAATTTACCTTGATGTAGTGTAAGTGAGCCTGGCCACTGAGACCAGAGCTTGTCTTGTGTTGTACTGTGTGGGATGGATATGTGCTGGGATTAGCCTCCCCTCACAGACCAGGCAACAGCTGCTGTCTGGGAAAAGGCTCATGGAGGACTGTGTGTGTCAGCTGTTATGCAGCCTCTGTGATCTATATGTACTACACTGATACATGTCATGTTAGGTATCAACACACATTCACATTTGAATTTTAACAACATATATGTAGTAACAGATGCGTCTTTTTAAATGAGGCGGCCCAAAGGTTGCGTACACTCACAGGAGGGTGGCACATGTGGAAGATGCATTAAACTTGTTCATATATGACAACCTAACCTAACCTTTTGGTTGACTTGTTGTTTTTAGCAGTGAACCAGTTTCACTTTACTAACTGCTGTGAGTGTGTATGTATATATTACTTTAGTCTGTGCGTATATGTTCCAGGGTTACCGTAGTGGCCCACTACAAGGTGTTTTGGGTGAGGCTGCCTGGACCGATTGTCTATAAACATGGTGTTACACCTCACCCACCTGCGTCCACCACTGCAGCCGCAGTCCAGACCACCACACCAGCGCCTCTGCCTGGACCTGTGAGGGCTACATGCAGGGAGGATTGTTTGTGATATGAGTATAGACGCTCTTTACACCTACTGACCATCCCTCATCTTCCACCTTTAAGTTTGTGTCAGATGGTTGTGGCCAATCAAAATCCTGCCTGCTGGACCCTCCAGGTTGTGATCCACATGAAGATGGCGACTGCTTCTTCCTGTCAATGACTCCTCTGGAAACAGAAAAAGTAGTTTGATTACTACCCATTTCATTCACTTTATTACTAAAGGTGCTACAGATATAGTACATGTAGTGCCGCTATTTTAAAATGAACATGTTGATCAGTATGTAGCATGTACCGGATGTTTTTTTATTTGTCTTCCTTCAACGTACGTCATCTGCTGCTTCTTTGCAGTCTGTCGTATTTGAACTAAGTGGTCCAGCGGAGGGATACGTTGCTTTCGCGCTCTCCTGGGACACATGGATGGTAAGTTAGTCCCTCAAAAATACATCACGCAGACTAGACGGGTAGTCAGTGTAAGTGAAAAGGATCCGCATGATCTATTTTTCTGAGAAGCTTTGTGTGTGTGTGTGTGTTATTTTGCAGGGCAACGATGATGTGTATATGTGTATAAAAGACGAGGACAGGGTGTCAGTGAGTGCTGGCTTCCTTAGTGGACGAACTCACCCTGATGACCAGACACAGGTGAAGAATGAATCACTCATTCATTAATACTAAAAAAGGCACCTTGGATTCATTCACTGGATACTAAACATCATTGAAAACTGCAGTTAGTGGTAGCAGAAAAATAAAAAAAAGAATAAAACATTTAACCAGAGGGAATCTCCACAAAACCAACATAAGCAATGAAGCTGGGATTTTCCAGATGTCCTGGTTGAAGTGATCCTTAATTTGGTTAACACGCTCGCTTTTTGAATTACACTTGGACTCATTTTTTTCAAGATGCCGCTGCAGCTCTCTCTTTCACTATTTCTCTTCTTTTCTATTGTTTGTTGGCCTGTTTTACGTTTTTCTTTATTGTGGTCAAATCCTGTTGCAAGTGCAAGAGGGAGAAAACCTTCATCGCCTTTCTGCTTAGTTTGTTACTGTTTTTAACCTTTTTACGAGTGCGTCGGGCAGCCCCTCAGCACATGTGCCCTCCATCATGATGGGAAACGTCCGATCCCTCTCCAATAAGATGGACGAGCTCACAGCGCTGACCCGGCCGATGGAGTTTCCCCACATTATCCTGTTTAACGTGTACATCCCTCCCTCGGTCGATGCAGCGGTGACGCGCCTGCAGATGCAACGTCCACAGATGCTCGTTCTCATCAGAACTTTAACCCTCTGGGCCTTCGAGGGGTCAAACGACCCCACTGTAAACTATGGGGCTCAAAGCTAAAAACACACACAAGGGTTGGGATCAAACAGCCTTCGTGGGTGTTACATCCAAACAATGAACACGTGTGGATCTATGATGAACAAGTTCATCCTGCGGCTGTTTTATCCAACCCTTGTGTGGTTTTTGAGCTTTGATCCCCCCTGTTTTTCAATTTGACATCCTCGGATATTAAGGACGAATGTTAAGGATACGACTCAACCTTCCACTCGGCCAATCACAGCCTGGTGCATCTGCTCCCTGAACACACATCCAGGGTGAGAAGAGCCTGAAGAAGAAGTCTGTGAAAGTGGACTGATGAGGGCAGTGAGAGACTGTTTCCAGACCAAGGACTGGGAGACGCTCTGCAGCTCTCACGGAGAGACATCACAGCCTGAGCCACTGCATCACAGACTACAACAGCTTCTGTGTAGAGAACATGGTACCGACTTCTCTAACTACAAGCCCTGGGTGACCCCTGAACCAGAGGCCTGCTGAAGGAGAAGAGGAGGGCTTTTAACTCAGGGGACAGAGAGGAGCAGAGGACAGTTCAGCGTGAACGCTGAATCGCTCGCTAAGGAGCCAAACCACTGCAGACCAGTTGCCCTGACCTCCCACCTGATGGAGACCATGGAGAGGCTCATCCTCAGCCTCCTTCACTCTGTGGTGAGCACTGACATGGACCTGCTGCAGTTGCCTCCAGGCTGAACATGGACGACGCCGTCATCTACCTGCTGCATCAGGCGCTGACTCACCTAGAGGCTGGAACCGCTGTGAGGGTCATGTTCTTTGACTTCTCCAGGACCTTCAACACCTTCCAGCCTGCACTGAGGGAGAAGCTGGAAGGGGCAGGAGTGGATGCACAACTGGTGGCGTAGACAACTGATCCCTCACCAACAGGCCACAGTACGTGAGGTGACCAACTGTGTGTCTGAGGTGGTGGTTTCCAGCTCTGGGCTCCTCAGGGGACGGTTCTCTCACCGTTCCTCTACACACACAACACCAGCAGTTGTCACCTCCAGAAGTTCTCAGAGGACTCGGCCATTGTTGGCTGTGAGTCTGAGGGGAACGAGCTGGATACAGGTCGTCATCAGGGACTTTGTGGACTGGTGTGAGAGCAACCACCTGCTTAAACTGGTGGTTTTCTCTCTTACTCTTTTCTGGCTGAGTGAGAGAGAAAATACTTTACACCCCCACAGGGGAATAGACCCTGGAAGTGGCTTGATGCTACAATCATACAGCCTGTGTTCTGGCTTTTACTGAAAACCCGTAGTCAAGGGTCCATGCTCTCTGCGTCCTGTGTTGATCGCAGGCAGTTGTCCAAACAAAAGGCACTTTAACCAAGAGCTTTGCCTGCAACCAGGGAAGCCGCAGAAAGAGGAGTGAATCAGTTGCAATGTTCTTGCAACTTTATCTAAATGTTTGCTCATGTCTAAGCAGGATAAGTCTGCTGGACTGGATTTTATCCATTTGTGGACATGGTCACAATCCGTTGAAGAGAATGTAGTAGTAGGGATTACGTAGTTCCAGGCCCCTGCAGTTTTGGTTTGTGGTGGCTTGTTCTTCAATGCTAATTTTGAGCTGTACAAGCTGTAGGTCTGACAGCGTAGAGGAAAATTCAGAGCCCAGAATGGAGTATGGTAGAAGGCCCGCTACGGAAGTCAAAGTTGAGTGGCACACTGTAGATTTGGTCCAGTTGAAAGAATATTCTGAAAGAGCTGAGAAGTTGTCGGTTGGCGGTTCTGGGAAGAGACGTTTGTGGCTTCAGGAGAAACAATAAAACATCAACATATACACTTTTTATGATTAACTGTTTTAGACAGTAATCCCTTCATTTGGTCTATTATGAAGGAAGTTCATACTTTGACTCCTCATTGTTTGGAATATCTATGTAAGCATGTGAGACCTCTGGTGATGCTAGAGGGGAATACCAGTTTCTTGTAGTAATTGCTTGCAGGGTTATTTCTCCACGTACATTCCAGGTGACAACCCTCAGTGATGTCATAACTGACCTGATTGGTGTGGATTCCAGGACTTGGTGTGAGTGATGTGTGACAAAGTTTAGGTGTGTGGCTGACTTGGAGTGTGTGTGCATTCTAAGTCGTGGTGCCAGTGAAGAAGCTGTTTGTTTGTAGCTGCTGAAAGTCAACCTCGTTCTCAGTAGAGAAGGAGACGACCTGCTGCTGGCTGAAAGCCAGAAGCTCATCAAAACGTCCCAGTTTTTCCTCAAACTCCAGGATGTCAGTCATGTTCTTATCAGCCAAGTCTGCTCCAGGGGAGTCTGACAGTCGGGATCTCTTATGCATACGCACTCATTGGTGTGTTCTCCAGAGTGGTGAGTTCTTTTCTGTGTGTTATGGAGTGTTATAGATTATGTGCTTCTGTTGGTGGATAGAAGATAGAAGTGAGACCTTTTCTCTTCTCTTTTTCATAACTTTACCTCTTCATACTAGATTAGGTTTGCAGCACAAATTTTGACAACTTTCAATTAGTAAATTTGTGATTGACACATGTGGTCTTTTAATTACCATACACTTAAAGGCCTTATCTCTGCTGTTTACATCTGGGTGGCTTAGCTGCTCCTTCTTATCCTCACTTGGCAAACATGCAACAATTGTCTCTAGCGCCATCTAGTGGCTGAGGTAAATCAATCCTCTGTTTCTGTTGGTCCAGTCTACCATGGTTGCAGCACCTTTATTAACAGAAATCGCCTTTCCTTTAAAATTTAAAGCTTTTTAAAAAAACCTTTTAAAGCTCTTTTAATTTAGGAAGGTTTTCTTATTTCACGTGAGCTTTTGAATTCAAGAAGGATTTTATTTTTTTAATGGGCAAACAAAATCAGACATACCTATCAGACATACATAGACAAACTGTATCCGCTCAGACCAAAACGTGTTTACCAGCCATTTATGGAAAGCATTAACTTCAATAACCCCAACACAGCAAGACGCACTGGAGACAAACTCTCCTGCTTCCTGTGTTTGCAGTCAGGACTCTCGTCAGTGTCCTGGAGGCTGGCGGATGGAGTGATCCAGTGCCGGTTTAGCAGACCAGTCAGACTATCTAGTCAGGAACCGGACCGCTATGACCTAGACCAAGAGTACTTTCTGTTTCTAGCCAATGGAAAGGCTCAGTTTGGTAAGTCTACAAAAGAAATGTGTGAAATTTGGATCGCAGTAATGTTGGCTTCTATTCTTATGTCATGGCAGCAGATAAAGCTTTATTATGGCAGTTTGATCAGCATTAAATCCTAGAGAGCAGGACAGGTTGAACTGAATAGATTTGAAATTGAATACATTTTATACCACTAACTGGAAATGACAAGCAGCACAATACTGTTTTTGGTGATGCGGGAGGCAACAATGAATCATCAAGCCATGGCAGCGACACTAACCCCTGCTTTTTGTGACACAGTGCTTAAAAAATGCTTAATAATCAATAATTAATCTCCTTTTTTAGGTAAACTGTGGAAACATAATCGCCAACCATTGATCTCTACCCACAAAAAGTGTATCACGGGCCCCCCTGGTATCCTGGAGGGCTCCCGGGGACCCATGCTAATGAAAATGCATGGTAGGTTAACTATTAACATTACATTACAAAACATTATAATGTAACACCTTTTAGCATAACACAGTCAGAACTATTCACACTGGCAAGCTGAACAACAATATTCACTGAATTGGTTCTACTTGTACAGGAGCCATGATGATGTTAGCATGGATGCTAACAGGAAGTGTTGGAACATTCGTTGCTAGTTTCTATAAACCTGACTGGCCAAGTCAAACTCTGCTTGGGCAGAAAGTCTGGTTCCAGGTAGTAGAACAAAACCAACACAAAACCTTGACTCAACCTATCAATAGATGCGTGTACACGTAAATTAAGTTTCACTTACATGTTCCACACATCACAGGTGGTTTGTCGGCCCTGCAGACAGGGATTACAGCTTTTGGGCTTGTCCTTGGGAAAATGATTGAGGATAGTCCTCGGGAGACCTAGTCCCTCTGCAGGAACAAGCCAAGGCAGCGACTCAGTTTAACACAATCAATGATTTATTAATACAAAACAAAAATATACTGAATAACTGAACCAAAATCACGGCACACGGCAGCAAAAATGTACACAACATTACAGTTCAGGAAACTGAAAATAACACTACTATCAACCAAAGAAATCAATAGAAACCAGAGGCTAAATTTGGAAACAAAACCGTTGCACGAGACAGGAAAAACACTCTACACAGAAACAAAGCTACAGTAGCTAATTCTACCAACTAACAAACTTACTTACAACCATTGAGAAGCAAAGGTATTAACAAGTAAGTATATATACACAGACAGACAAACCAGGTGCAACTGAGCACCAAACAGTCTGGAAGTGAATGGGAGACAATTCAGGAAATGGTCTAAAAGCAAACAGCACCTCTCATGGCTAGAGGAGCAAACAATTCATCCACACAACACAAAGTTACTTACAACATGCTCAAAGGTTGAACAAAAAATAAGACTAAAGAAGGTCATTAAAGTCATGCTGTGTTTTTTGTGTTTAGGTTCATCGAGGCCTGATGCTGCTGACTGTGACGCTGACCGCTGTAGCGTTTTGTCTTCCTTTTTTCTACAGGAAAGCTTGGAGCAAGGTACAGAGGACATTAACGTGTTTTAAGTTAGTATCAACATAATGATTTACTCATCTGGAGAGTGTTCACATAATCAGTGATGATTTATCTCTGTATTATGTGACTGAGCCGTAGTATAACCCTGTATATCTGGTAACCCCATTAGTTCTGTGGCCACACCACCATCATCATCATCATCATCATCATTGCCACCATACGCAAATGCTGACTCCCTTCCCATTACTGTCCACCCTGTGCTTGTGTGCAGCATGCAGGCGTCCATCCCTACCTAGGCTGCTGTGTTCTGGCTTTATCTTTGACTCAGCCAATAATGGTTTGGTTCAGACCACCACCCAACGCTCACAGGTAAACAATATTTACATCTTAGAAATGAGCAGCATTTTCACTGCAGGACATTTGTCTGCCTCTTACTGCCAGGGCGTCGCTAAGTATTTTAATTCCTGCACTGGCCTAAAAAAAAAAAAAATCTGGATGCTAGTCTCATTTTAACCACCAGGCATCACAAAGTGGTTTCATATCTCCAGTGAACTGCAGCCTGCTACATCTGCGGTGGCTCATCTATCTATATATACAAATATTACACCAAACATGTTCTATAGTATCTGATGAACTGTAACCTACAATTACACAGCTGCAGTGTAACAGGATGGAGATAAAACAGTCTGTCATCGATGACTTAAGGAGGATATGAGGACGCTTTTATTGTCTTAATGTTAGAACGTAGAGCTTTTCGAATAATAATGAATTGCACCCTTCTCAGATAGCACGGTTGCAAACACAATCGTCTTCTATGTCAGCAAAGCAAGTTTGAATATGGTAAGTGGTAAACGTTCTGCACTTGTGTAGCGCTTTTCTACCGGCCCTCAAAGTTCACGCACACATGTATTCACCGGTGGCAGCTTAGTTCAAACACCGGGGGCAGCTTGGGGCTCAGTGTCTTGCCCAAGGACACTTCGGCACATGACTGGGGAAGCCAGGAGTCGAACCACCCATCCTACGATTGGTGGGCGACAGCTCTACCACTGCATAACTCATAAAAATATGTAGAAACTGTGTTGGTCAGTAAACTTCATCTGATTGTTGTATTTCATTGTGTAAATGACCAATGGGCCATCAACATAATGTAACGTATGTAATGTAACTAATTAACTGTTACAGTACGTTGTGATTGGCCCAGCAGAAGTTTCACTGACCAACTGTTAAACGGGCTAATGCTAAGCTAGCCCTGGAGGAGCTGCATGAAGTTATTAACAGCCAGCTGAATGCAAACCCAGAGGGACTGTGATCGTAGCAGGAGACTTTAATCATGTGGACTTGCCTAAAGTACATACAAGCATACACCTTCTAACCAGAGACAACAACATGCTGGACCAAGTTCACACTATCATCTCAGGAGCTTATAAAGCTGCTCCATCTCCACATCTTGGCTTATCTGACCACATCTCCATAGAAATGACTCCATCCTACAGACCTTTTATCTGTAGAACTAAACCAACCATTACAACTGTTCAAGTCTGGAGCGAGGAATCTGTTTCAGGACTGCAGGACTGTTTTGAAAATACAGACTGGGAGTTGTTTGCTAGCACAGACCTGGAGGAATACAGTTCATCTGTTTTGGCCGACATAGTCTTCTTCAGCACCACCACCCATAGAGGAACCGGTACTGGTCTTAGAGCGGATGTCACCTGATGACATTCAAAGGAGGATTGATCTCAACAAAGTACCTGGCCGCACATTGAAGTCATGTGCTGCTCAACTAGCGGGTGTTCACTAACAAACTATTGTTCCTGCGCCCAAAAAGCAAACGGTAAGGTCCGAATGACCGTCGTCCAGCTGCTCTGACACCAGTTATCATGAAGCGCTTTCAGAGGCTGGTCCTTTTCCACATCAGAGCCAGCATCCCCACCGACCTGGACAGCCATCAGGTCGCCTACTGTAGGAACAGATCAATGGACGACGCAATCTCTCTCCACACAAGCCTTTCTTATCTAATTCAATTCAAATTCAAATTCAAATTCAACCTAGGACTAACAACCACACTCTGTTCATGGATCTTGGACTTTCTAACTAATAGACCACAGAATGTCAGGGTGGGCAAGCACACATCATCCACTCTCACCCTAAATACAGGAGCACCGCAGGGCTGTGTGCTCAGTCCAGCCCTATTTACCCTATTCACACATGACTGCAGACCCATCCACTCCTCCAACACCATAGTGAAGTTTGCTGATGACACCACAATGGTGGGACTGATCTCAGGGAACGACGAGACTCACTACAGAGAGGAGGTCCAACATCTGGTTGAGTGGTGTGTGGATCACCACCAAACTATAGGAGGGCAAGGAAAGTGACACCACCCCCCTCCACATAAATGGTGAGGAGGGTGAGAGGGCCAACCATGTAAAATTCCTGGGTCTGCACATAACAAAGGACCTTACATGGTCTGTTAACACCTCACACTCAGCAAAGGCCCTTCTTCCTAAGAAAACATAAAAAAGCCAATGTACCCTCACAGCTCTTAGTAAACGTTTACAGGAGCACGATAGAGAACATTCGCTGTCTGTGCATCGCAGTGTGGTCCACCAGCTGCACTGCAGAGAACCGGAGGGACCTGGATCGAATAGTCAAGACCACACAGAGAACTGTGGGAACCAAGCTTCCCAGACTTGACATAGGTCATTATTTCAGTTTAAAGTATTATAGACAATAGATTTCAACCTGCCAAAGGCTAGTTGCAGTGTTGTTGATACCCAGAAATCCACTCGTATTTGGTAGATGTATAGTCCTGGTAATTACAGAATGCTACACATATGTGATATTATGTGTGTCTGTCTGTAGGAGATGTATATTTAACTGGGCCCACTGGGCTGTCGGATCATTGACTGAGCTTATGGCAGGTGAGTGAGTCTCACTAACTCTGGTCATGTTATCCACTAACCCTAATTAAAATTACACTGTGCGATCTGTGTCTCTACAGTGGCGGCCATGTTTCTGGGACTGCGTCAATCATCACTCCTCCTCCCCTCACCATGGGCAATGCACGTTCTGATTGGCTATGTTACATGGCTGGCCTCTTTCAGGCTCCTCCTCCTGATTCAAAAACACCTCTCTAACAAAAGATGTATAAAAACTTTGGTTGAACTAAGTGTAGGCCAATATTTAGCTTTATTTTGTGTGTTTTTAACTGTTGTTCATTTAATCTACAGCACCGAGGTCAGATGAACAGCAGTTTATTCTTTCTGTCCCGTCAGAGCCCAGTCGCTGGGTAGGTACCCTCACATCACCGCACACAACACTTAACATGTAACCTCCTCTGTGTTTATGTCACGACTTCACCAGTGGCTGGCCTCCTGTGTCTATGCCAGACATGAAGTGTTAGTCAAGGGCACTTTGCGTGAAACTTCATGTTTATATCTACATGTACATCTACTTGTGTTCAGAGACTCAGTCAATATAATTTCTGAGCTTGTGCAGAATTTTAGCAGCTGAACTGGTTCCACTAGTGCCAGCAATTGCTTATTGGTCCCCAGAGACTGGCTGGTGCCCTATAATTCATTTGAATCATTTAACCTTAATTGCCGTAATTGATTCGTTGTGTGAGGCTGTATATGAGCAGCTGTGTCACATCCCTCTCTAATTTGGACCATTTGAACGAAAAATTGTATGGACAACTATCACTGCATATCAAGCTGGTAACCACTTGTCAGGGCAACAACAGCAAGACATTTCTGCTTCATCTAAACAAACCTCTGTTTAGCATCAAAACCTGTCTATCATCCTTTAACGCAGGGGAGTTAACATCAGGACACTATGAAGCCTAAAGAATGCAGCAACAGTAAATTATAAAGTGCGTCTGCGTCTGGTTTCTTCAGTCAGTCACTTGTCATATTTGTATTATATTTGAGAAATGACAGGACGTGTCCGATCAGTCGTTCTTTCTCTCTCTACTACATTAATTTATTTACTATATCAATCAATATTTAACTGGAAGTTGAGTCATGTCAGCTGATCTTCTTTCTTGTCAGTTAGAAATGTTTTACTTTCCATATGGCTCCAAACAGCTTTGTAAGACAAGATAAACCTTTATTCATCACTTAGTGGGGAAATTTCCTTGTCACAGCAGTAATTCAATTCAATTCAATTCAACTTTATTTATATCGCACCAATTCACAACATCAGTTATCTCAAGGCACTTTACAGTGAGGTTTAAGACCTGACACAACTAAAGCCGCTAAAGCTAAAGCAGCTTTAATTGGAGCCAATCAATAAATTGTACATTTTAATAGCAACAGTGGAAAAACTCCCTCTATCTGTTAAATACGTTTGAAGTTTCATAGACAAATATAACTGAGTATCATCTGCATAGCAGTAAAAATTTATGACTCAGAGTGTTTCCTAATAATATCACAGAGAGGAGAAATGTAAAGACTGAAAAGTTTTGGACCAAGCACAGAACCCTGTGGATCTGGATCAGATTTTTGTGCAGATGGAAGATTGATCATGATCATGAACAAATTGGAATCTATTCAACTAATCAGATTGAATCCATCCCAGTGCTTTGCCTTTAATCCATCGCTATGTTTCAGTCTCTGTAGTAGAATCTTGTGATCTATCGTATCATTTCTGAACTAAGATCTAACAGGACAAGGACAGAAACTAGACCATTGTCTGAAGCTGTGAGAAGATCATTAGTGACTCTAATCAGAGCTGGTTCTGTCTGTGATGGATCTGAATCCTGACTGGAAATATTCATCCAGGTTATTTCTACGCAGGTGGTCACATAGTTGTTTAGCTACAGTTTTTTTCCAGAATGTTAGAAATAAAGGGCAGATTAGATGTTGGCCTATAGTTTCTAGTTCTCTAGGGTCAGTGTAGGTTTATTCAGTAAAGGTTTGACAATTCATGACTTGTTTGTACACAGGCAGGAAATGAACCAGATTGTGATCCAACCTTCCCAAGGAGGGAGGGGTGCTGAGGTGTAGGCCTCCTTGGAGTCCAGTGTTCTATTGTTTCTCGTGAGGCATGAAACGTACTGGGTGAATGTGGGCAGCGTGGACGATGGAGGGGCATGGTTTGATTTCATCAATTGAAATCCGTACAGCGCCACAGCCATATCCAGAGTTAGCTTAGTTAGCCATGTTCCATTAACATCAAGATGCTGGCCTCCTGGTATTCTCTCCGCTGCTAGCTCATCCATCTGTGCTTCATCTGGGGACTGCATTACTCTACTTGGTGACTTAACCGCACGTGATAACTGTGGTGTTCTGTTACTGGGTTTTCTGATCTAGTCAGTGTGTCTACTACTAACATTGTGTTGATGTGAGGGTGTCCATCAGTCCCCATGACACTTTCTGTGACATTCTAGAGGGCCTGTGCTGTTAACCAGTCACCACTGGTGATGAACACACGGCATAAAGTAACAGAGTTGTGTTACTAAATGTTTTGTTGCTTTCAACAGCTGCTTAACTTTGTGTTCCAGGGTTCCTTAATAAAGTCTCTCATCTTGGCTGTCCTGGCTTTGGGAAACTCTGCCTTTCTGGTGGCCTTGCTGGCTTCTATTGTTAATGTTTGAAATTTTTTGGCAGAAATGAAGAAGAAAAGTTCAAGAAATAGGCTGCTTTGTTTTACATAAATAATTGCAGCATAATTTAAGCATCCAATCCAATAATTGAAAGAAAGAGGAACAGTCTACTGCTCAGTGAAACACAAAATTCAGATTCAAAATCAGTTACGTTACACTTTACCCCCACATTTAATTTGTATTCAAATTCAATACAAATAAATAATTCATGTTTAGTATTCACATGTAGATATTTAAATATTTCAATCAACAAAGACTCTTGACTTGCACAGTGGTGTACTAACGAGTTTACTTTGCTTGAACTTGTTTACTCATCTGTCAGTGCTACTGATATATGTCTGATACCAATAAAAAAAACAATGTTATTCTCTACTGCATATGTTACCATATCTTGCTGTTATAAACTGGATTGGAACTAGTCTAATTTTAGCAGCCCCATCATGCCACCAGATAAACCAAAGACTCTGGGGATGCACAGTCAAAATAAAGGCCCACCAAACAAGCTTGAAGAGAACCCATATGCAACAACCCACACATGACGTACATGATTAGAACGTTTCATTAAAACGTTCTAATCATGTACGTCATGCATAAATCCAAATGCAAGAGGACCGAAGACGGGGAATGCAAACCAGGTGGAAACATCATTTCTGATCTGGAGTGTTGGAATCCCAGTTCCGCCGAATTGGTTGATGAGAAAAAACCCTTATAAATCCCACATTGAGGAAATTTGTGCTCTGCATTTAACCCTCCCTTAAGTGATTACACACAGCAGTGAAACACACACACGCAGTGAGTAAAGCCAACGCTGCAGCACCTGGGGAGCAGTTGGGGGTTTGGTGCCTTGCTCAAGGGTCACCTCAGTTGGCTCTGCCGAACCTGGGGCTACAGGTCCAACCCACTATCCATTAGGCCACAACTGCATCCAAGAAAAATTGCATGTGGGGAGCCGGGGGTTTGAGCGCTGTGCTGCATCGGCTGGCAAACACTGCAGCACGCACCGCTGAGCTCCATGACTCATGACTCCAACCTCATAGCAGCTTAATTTGACTTGAACACATGTTCACTTCTTTGATCCAATCATCTTATTTATTACAATATTCAATCGATACAAATCAATACAAATGCACAAGCGTTAAGTGTCACAGTCTCTGGAGACTCTCTCAGTCAATCCTATCCTGCCCTAAGCTACGGCAGGGAGAGTCTGAGTCTGCTGTGTTGGGTCTGAGTCTGTGTCTGCTGTGGGGCTGCCTCTCCTCTCTCCCTCAGCCCAGCTGCAAGGTGTCTATTTCTGTTGTTTCCATCATCATCGTTTCCTGTCCTTGGACAGCAGTGGTAATCAATTGAGTACACAGAGCACGAATACATGGGATACAACAACAACCACACGTAACTAAAATGACTATAAATGTAGCTATAGGTAGCAAAACAGACATTATCAATCTTATCCAATCCTGAGAGGAAGAGATCACTAACATCATTACCATTATTGCCAGTTGAATTATATCGATTGAGGGTGCGAGTATAGATTTAGGTTAGTTTAGTTGTTTTAAATACTGAACATTCAGTACATACATACATTTATTCATACACAGGTCAAATATAGACAGATTAGGATTAATAATAGAGTTCAATGCAAATTGTATTGGTGAAAGTTGGCAGTGAGACAGTAAGCAACAAGACGAGTAGATTAAAGCCAAGTACTGCTAAGTACAAACATTTTGAAATGTGTTCCATCTATGTAGTAAGAAACAAAACAGTTCTACTATTAAAAATATTTACCACATCAAGGCTACTGATGATCTACTATTATCCACAGAGAAACACAATTATACACCTCTGATAAATAACTTTAACATTTTAAGACAAACATGGACTGTGAAACTAAACCACCACATATCAGTGAGTGTTCAAATGCAGTTCTCACAGACGACCAGCAGGTGACACTGCTCTGCCTGGATCAAATGCTTGGATACACTGTGTCAAAGTTGCTCAGTCCTTCATAAAGCTCCAATTTCGCACACAGATCAACAGGTACATATGAAGAGTAATGAGCACAAACAGAGCAACTGTGATCAAGGTTAGAGGTGAGCTAGATGAAAAGTGAGTCTGAAAGGTGAGTCATGGCAACTGGATGAAAAGGAGAAGTTCTGGAATGAGTTAGATGATTTGATGCAGAGCATCCCCAGAGGTGAGAGAGTGGAGATTGCTGCAGATTTCAGTGGACATGTTGAGCTGATGAGGCTGTGATGAACAGATGGCAGTAGACTTTGCAAAAAGGATGGAAATGGCCGTAGTAAATACTTTCCTCCAGAAAAGGCAGGAACACAGGGTGAAGGTAGAAGCTCTCAGTTGGATTCATCTTGTGCAGACGTTTTAATATGAAAGAGATCAGTGACTGTTATGGTAGGAGAGAGTGTAGCCAGACAACACAGGATGGTGGTGGGTAAGATGACCGTGGTGGTGAGGAGAACACAGAGGCCTGAGGCAGAACAGAGGACAAAGTCATGGAAGTTGAAAAAGGAAGAATGCTGTGTAGTAGGAAGGAGGTGAGAAAGGTTCTGGGTGGCCATGACTGGACAACCACAGCTAATGTGATCAGGAAGATGGTAGGAGGCTACTTGGTTCGTCATCAGGGATGAAGAAAGTGGACGAGGAGACTTGGTAGTGGAAGGAGTCCAGGTGGATACAGAGAAAGAGGTTGGCTAAGAAGAAGTGGGACACAGAGAACAGATGAGAGCAGACAGCAGTACAGGGAGATGCAGCGTAGGGTGAAGGTAGAGGAGGGTCTGTACAGGCTGGAAAGAGATAGAGATGGGAAGGATGGACAGCAGGTTAGTCATCAAAGATAGGGATGGAAATATGTTGACAGGTGCCAGGAGTGTGATGGAAGATGGAAGGAGAACGTTGACGAGTTGATGAATGAGGACAATGAAAGACAACAAAGAGCAGAAGAGGTGTAACGATTAGGAAGAGTGAAGTGAGGAGGGCACTGAAGAGGATGGAGACGGGAAAGGCCGTTGGTCCTGATGACAAACCTGTGGAAGTGACCAGGAGAGGTGGCAGCAGAGTTGCGGGCTAGTCTGTTCAACAAGATCTTGGAGAAGGAAACGCCTGAGGAACGGAAGAGAAGTGGACTGATGCCTGTTGTCAAGAATGAAGGAGACGTGCAGAACTGTGGCAGCTACAGAGGAACAAAGCTGATGGGCCACACAGTGAAGTTGAAATGGAAAAGAGTAGTGGAAGCGAGGCTAAGAGCAGAGGGAGCATCTGAGAGCAGCAACATGGTTTCATGCCTAGAAAGAGCACAATAGATGCAGCATTTGCCCTGAGGAGGCTGATGAAGAAGCACAGAAAGCGTGTGACAGGGTACAAAGAGGAGGAGGAGCTGTGGTGTAGTGAGGAGCAGAGACGTACGTTACAGTAGAGCAGGACATGCATGAGAGCTGTTAGACAGTGGTGAGGTGAGCTGCAGGTGACACAGGAGGTCAAGCTGGAGGTTCTCTCTGGGAGGACGAGGACGGACAGGATCAGGAATGAGTCCATCAGAGGCACAGCTCATGTTGAATGTTTTAGAGATAAAGTCAGAGGCCAGGCTGAGGTGGTTTGGACACGTTCAGAGGAGAGATTGTGAGTATATCAGTAAACATATGCTGAGGTTGGAGCTGCCAGGCAGGAAGTCTAGAGGAACCAAGAGGAGATATGTGGACACGACCACCTCACAGAGCTGGACTGATGCCGTATGGACCTGCAGCTTTCCTGATCTTCAGCCGCCTCGGTTCTGTCATCACCTTGTCTGATGTTAGGGAGAGGAGGGGTGGGGGCAGCGATGGGCTGTTCATGGCGGAGGATGGTGTGGAGTGGCGTGAGTGCGTGGGGGTAGGTGTGAAGTGGAGGGTTCTGATCCCCTCTGCTCTGTCCGTGGCCAGAGATGGTCTTCAGGCCTCTCCACACATCTCTGACCTTGTTCTGATGCTACTGCCATCGGTACCGTGTTCTCTCACAGAAGTTGATGTAGTCTGTGATGCAGTGGGTCAGGTAATGAGAAAAATTTGAGGCAAATAAGGAGGCAAGGCAAAAGTAACTAACCAACCAACTTACAAGGCAACAAACGTTGAGAAGAAGACTTTTTGAAGACCCTCAATATCAAACATGTGGTAATTTCACTTTATATTGATGCGTCTTATTATATATACCTTTACTTAACCACAAATGGCAAATAGCATTTTCTGCTTTATTTATCTGAATGTTTTATGTAACTTTAATCAAAGGTGGCTCCTCAAAGACTGTGTGAAAATTCAGTGCTACTGTTCAGTTCTTCTATTCCGTATTTTTAAAAGATCACTAATATGGTTCGGTTGAATTTGTGTAGAATGTGCAGTAGCAGCCTGTTCTGTAGTACAGATAATTGTAGGAGGCATATGTAGCTGAGTTCAGTCTATTTAAAGTTTATTTCCTTGCTTTTTTTAGCATATGTCATGTCCTGAGGCCACAGCGTGGCGTCATCTGACAGTTGAACACAGTGCATTACGTAACAGTCTTAGCCCCACGAGGCATTGCATGTAAACCGGTACGACATCTAAAGTAGCGTGTTGCCAATAAGGCGCTGGAAAACCAAAGACACAAAGGCATCACACACAAAATCATGAAAATGCAATACATGTGTATTCTGTACATGCAGGTTGAGGAAGGAATGTAGGAGATTATCACAGAATCAACATCCAGAAAAAACACAATAATCCTCTGAAAAGTTGGATGAAGATGGCTGTGCATGACAGATGTGCCTCACTCTGTGTGTGTGTGTCTGTATCCATTCAAAAACTAGGGATGAAGTCAGGATGAACACGTGTGTTGCAGATGTGACTAAAGCTGCTGTTTTGTGATTGGCTGCTGCCCACACAAACCATACACTCACAACCTCACACTTGATATGCAATCTGCCTCCCGCCAGCACTGAGTTGTGTGCATGACTGAGGGGTGGGGGTATAAAGAGGAAAGAAGGGAGTAGGACCAGAGAGAAGCCACAGCTGGATGGAAACCAGTTGACACATCACCACTTCAACAACAGCCGGTAAGATGCAGCTCAGCTTTTTGTTTTCATTTACACTACCACTGACAAAGCTCTGAAATATCCACTGCTATGATTCTTTGGGTCGATCATATTTAGCCTTTCTGTGTGGTTTGTGCATTACATACGCAAGAATCTGTCCATCTGTAACGTTCTACTGTGAGTCTGTGAATTATGTATTCACGTAGTGTTATCATTTGAACTGTATTTATATGGTTGTAATGTATGTACAAAGTCAATTAAATTCAGTTTTATTTATATAGCGCCAATTCACAACAGCAGTTATTAAGGTTTGAGATCATCACCCAACATATCCCACATAGAGCAAACGTTTAAGCTGAACTAAGAGATGGATCAGAGAAACCAGAACCATCTGGAACCATCAGCTTTGTCAGAAAGGAAGGTTTCAGCCTAGTTTTAAAGCAGAGAGGGCGTCTGCTGCTAGAACCTGAACTGGAAGCTGGTTCCACATAGAGGAGCTTGGAGCTAAAGGCTCTGCCTCCCGTTCTACAGGTAGAAACTCTAGGAACCACCAGTAGACCAGCTCTGAGAAGCAAGGTTCTGTTGGAGCAGAAGGAGCCATGAGGTCTAAGACAAGATGGAGCTTTATTATGAAGAGCAGGACAGAGAAGCTAATGTAGGAGAAATGTGACGTCTCTTCCTGAGTCCAGTCAGACTCTGGCTGCAGCGTTTGAATTAACTGGAGGCTTTTTAAAGAGACATTGGTTCAAACTATGAGCAGGGAGACACAGTCGTCCAGCCTGGAGGAACTAATGCAGGGATTCATGTTTCAGCATCACTCTGTGAAAGGATGCTCCTCATTTTAGCAACATTCCTCAGGTGGAAGTAGGAGGTTTAGAGATTCTATAATGTAGGATGTAAAGGAGAGAACTGAGTCAAAGATGACACCAAGGTTCCTACAGTAGAACCTGAAGCTAATGTTATGTCATCCAGAGAAACAATCTGATTCAATAATGAGTCTCTGTGGTTTTTATCAATTATAATAACCTCAGTTTGATCTGAATTTAGTTGTAGGAAGTTATGGGACATCCAGGATTTGATGTCTGTTAAACAAGTTTGAAGTTTGACTAATTGGTTTGTTTCCTCTGGTTTCATAGACAAATATAACTGAGTATCATCTGCATAGCAGTGAAAATTTATAGAATGTTTTCTAATAATATTAGACATGACTGAAAAGTATTGGACCAAGCACAGAACCCTGTGAACCAACAAAGCAAATTTTTGTGTGGATGGAAGATTGATCATGAACATGAACAAATTGGAATCTATTCAACTAATCAGATTGAATCCATCCCAGTGCTTTGCCTTTAATCCATCGCTATGTTTCAGTCTCTGTAGTAGAATCTTGTGATCTATCGTATCAAATGCTGAACTAAGATCTAACAGGACAAGGACAGAAACTAGACCATTGTCTGAAGCTGTGAGAAGATCATAATCCACTGGCTCCCATCAGGGCTGTGTGCTGAACCTTATACACCCTTCTATAACTATGATTACACTCTAACCCAGCCAACCAACACTGTCATCAAGCTGTTGATGCCTCTGTTATGTACCCTCACTAGACCAGATCATCAAACAGTGAAGGAGATTGTCCAGTTGTGAATGGCAACTTCTGGAGGCAGGTCAGAGGCTGGAGCTTGGTGTCCTCTCACTGAGAGACAGACCAGAGTGGTTAATGAAAACAACCCCATAGATCACACACAGAATTATAAAGATTTGAATGTGGCCGTGTATTTAGGCGGTCAGTTATGAAGCATGGGCGGGTTAGTGACCAGGTGAGCAGGCGTAGAAGGAGACGAAAATTCAATGGTTCTTTTTTGACGCAGTGGATGTATGTACCAGGACAGCGGCACTGAGGGTGATGGGTAATGTAGTCCAGCTCTGCTGTCGGACTCTACCTCCTCTGGTCAAGTGTTCACTGCAAAGAGTTCTTTCTGTAAAGAAACTAATTGAACTGGAGAGAGAAAACAATGTCAATAACAACAAGAAATCTCGATCGATGAGCAACATGGGAGAAGGGACCAGACTCACATGGTCAAAAACTCTCCTCTTGAGCAAAACACTAGATGAGGCTAATAACAGACATGATCGTTCTTGGTTTACAGACAGGGAGGATGAGCCCAGGTCGAGGAATAAGTGTATGAGTGGAAGTAAAGCTTCCTGCATCTCTGCGCTATCTTAAGAGAACCTGTGCACATGGTGCTCATGAAACAACTGAATGACCATAAAACTACTAACCCTCACCCATAAAAGAACTAATTATGGCCTGTAGTAGACACAGACAAGACCACGCCCCCCCGGTCTTTATCAACCATCAGATTCCTGGGCACCCATATCTATGCTGACCTCTCCTGGACTCTCAACATCAAGGGCCAGGTGAAGAGAGCTCAGCAGTGGTTGTCCTGCAGGACAGAGAAACTGTGCAGAGGGTGATACATACGTCGTACGAGTGAACCAGAGTGAGCCAATCACTGAACATATGCACACTCACACTGTATAGACACGGCATCATTTGAATCCCACTTGCACAGTTCACTTTATTTTGTTTCGATTTTGAAATAGCACATGTTATTGTTTTCATTTCTTTTCTATACCACTCCTTGTTCTTCCTCTACATTATATTTACAGTGTTGTGGAGAAGCTACTTGCTGGAGAGGACTGCTACTCTAATGTTTTAGATCACGTTTAAAGGAGGCCGCTTTCATTGTTGAGTGTTATTCTGGATTCATGTCTCGTCCGTTTAAGTGACTATTGTTTATTAATGGAAACCTGAAACCCGGTTGGACCAGTGATTATCATGATTTGCCATGTCTGCATTTACCCAGGAAGATTATGACAATGGTCATTATCATGCGCATGCGCTTGCAGTCTTTGTTCCCAGAATGCACTGTGGTCTGAAGTCACATTTGATGCATTTAATTTAACACAGAGAAATCCTTTGTTGTGGTGTAAGAGGACGTTTTAGTTCTGTATGAATGTCCCTGGATGAGTTAAACTTGTTGTTGCTCTTCTAAAGGATAACCAAATAACCAACATCACTGGAGTTTAGAATAGACAGTATATTTCATTATCCTGCTTCCCCAAACTACTACTACAGCTCCAGACTCTACTTTCACGTGAGTCATCTGGCCTCAGTTGTTGTTGACCATTCTATGAGCGGCTGTTTTCAGTCTTCCGTCAAGGCATCTCTGGCCATGTCACGCATAGTGGTCACTACAGCTGACAGCTATTCAAAGGCTGGTCTCCTGCACACGCATGGGTTTTGTTGTAGTTGCGTATCAGCCAGCACAGTGGCTGCTTTTGCATCATACAAAAACTAGAATCCAAGGTGGCCGACGGGGAGTCAGGAATGCTGAACAAGCAAGGAAACATCTGAAGATCATTATTATTAATCAAACTTGCAGATATTTGATTAAACTTGCAAGTTTGATTAATGCTGCTGATGTTGTGTGTGACGTCTGATGTGTAGAGTGTAGAGGAACGGTGAGAGAACCGTCCCCTGAGGAGCCCAGAGCTGGAAACCACCACCTCAGACACACAGTTGGTCGCCTCACGTACTGTGGCCTGTTGGTGAGGTAGTCGGTCGTCCACTCCTGCCCCTGATGTGTGACATTGTGCACAAACAAACCTTTATGCTCTGACAACAGAGAACTGAAGACTTTCCTGGTCATGTTCTGTGTGAGAGATCCACGATCATAAACTGGTCGTCCTGATTTGGTCGTTGACAGATCAACAGGTCTGGGGAGCATCCGTTTTGTGTTAACAGTGTTTCTGGAAGTGTTTAGGCAGGTGTGGACAATAGTTCTCTATCATCAATTAGGAGCTTTACACTTTTGCATTGCTTTGAAAAATATTACATATAGATACTATGTCTAAAGTGAGGAGAAAATAAGATTAACAGCAATACAAATATTTTTAAGTCCTAGTTATAAAACAATATTATGTTCTTGTATTTGTGGTGTCCAACTGAGTGGACATATTGTAATTTAGAGAAATAACATCCACCGGAGTTATGGTTCCTTGGACTTTGACTGGACTGACATCACCCCAGCATCCAATCAGCCGACGCCTGGAGGCAAAGCCCACGCGCCCCGGTGTTGCAGCCTGGAGGCGGGAGCGCTCGGATGAGAGGGAGGCAGGATGTACAGCAGCCAGTAGAGATTCCGCTTTTCTGCTCTACTTCACTGACAACTAATCAACACGGGTCGCTCTGTCCTTCCGCGTCTCTCCGTTCACTCCCTACCTCTCCACGCACGCGCGCGCGCGGGCACATGCGCTCGGCTGTCAGCCTGCATGCGTCCCTCCTCGCGCCAGCGGGCGGCCGCCTGGCTGCTCGCGCTGCCGCTGGGTGGAGGCGGAGAGGACTACGCGCGCCGCGGCCGCCTGGAGATGATCTCGTTCTGGCTGCTGTGCTGGAAGCTGCTGGTAGGTAATGAACACGCGAGGCTTCGGCTTAGCTGGGGCACATCAAACGTGCGCTTATCTGTCACGACGCTGGTTCGTTGCCCGCTTTTAGGAGGCTCACTTATATAACACGCAGCTCACCAGGCCTCTGATGTGATGTATCAACAGCGGAGTCATATGATTAGTTCGACACTATAATAAACACAGGAGTGGACTGAGTGCTTCGTGGACCCGGCTCCCACTCCACACGTCGGCCTCAGACAGTATGAGCTAACTACATGCAGGTTGTAGTTGTGTTGGGTCCACGGCAGAGGCGCAGCTTAAAGCAATGTCCAGTGCACGTGAGCATTTGTGTAATAAACTCCAAGTGCTTCTATGACTAACACAGCCCAGCCTGCAGAGAACATAGAACACTGTGCACCTTGGCAGAGGTTGTTGTAAGGCCCTTATGTAAGCTTATGTGGGAGGCAGACACACGTTGACATCTGCAGGCAACAGCTGCTCCATCATACCTAAATGAAAGCTGACCTCTAGCATCTGCTGAGGCCTTTCTTCATTTGTTCTTTAGCTGATGGGAAATGCCAGACAAATCTATTATGGGCTGGTTTGGCTGCCGTACTCTAGCAGAACCTCTGTTTGTTGTTAGGCTCTGTAGCAGAGCATTTTAAGTCTCACTATAAAATATATGAAAGCTTTATTCTACGTTGTGTTCATGCTTTTATTTTGGCTCTTTAATGGCCTATAGCACGACTAAATAGAATATACAGGTTGTAATTTATCTGAGTACATGCGTGACAGCATATTGTATTTGAGCAGCGTGTGCACTGTGGAAAACATCCAAAAGCATTGATTGTAGCTTGGCGTGTCGTAACATTCATTGTCATTTATTTAACTGATGACTGGGGGCTAGACGCGCTGTAGGAATTGATCCTCTCTGTCCACAGTCTGACCAAAGCTTGACTTCAATGTGCGTCTATGCGATAAAAGGCTGGGTGTGACTGTTATCATCATATTTACGCAGCTGCATCGGAACTGAAATAACCAACAAGGCCTCTGACTTTTTCACAAACTATACCAAAAAAGAATGATTGCATTTGAATTATGAGGTGAAGACTGAAGAACTGATATTGCATATAAATATGTTAAAACACTGCTTTATTTATTTTGTTTGTCAGGGTTATATTATCGTGATGTTTACAAGCTGCCTCTTGTTTGAGGTGTGTTGCACGTTATTTGTCATTGCTAAATAACTCGTACAGATGATCTGAGGTAACACTCGTTCAATCAGAGCATACATGGTAAACTATCGTCTACCCCTCCTAACTGCTTCTGGGACAAGCCCTCTCTAAGCCACGAGAGATGGAGCCTGGTGAGACAATATCAGCTTGAGCCGCAAAGTCACAATTAGGCATAAGAGACAACGCAGGTCCACAGGTAACAGAAGCAAGGGGGACATGGATTTTATTTATTGCTAAACATCAGCGAAAAAGTAACCTGCTCAACATTGTTATTTCGAAGGGTTTCCGAGAGCCCGTGCGGTGAGGTTACCAAGGACTCCTACACCAGGATGCTCTTCATTGACTGTAGCTCCACATTCAACACAGTCATCCCTCACAAACACACCCAACTGTTCCCACTCTGTGACTGACAGGTTGTCTGTTGGGAGCGGACGCAGGAGCTCAGCTGTCACCACAGCAAACACAGGCACCCACAGCATCCCACCTACACAGACCGTTCACCCCCCCCACCCTTAGGTCATAGGTGTAGACAGTCAAAGGCAGCACTGGTCCAGGCCACCAGACTCAGTTACCCAGTTCTGAACAAGTTGTCCTTATTGTGCTACACTCCAGCCCTCAGAACACTGAGGGCTCCAGGTTTTCTGTTTGTCTTGTGATGTCACGTCCTCCCTCTGTGCTCCTCCCCTTGTAATTAGTAGTTTCACCTGTGTTTGATTTCCTGTTGTGTTAGTAGTTAAGCCTTCCCTTGTGTCCCTGTCCTTCGTCAGTCTGTCGTATGTGAATGGAAGTTTGTTGCTGCCCATGTTTGCCCGGGTCACGTGAGTCTTTTGTTTGACAAAGAGCTTTTGATTTTTTTCGTGTTGTGCTCGTGTGAAGACCCTTAGTCCAGTCGTGTTGTGCTCGTGTGAAGACCCTTAGTCCAGTCGTGTTGTGCTCGTGTGAAGACCCTTAGTCCAGTCGTGTTGTGCTCGTGTGAAGACCCATAGCCCAGTCGTGTTGTGCTCGTGTGAAGACCCTTAGTCCAGTCGTGTTGTGCTCGTGTGAAGACCCTTAGCCCAGTCGTGTTGTGCTCGTGTGAAGACCCTTAGCCCAGTCGTGTTGTGCTCGTGTGAAGACCCTTAGCCCAGTCGTGTAGTGCTCGTGTGAAGACCCTTAGTCCAGTCGTGTAGTGCTCGTGTGAAAACCCTTAGTCCAGTCGTGTTGTGCTCGTGTGAAGACCCTTAGTCCAGTCGTGTTGTGCTCGTGTGAAGACCCTTAGTCCAGTCGTGTTGTGCTCGTGTGAAGACCCTTAGTCCAGTCGTGTTGTGCTCGTGTGAAGACCCTTTTAGCCCAGTCGTGTAGTGTTCGTGTGAAGACCCTTAGTCCAGTCGTGTAGTGTTCGTGTGAAGACCCTTAGTCCAGTCGTGTAGTGCTCGTGTGAAGACCCTTAGTCCAGTCGTGTAGTGCTCGTGTGAAGACCCTTAGTCCAGTCGTGTTGTGTTCGTGTGAAGACCCTTAGTCCAGTCGTGTTGTGCTCGTGTGAAGACCCTTAGTCCAGTCGTGTTGTGCTCGTGTGAAGACCCTTAGTCCAGTCGTGTTGTGCTCGTGTGAAGACCCTTAGTCCAGTCGTGTTGTGCTCGTGTGAAGACCCTTAGTCCAGTCGTGTTGTGCTCGTGTGAAGACCCTTAGCCCAGTCGTGTAGTGCTCGTGTGAAGACCCTTAGCCCAGTCGTGTTGTGTTCGTGTGAAGACCCTTAGCCCAGTCGTGTTGTGTTCGTGTGAAGAGCCTTTTAGCCCATTCGTGTTGTGTTCGTGTGAAGAGCCTTAGTCCAGTCGTGTAGTGTTCAAATTACCTTTTGCTGAGTCTGTATTTGGGTCCACCACCTGCTAGCCCGAGGGTCACAGTACAGACCGACCAGACCAACCAGTAGTCCGTGTGTTTCTTCACCCTCCAGTTTGGTGCGAAATTTGTTTGTTTAGTAAAGCTTTTGTTTTTGGGTCGGGACATTCTTGTGTTCTCTAGAATTTGGTTTTGGGTTTTGAACGGTTTTTGAAAATGCAGTTTAGATCGGTTCGTCTACCTCCGGGGCTCCCGGTTGAACTCATGGAGTTAATAAATCTGGCCTCGCCCTCGTCCACCTACACTTCCCCTGACCTCCATACCCCGAACTCGTCTTTCATTTCATCCACTTCGGATTCACCTCCTGAAACAGCTTTCACTCAGTCCTGTGGTTCCGTTCGTGTGGGTCGTTTTTATTTAGTCAATCCCAGCTGCAGCCCACAGCCCTCTGTTCCAGTCACGAGTCTCTTGTCCGGGGAGACCAGGCACATTTGGGAAGAGCTAAAGGCTCAGTGCTCTCCAAACGCAGCTTTTGAGCCTCAGACTCCGGTGGCAAGTGTGGAAACTGTTTTGGTCCCGAAGAGACCGCTCCAGGAGGTTTGGCAGTGGGAGGAGCTTGAAGATTTCATTTTGCCTGCCCGGTGTTTTTTGGAGAGAACGCCGGAACCCGTGGTTCGGCGGCTGGACGCCGCCCCTACAGGAAATCCTACACAGCTCACCCTGGAGTCACAGGAGGTGGTTACCCCTGTATCGACTCCAATGACAGCTACCCGGGGTTTGGTTCCTGCTCCGACGTCAGGAGTCAACATCGCGGCCCGCAGCATCAACTTCAGCACTGCGGCGTCTCACGATGGTGGCGCCGTCCTTTGACAGCCAGCGGTTCGACACCACTGCACCCGCTCCATCGCCCCAGCATCTCCTGGATTAGGTGAGGGGCCTGGGGAAGCAGGGGCTCGAGGCCACTGAAAAACCAGCAGTGTTCTGCGCTCTGGTAGAGAGCGCACTCGTTTCCTGTTTTCCCGACAAGACGACTCCGGAGAGTAGTGTGGTGGAGCAGTCTCCGGTGGTCTCGTCGGTTCCCTGTGCGCCGGACTGCGCACAGGATGAGTTTTATTCTGCCCCGGGGAGAAGTGGAAAAACCCTCTGTGATCTGGTTTGTTCCCTGTTTTCCGGACTGCGCACAGGGGGAGTTTTGTGCTCAAGTCGCCCCACATCCTGGTCATCGCTCTCAACCACCTACTGTTCGTCTTTGTGTGGCTCCGCCCCCTAGCCGTGGGTGGCCTGCCCAGACTCTGTTTTTTCCAGACTGTGAGGCATCTTGCCCTTCTGTGCTGGCTGGGCTGCTCCGAAAGAGCGGCCGGCATTCTGAAACACTTCCTAACATGTGTGCGGCAGAGGCACGAGACGTATGGAGAGATCTGCTGACCCTGGTCGCTCCTGTGAAGCTGAGCCTCACCTCGGCGGCGGAGATTCCCTCTCCCGCAGCAGCCCGTCTTATTCGTCCTACGAATCCTGCCGTCTGTGTTCCTGGGGAGGTTGCTACGTCTGTCTGTGGACAGTTTGCCCCCACGTCTGTCGTCACCGCCTCCTTTTCCGTTCCGGGCAACCCTCATAGGATCGCCACCTCCTCGTCTGTCTCTGGTGGTTCAAGGGATTTCATCGCTTTCCTGTCTGTCTCCAGTGGTCTGGAGTGGTCCACCGTCCCCGGCAATCCGGTAGGGTCTGTCTCAGCTCCCCAGGAGGGGAGACTGCCATGCCCACGTATGTCTGCGGCTCCCCAGGAGGGGAAGCCTCCACGTCCGTTAGCGACTCTCCAGGCAGAGAGGTCGTCCACGTCTGTTTGCAGCTCTCCAGGCGAGGAGTCTGCCTCTTTATCTGTCTCCAGTGGTCTGGAGAGGTCCATCACATCGCCTGCGTCTAGAGCACCCCAGAGGCTCCGCCTTTGACGTCGACGCCCGCCTAGATGGTTCCGCCTCCAGCGTAGACGCTCACCTTGATGGGTTCAGCGCCTCGTCCGCCTAGGTGGTCTTGCCAACGCCCGCCTAGATGGTTCTGCCCTCGACGTCCTCCTAGATGGTTTCGCCTCCGGTGTAGGCGTTTGCCTAAATGGGTTCAACGCAAATGTCCATCCAGGTGGTCTCGCCGACGCCCGCCTAGATGGTTCTGCACTCGACATCCACCTAAGTGGTTCTGCCTCCTACGCCGTCGTCCGCCTGGGTGGTTCTGCCTTCCTCGCCGATGTCCGCCCAGGTTTCCACGTCGTCAGCCTAGATGGCTCCACCTTCCACGCCGACAGCCACACAAGTGGTCTCGTCTTCTACGTCGACGTCTGCCCAGGTGCTCTTGTCACCTGTGCCGTTTCCAGTGACCCAAGGCTGGGTTTGCTTCGGTTCCTGTGCCTGCGGCCTGTAAAGAGGGGTCTGCTTCGGTTTCCTCTTCTGGCAACCCCATGGAGGGGTCTGCTTCAGTGTCCTGCGGCCCCAGGGAGCGGTCCACTTCCATTCCTGTGTCCAGCGGCCCGAAAGGAGGGGTCTGCTTCTGTTTTCCTGTGCCTGGGGTCCACTTTTGCTCCTGTCCCGGCGACCCCAGGGAGGGGTCTGTTTCTGTTCCAGCGGCCCGGTGAAGGGTCCGTTTTCGGTTATCCACGAAGGGCTGTTTTCTGGCCCCTGGAGTAGGGAGCTCCTTCTGGACTGTGAACTTCTAACTTTTGGTTTCATGGACACTTTAAGTTTTTCTCGTTTTGTCTAGTGATTGGTCTGTCTTGTCTTGGTTCCCCTGTCAGTTCTGTCAGTCTATCTTGTCTGTCCAGTTTGCGCTCCCTCCCTCCCTCCCTCCCAGTTGCCTGGGCCGCAGTCTCCAGATTCAGAGGCTGTCTGGAAGCCGGCATTGGAGGGGGGGCTCTGTTACACTCCAGCCCTCACTGGAGTGTAACAGAGCCCCCTGGGCTGGAACACTGAGTGCTCCAGGTTTTTCTGTTTGTCTTGTGATGTCACGTCCTCCCTCTGTGCTCCTCCCCTTGTAATTAGTAGGTAAGCCTTCCCTTGTGTCCTTGTCTGTCGTATGTGAATGGAAGTTTGTCAAACAAAAGACTCACGTGACCCGGGCAAACATGGGCAGCAACAAAGAGCTTTTGATTTATTTCGTGTTGTGCTCATGTGAAGAACCTTAGTCCAGTTGTGTAATGTTCATGTAAAGAGCCTTTTAGCCCAGTTGCGTTCTTGCTCCTGGATAAGCCTTAGTTTCCAGTCATGTGCTGGCATTCTTTTGTTGGTCACAGAGTGTGTGTGTGTGTGTGTGTGTGTGCTAAAATTAATAAAACCTCTGTTAAAATCCAAATCACCTTTTGCTGACTCTGCATTTGGGTCCACCACCTGCTAGCCCGAGTGTCACATATTGTCCCATCGTTGATGGGGATGCTGCCTGTTTGAATACAGGCATACATACATCATCCATATTTATAGTGAGCATAGTTTAGTCTTAGTATAAAATAAATATTATTTGTGTCCTTTTATTTGTCATTGTTTTGACATCAATGTGAACTGCAAAGAAAGAATTTCGTTGTACACAGAACATGATTCTCTCTGTGCACTTGACAGTAAACAGTTTTCAATTTTTGATCTTTTTCTGAAAAGTGTTTTTTTTATTTTTTATTTTTTTTATTTACGCCTGTTGGTTAATAGTTGGGTAATTTACAATAAACCAGAAAAAACACAAGGCACAAAACTCCTGACCAGACTCTTGCAGCGTAAATGCTTTCATCCTAATGAAACAATTGTACTGCTGATTGGTTGGAGTTTAGAAACAGCTTTAAGAGCCTCTGCCATTCATTTAGCTCTTGTGTGAATGTAGGTCGGTGATGTAGAGGAATTATTAAGCATGAAATGCAGTGTTATAGATTATAGTTTAGGTTTACCAACATTAACATTTCATAGTTCACTTTCCAGTTGTTGAAGAGTTAGTGTTACCATAGCAACAGCCCGTCTTTGTTTCCTTGTTGCTATTACTTCTGGTTTCTGCTACACAGTATATTGATGTTTAGCTGTTACTTTGTAGGAATCTTGTTCTAGTCCCTATGTATTCTGACTTACTTATCCGTTTCTAGGCCAAGTACGTTCTTTCTAGTCACTTTTTATCCATGTTGTGCCTGTTGTTCAGTTTGTTTAACAGGAGAACAAAGTACAATGTGTGCAAATGATTAATTAGTTTTCCTGCATTTTAGTTTAGATTTAGATCTTAGTTTCCACCTTCGTATTCAGAACCTGCTGTGCAGTGATCAATTTCAGTTTACTGGTTTTATTGAGTCACGTTTCATTGTCTCTTTAGTTTCATTTTTTACTTGTATTTACCTTGAATTTCTTGGGTCATGCAATTGGGTCGTAGTGCAGTTAGACTAGTTAAGCCTTAGGCCGGTTTTTACCTGTGTGGGGAATTAGAGTTGACACCGTCTAGGGGTTGCCCTAAATCAGTTCAGCATTAAAGAACCATTTGGACAAAATCTACCCAGAGCCATGAAAACCTATTGGATCACATCCAAAGCTCGACAGGACTCAGAATGCATCTGTTACTGCTGTTTAGTGTTCATAAGTCATACGCGTCAGAAATTGCATCCAATGTACTGAACACTGGTTTTGGAAGGTTTTCAGTGTCCCTCCATTTGTGCTTCTGAGCAAAAGGACAAGCGGTGTCTTCAATATCAGTTGTCAAACCAAGCTTCTGATTTACCCACACATCTTTGTCAGCAGTCAAGCGCAAGCTGACTTGCAGCTGGAAATGCAGTCACATTCAGCAGCGATGGAGCAATGCTCTGAAGATTGATGGGGAAGGATAATGAGTTTTAATCGAATCAAATAAATTCAATTTAAATAGTCGTTTCTTTCTCACATCCTTTTTTTCATGTTTTCCTAAATAGCTCGAGAAGGAGACCAAAGAACCGTGGCTTTAACTGATTATTGTCAGACCTTTTGCTGGAGTATTTGAGTTTCTACCTGTTTGATTTTGTTAGTCTGGGTTATATTCTGTGTGTGTGGGTGTGGGTGTGGGTGTGGTGTGTGATGCAGTTAGTCAGTTGTCGTCATTTGTAACACAGTGAACTGACCAGTGCTGAACACTGCAAGCCCAGTTTTGCTGCTTCTGGTGTGAAGCTTGATCGCGGACACTCGGGTTATGGAGATGAAGGGCAGGTTAATTTGTGCACTGGACTTTCCAAGCCCCACTACCTACACCTTTCACCACTGCTACTAATGCAGCACCAGATGCAGTTCGCCAGCCTTCCAGGAGAACTTCACTGAATCTGCTTCTGTTCAGGACACACAGCAGCACTGATGAAGCTATGGACACCACCGAACCGTCTTCAGCTCAGTGGGTCGAGCGTGTTTGTGTGAGATAACCATGTAGTTCTGAGTAATCAGGTTTGGAGAGACCAGAGTTATGTTGACCAGACATCCTTAAGCGTCAGGAGGTCATGTTTCCAGTGGTCTGTTTCTCTCCTAGTCAGTGTTCTCTTATCTTTGCTTGGAGGGCAGCTTAGGTTGTTCTAGTGTTTAGGTGGTGCTTGGTGTTTTTATCAGTCTGAACAGTTTTGCCCTCTACTCTGCTTGTTCCTTGGGTCCTGTTCGGACATTTTGCGGCCTGGAGCGTGACTGTCTGTTTCCCTGTTTCCTGTCCAGGGTCAGATCCTTGTTCACTTGTCTGCCTCCAGCTGTCCGGCGTTTTCTGTGGTTCTGGGAGAACCAGTCCAAATAATGTCCAAATTGCAAATCAATGCTATCGGTCTACAATTTACAGTGAAACCACGAGAACACACATATGCATTACATTAATATTCATTACAATACCATTCATACACATGAATCACAGTTGGCAAGTTCAGGAATGAAGGCACATTTTGACACGATGTCAGCTTGGTTTGGAGGTTGGATCAAGTCCTCCTTTACCAGTGGATCAATTCAACATTTCCTCTTCCATAAACATATTCATATCTTAAACATACATGTTTATGGTGTATATACAGTGTCTATTAATCAGCCTGTAATGTTTGGTGTTACTGTATTTCTCTGCAGAGAGCCACAGCTGGACTAAGGAGGACAACTCCAGAATTAACAGAGAGTAACCACAGCAACGATAACCCTGTGGATGATTCCTTCACTCCTACACAGCAAACCGATCCAGTTGCCATGGAGATCAACTCATCATCACCACCAACAGATCTGGAAAGAAATAACTTGTTCAGCTGCCACAGCCAGGAAGTAGAGGAACTGCAGTACCAAGACGCCCATGGCGTGGAAGAAGAACATACAGAGGGAGAATATGGAAAAAGAGATGGCGATGAGTGTGACTATCTGGTATTTGAAATAGGAGAGTCCAAAGAAAAGGAGGGAGGGGGTCACAGTGGAGCACAACACACAGAACAACAGAAAGAAGGAGACACAGAGGGAGAGAATGGACAGAAAGGAGAAGTGGAGGGAGAAGAAGGATGGAGAGAACCAGGGGAGGTTGAACAGAAAAAATCAATAATAGGAGACGATGCATATAAAGATGAAGGGGATGAAGCAAAAATAGATGGAGGGAGAGCATCCACAAAATCAGAGCATAAATGTAGAGAAGAAATAGCAGGAGAGATGAAAGACAATGTTGTGTCAGAGCTTGTCTACATCTCTGACAGCCCCCTGTGTTCTTCCTCATCTGAGCCTCTTAGTGTCACATCAGGTCCTTCAGAGCAGCCAGTAGCGGCCATGTGGCAGGAAACCTGGGTTCACAACCTTAGCAACAGAGATGATCTTAGTGACAGTCACCTTAGTGACTGCCTGCAGGCTGAGCTAGCTATCGTGTACTCTGACAGCGACACTGGGGAGGACCAATGGGCTGCTTTTGCAACCTCTGATGTCACCAAACAAGAGGAAGGAGATGGGGAAATTCAAGATGGAATCTGTAATGGAGAGGAGAGACAAGAAGAACATTGTGAAGAAGACGTGGTTACTGGAACAGAGGATCTGAGAGCTAGTGATGAGGAAGAGATGAAGACGAGGAGAGATCTTTTCCTGCACCCGCCTTCTGTCAGTTCCGTTGCCAGCTCCACAGATCCTGACAGGAAGGTGAGACATTTAGTTTTGAAATACATCACCCAATCTCCTGCTCTACATGTTCAGCCATTTAACCCTAAACCGAATATTCCTGTCAGCTTCCTGTAGATTTCTGTGTTCACCAAGAAGCCCACAGTGAAAATGTGTCCACTGAGCATTTAGACTTCCTGTTGGCCCGCCAGCAGTGGAAAAAGATGGAGGAGGAGGTCAAAGGTCAGCCCATCCCTAAACCGGGGCTCGTTGTTCAGGGGAGCTTCCAGGGAACCTACACGTCACTGTACCCCCCCACTCGCAGCCCGCGACTCAAACACAGGTAGGACATACTGGGCTGTAACTACACTGGTTTTTTAGTAACATAGGATGTATTTTAACATAGGATTGACTTTGGGAGTGATGATTGGGCATTTTGGGAAACCAGTCTAAACCAGTGAGGGTGGCAGTGCTGGAAGAAGACACTGCACTGAGTTCCCCTCCAAGATTAGCTTTGTTTAAATTGAAATGAACATTTCTTTTGTGCTCTGTACACAGTCACTCACTGTTTAGCAAGAACTCCAATGTCTGTCTGTCCAGCAATGTTACTAAACATACACAGTGTACTTCTCACAGAATCATCCTTCAGTACGTGAAGGTTCTAGATATGAGACTTTTTACAGAAGTCAACTGGATTAAGGCTTGCTACATCTAGCTGTGTGGGAACGCTGCCTTTAAGCTCTTACAAACGACCTTGGTACCAGTCAATATTAAAATACTTGAAAGATACATGGTGTAAGTGTTTTTCAAGTATTTTAAACACTTACACTCAAGTCTAACATTACATCCTTCAACTCAATTTATAATGTAAAGTAACATCGATTAACACAATACAATGTGCGTGTAGAAGCCAAAATAATGATACTGCACATGCAGATGAATGAATATTACTCACCCTGCTAGTGTAAAACGTTCACCTTCCAGATTAGGTGGAGCTTCACCGCTAAAGCGACCCTGGTTTACTGGTTCCTACCTGGGTGCTGCTCTAATTTATGGTTTCAGCCAGCGTTTGCTGTGAACAATAAATAAGTAAAGCGTTGCTTTCGCTGTTATTCCCAGGTTTTGCAATGTGTAAAAGAAATTACACACAAAACTAAATGCACAGATTTTGTAGTGTATCACAAAACTCGCTCCAGACTGGCCACAAAAAAAACTGGTCGACCCCAAAACAAGCCTAGGGGCCACATTCAGGCGACTCAAGATGAGGCATCAGGAACAAGGCAGTAAGACACAGAAGTCATGCTAGAGGATTTCTCTATGTGGACTACCAGAAGCTCTCTGTCCGCGATGCACACATTTCTTTTAGCCGGAAATGAGTGTTCAGAGAAAAATGCCCCTACATCAAGGGAAGCCGAGGGGGTCTGATAATGTGAAACATTACATAATTGTCAATTGATATTTCGACAGGTATGGGTCTTTTTGAGGAAGTGTGTGTATTATTATGTACCAGGGCTTTTATCGGATCGGTTGCTGGAAGGGGGATTTTTTTATCTTCTTAAACGGTTCTTTGTCCACAAGCTCCTAGGACAATGAACTCTGAACTATGAAAAGTCTGACTTGACAAGTGTTGTGTTTTTTCACACTCTGACCAAACTCTTGGGCTAATTCAGTTCTGACATATTTTAAAAAATGTCCTTACAAAACAGACAAAAGGTAGTGAAAAGCAAAAAAGAAGAGAAGTTTTAAAAGTGAAGTTAGATTCACACTCCTGTGAATGAAAGTCTGAAGATCTCAAGTCCAAGTCTATTAGCTCTGTCCCTGAAGTTGTCCAAAGTGTCTTTCAGATGCACCTAAAAGTCTCGTGGGACAGGTTGTAGTTTTCTCTGTCTCGCATTGCGCCAGTAGCGGGTCGTGCATTTTAGACCTAGTGGGCCTTCAGTGGTGCTCAGTCTGAATCAATCTACCCATCAATGATTGTTTTATGGCCATAAAACATCTTATTATGCAGAAATGCAGTATAAAGAGACTGTATGAATACGCTGACGATCTGTGCGCCCGTTAGAGGCCTTGGTGTCACCAACTCAACATCTAATTGGTTGAAGCAACAGTTTGATCGACGCTTATTTTATGCTACCGGGCCTGAACTGATTGTGAAGGCCTCCAGGCAGATTTCTTTGGCCTGGTAACAAATGATGGCTGACATGTTTTTGTGTTGTTGCATTAATATGAAAATACACATCTGGAAGCAGCACAACCAGGGGAAAGGCTATGAAAGAAAGTGGACAGACCATTTGGAATTATTTAAGCATTAAGTATTCATGAACAAAATATAATTGACATCAGTCCGTTATTCAGATATGTTCCGGCCTGCAGAGAAGGCACTGCACTACATTTTCATAGCGCTTACCCCTACATGCATACATTCCTTAGTCCGCTTGCTCCCCAAACTGAGTACTAAATAAGATCAGAGTAGATAGACTCAACATTGTCATTACACATGTACAGGTACAAGGCAAGGAGATGCAGCGGAGCATCTAACCACAAGCAGTAAGTTGAATGCACGTCTACAGTGTGTAGATGTGTCTGGGAACTACTGTGGACCTGAAATACAACGGCAGCACATGTTACGCAGATGGGAGTGTTATGTACAGATTTACAGAACCTGTGTTGTTTAGTAGTAACTAGAAACGTTAATGACAAGTCATTACTTACCCCTAAATGTATATTGTGCCATTAGTGCAGTGGACATTATGTCACACGACAGAGAGACAGTGCGTTGCCTAATACTCCATGAATGAGTGACTTGGTCCAGTGTGGAGGTGGACACTGTTCAATGCATGGGGCGCTCAGCAGGGAGCAGAGTTCACTAACGTGACAGCTGTGGGAAAGAAGCGGTTTCTGAGTCTGGTGGTCCTACAGCACGTCTCAGAGGACGGAAGGCTGAACAGTCCTTGAGAAGGACGCGAGCTCGACACACAGCGGTTCATATGAATGTCCCCAGTAGCTGTAAGGAGTCCCTGTGATTGGACTGTGATACTACTGCTGAGGATGCTCTCCATCGCACAGCGGTAGAGGTTCACCAGGATTTACACAGTACACAGCTCTGTGTTGCAGGTGGTGCTGGTGGAGACGTGCTGATCAACAAGTATCCTGTTTCAGAGGAGGTGTTGATTCCCAGATTTCCAAGTTTAGTGGACAGCTTGTGTAATGGGTGTCCAGCTGTCTGCTGTGCTGCTGAATAGAAGACTCGGGCCATATGTGTCACTGGTTGCCTTCTGTTTAATGATGGAGTGAAGCTGTCCCTGCACAACCAGGGAGGCTGTCCTTCAGCTGTGCCAGAACCAGCCACTCAAAGCGGCGGCAGCCCTTCACTTTGGGGAGGAGTGTTTGGGAAAGCCTTGAAAATCTGAAGCAGGGGGTAGATAAGATGCTGCTGTAATGGTGGAAGTGAATTCTTGGCAGGTAACAAGGTCTACACTTAACCAAGAAACTCTAGGTCAGCTGAGCAGTGTCTCCCTAGAGTAATTATTGTAAATGCTTAGTCCTCCGTCCCTGGTCTTACCAGAGTCATCTGCCTGGAGGGTGAAGCGTCTGCTTAGCTCAGTAGCGCTGTTGGGTACACGTGTAGCATGTTTCAACATCATGACATTGCAGTCTTTAAGTCTGTGGTGAAGCAGAGACGTGTTTTCCATCTTCTTCACCAATGGCTGCACATTAACAAGCACGGTACTAGATGTGGATTACTATATATTAATTAAATTTAAGATGGGATCTTTTGTGTTCTCTCCAAAGGGAGATGCATCCATCAGAGTCCAGGCAGCCTCTCTCGTCCTCCACCTTGTCTCCCAGTTCAGAGGACTCAGGCCTGGATGACTCGTTACACCGCAACCCCCTGGAGGAGGAGAGTGCTGTGGAGAGAGAGATCCGTCTGACTCTGGAGCGAGAAGAGAAGCACCGCAGAGAGAGGGGGATGCTCGCACAGGGCTTTGGTCTACCCAGGTGAAACGCATGAATTTTTCTGGTACCACCCCCTACAGTGCTGTAGATTTTAGTGAAATAAAGCTGCACTGAGCACAAATAGAAAAATACTATTTCATGTATATACCACAAAGGAGTGGTGAGAAATAGGAATGGAGCATATTCAAAGGAGGCTTGGAATTTGAAAACATATTTTTATATAGATATAGATATAGATATATATAGATATATATATATTGAGCTGCACTAATTGCAAACTTGCAAACTGCATTAGTAAACAAAATTCACTGCAAATCTTGAAGACTTTACAGAGACTAGCAGCTGAACACTAAGACACACGACTCTGAGTCTGACGATACCTGGAGATGAGAATAGAGAGAGACAGACAGAGAGAAACACAACTAGGAGAGAACAGAGACAAAGTTAGTCACATGTGGACATGGAGGCATGTTAGTGGATGGAATAGATAGAAAACCAGAGGAGCTCAGTGAATGAAGGAGGTTCCAGCATCTAAGCCTGTAGCAGCTGAACTAAGAGATGGATCAGAGAAACCAGAACCATCTGGAACCATCAGCTTTGTCAGAAAGGAAGGTTTCAGCCTAGTTTTAAAGCAGAGAGGGCGTCTGCTGCTAGAACCTGAACATGGATTCATGTTTCAGCATCACTCTGTGAGAGGATGCTCCTCATTTTAGCAACATTCCTCAGCTGGAAGTAGGAGGTTTAGAGATTCTATAATGTAGGATGTAAAGGAGAGAACTGGGTCAAAGATGACACCAAGGTTCCTACAGTAGAACCTGTAGCTAACGTTATGTCATCCAGAGAAACAATCTGATTCAATAATGAGTCTCTGTGGTTTTTATCAATTATAATAACCTCAGTTTGATCTGAATTTAGTTGTAGGAAGTTATGGGACATCCAGGATTTGATGTCTGTTAAACAAGTCTGAAGTTTGACTAATTGGTTTGTTTCCTCAGGTTTCATAAACAAATATAACTGAGTATCATCTGCAGAGCAGTGAAAATTTATTTTAAGTGTTTCCTAATAATATTACCAAGGTGGTAAATGCTCTGCACTTGTATAGCGCTTTTCTACCTATTGTTACTCAAAGCGCTTTTGACACTTTGTCTTATTCACCCATTTGCGCACACAAACACATTCACACACCATTGGCAGAGCTGCTATGCAGCGTAGGCTGACACAACAGGGGTAACTTGGGGTTCAGTGTCTTGCCCAAGGACACTTCGGCACAAGACTGAGGACAGCTCTACCTCTGAGCCACTGCCGCCCCAGGAGGAGACATGTAAAGTCTGAAAAGTATTGGACCCAGCACAGAACCCTGTGGAACAACAAAGCTAATTTTTGTGCAGATGGAAGATTGATCATGAACATGAACAAATTGGAATCTGTTCAACAGATAAGACTTAAACCATCCCAGTGCTTTGCCTTTAATCCATCGCTATGTTTCAGTCTCTGTAGTAGAATCTTGTGATCTATCGTATCAATGCTGAACTAAGATCTAACAGGACAAGGACAGAAACTAGACCATTGTCTGAAGCTGTGAGAAGATCATTAGTGACTCTAATCAGAGCTGGTTCTGTCTGTGATGGATCTGAATCCTGACTGAAATCTTCATCCAGGTTATTTCTACGCAGGTGGTCTCATAGTTGTTTAGCTACAGTTTTTTTCCAGAACTTTAGAAATAAAGGGCAGATTAGATGTTGGCCTATAGTTTCTAGTTCTCTAGGGTCAGTGTAGGTTTATTCAGTAAAGGTTTGACCACAGCAACATTAAAGCCTGTGGTACGTAGCCTGTAAACAGAGACTGGTTGGTTTGATTTAATATGGACGTGCTGATTAATGGAAGAACTTCTTTGAGTCTAGTTGGGATTGAGTCTAAGAGACAAGTAGCTGATTTAGCAGAGTTAATTATTGAAGTTAACTCAGTGTGATCTATGGGGAAAAGCAGTTTAAGTCAGACATAGGTCTAACCAGCAGATCTAAGGCAGATCGGTTTATGACTTTTGTTAAAACATTGTGATACATTTTTCTTTCAAATTTAAATGTTTCTGTGCTTAAGGCTGCGGATCTGACTTATACCATGGAGCCAACCTCCTCTGATTCACTGACTTCTTCTTCAGAGGAGCAACAGAGTCTAAAACTGCAGCATCATCAACAAGACAATCTACCTGCTCATGATTCAGATGACTGCTCTCCTCTGTGTAGCTACAAGGGAATGAGACAAAAGATGATGAATCATCTCCTTAAATCTAACAACAGCATCATCATCAAACTTCTGCTGTAATAGAACTTATTTCCAACTGTTGTCAGGTCTGTTATGGTAAATTCAAACGTTAGTAAGAAATGGTCAGATAACAGGGTTTTGAGGGAGAACTTTTAAATGATCAATCTCAACCCCATAAGTCAGGACAAGATCAAGAGTATGATTAAGACGCTGACTAAAACCAATAGAGTCCAGTAGTGAGTTAAACGCAGTTTTGAGACAGTTACTGTCAACATCTACATGAATGTTAAAGTCGCCCACTACAGTCACTTTATCTGTGGAAGAACTAAGTCACATAAAAACGATTCTCTGCGTTGAAGTAGTGTGAAGAATAATCGTAATAGTTAAATTCTGTATTTCTTGACACTTGGCAGTAGTTGATCTGTCATAAACACAGATCCAACATAGTCATGTGTTTACCAGCTAATCACTAACTGATGCTGTGCAGGGAAGGAGCCGTGCTGCTGAGTGCATGTAAAGGGCTGCATAGACAGTCAGCAACAATAAAGTAAAACAAGCGCAGGGCACCTGTACACTTGGCCAAAACCACGAAACTGTACAGTGTTCGGTCATTAACATGCAGACATACAGGAACACTGTGGAAAAAATAGGACTCAACCAAAATGATGATTTTTATTCTTCGTGCAGACCATCCACCCTTCACACAGGACGTTCTCCACCCCGACCTCCAGCCTGCCGCACCCCGACTCTGTCCATCTCTCCTTCCCCTTCGTGCTCCTCTTCTCTTTCCAAATCTGTCTACCATGAAATGACAGCCAATAATGTTATTATCCTGGAGCCTGACTCCTCCAGTTCAGCTTCCAGGAACCGCCTGTTGTCCTCTGCTCTCGGGGGCCTGTCCGACTGGCCAGCAAACCGGGATGCACTGTCCTCCACCAGTGTCATTTTAGTTGAAACTTCC
Organism: Macropodus opercularis; assembly: GCA_030770545.1. Taxonomy (NCBI): domain Eukaryota; kingdom Metazoa; phylum Chordata; class Actinopteri; order Anabantiformes; family Osphronemidae; genus Macropodus; species Macropodus opercularis. Next base: position 811,179 of record CM061105.1, on the reverse strand, counting down.
AACCTGATCATTCGAAGCGCTTCTGAGTTCTGCCTGAGCTCCCCCCCTGTGACGGTGGCAACACAGGAGAGCACTTTCTCATCGAATCCGTTTTTTAAGCTGCGGTCCCTCAGCAGCCAGTCGCTGGTTGAGCAGGAAATTAGGATGGTTAGGCAGAGGGAGGAAGAGTGGAGGAGGCAGAGGGAGGAGATGTGGAGGAGGCGAAGAGAGGAGGAGTGGAGGAGAGGACGAGAAATGTACGATACTGTGCTGGTATCTCCGAGCCTGAGTGATAACATCAGTTACAAAGGTAAGTAAGGTCAACATGAAACGAACCGTGGAACACATGCGTAGTTTTGTCTGAAGGTTGAGTCATGGCAACTGGACTTCTTCTAAGTTATTTAGTTATATAGTTAACATCATCCCAGTGAGCCTACGCCTCCGATCTACCATCAGGAGCAACCGGGCAGACAAGATCCTCCAGAATCTACTAACTTAGAAGAAGTCCAGTTGCCATGACTCAACCTTCAGACAACTCGACCTGGATGAATGAGAACCTTCACAAACATGCGTAGTTTTGTTTGTCACTGATTGTCTTCTGTAACAGTTTTTGTTATATATTGCACATTTAAACCAGTTCCAGACGTTCCCGACAGATGCGTCTCCTCCCCTTCTTCTCCTTTGAGAACACGCAAGATGGAACGATTAAGTTTGTCTTGTGACCACAAGGTTGGCACATGCACACACACACACGCACATACAGTGGTTCCAGAAAGTGTGGGCATATGCGAATAGAAGTGATATTTATTCATCGGTCAATTCTGTATCAATATTTAGATTCAATTCTAGGTTTTTATAATTTGGCTGCAATTACAGCCCATCAGGGAGCCTTAGTCCAAACAGTTCAGGTGGTCCTTCAACACACTGAGCAGTGGCTATAAGAACCCCCTCCACAAAGTTCAGTCGACGGGAGCAGAAGAATCACAGAGTGAGTAAACAGTCCGAGGACATGAATCCACAAGCATCATCACCTCTCAGATCATGAACTCCCTCGTTACCTTGTCACAGCACCTCATCAGACTAACACATGCTCAGCTTAACTGAACAGAAACAAGGCGAGGACAGGATTTACAAGGAACAGAGGCCAGTATGTGAACAATGGGAATACAGACAAAGAAGAAGAGAACACAGGTGAAAACAATTAATGTCGACATTACAAGATTAATGGCTTGTGACACAAAGGATTTCCCGTAACAGACAACAGAGTCTTTCTCTCACACTGCTTCAGTCTCCTGCTTGCACCTGGTTGGTCACACATGAAACCTCCTTGTCTCATTGTGTATGTATCCAAACACCATTCTATGAAGTGTGTACTGTAAAAACATACTGGATTTTTTTCCAGATCAATTTCTTTGATCACTAATTTCAACAAAGCTTCAGCCTGGGAATTGTCAGCTCAGGCTGTGGGGCGAGCTTTGACTAGCAAAAGACAAAAGCCACTCAGTTTGCCCCTGATCATTTGTTATCCTGAGGTAAAAGCTGCTTTTAAAGAGGCATCAGAAAAAACACACAGTTCGTTTGTTTAGATTTACTACTTTAGTAAATATTATATATGATATTAAGCTAATATAGCTAAACAATTAAAAGTGAGGAAAAGACTTTTCCAGATCTTGTGTGAATGTAATTCTACTAAATTGCAGATTCTAACTGAAGTAAATGTTAGGACACCTTCACATTTATTCCACCTAAAATGGCTCAAATCACACACAGGTGGATCACACCTGCTTCACAGGATTAGCTTGTGACTCTTGCATGAGACTGCCCTTTCTGAACCTCAGACATTTACTTTGGTGAGCAGCACAGTGAGAGCAAAAGAACTGTCTGAGAAAAAACGGTAGCAGCCTATGAGTCGGGTAAGAGATTTAAAAGATCTGGAAAGATTTTGAAATCAGCTATTCCACTGTCTGGAAAATAGTCTACAAGTGGAGGCTTTCAAACAAACTGCCAACATGCCCAGGTCTGGTCGTCCCAGCAAGTTCACCCGGAGAGTAGACCAATGCTAAAAGAGGTGTCCAACCTTTAAGATGTCTCCACGGGACGTACCGCAGGCTCTGGTTGATGAGAATGGGCCTCTTTCAGAAAGAGACGGCACAAGTTGAACTTGCATGGGAGGTGTGCACGGAGGAAACCTCTGCTCCCTTCCACAACCTATCCAGGAAGGTTCTTCAGTCTGAGGGGAGTTGGGAAAGACCACCAAATTTATCCTTAACTTAAGTTTCACTTCACATCTGTAAAGAATGGGCTCGTTATGAGAACAAAGGAACGAGGGTAGTGATCGGTGTGAACTCTTAACTACAGTGAGTCCTCCTCCAACCGTTACAGGGTCGTTTAGTTTGCCCTTTGTGGAGGACTTGTGGTCATGGCCAGACTGAAAACAAGGACTTCTGTTATAATGTTCTTTGGACAGATGACTCCAGAACAGAGGGCATGTTTGGCGTAAACCATACCAGCTGTGAAGCACGGAGGTGGAAGTGCCGTGGTTTGGGGACCTGGTCAGCTCACCATCACAGAATCCACCATGAAAACTAAAGCTGAAGCAGAACTGGACCATGCAACATGACCACGGCCCAAAACGTCCCAGTAAATCAACCAAGGACCTGCTGAAATGGAGAGTCCTGGAATGGCAAAGCCAGATCTTCATCCCATTGAGATGCTGTGGGTGACTAGAAACGGGCTGTACATGCAAGAAACCCCTCAAACATCTTCTGCATTGAGGACTGGGCCCACTTTCCTCAGACGATGTCAGAGACTGGTCGACGCTACAAGAAGCCTCTCACTGCAGTTATTTCAGCCAAAGGGGGAAACACCAGCTATTAGGGGTCCTGACTTTGTCCTCAGTTAAAATCAGCATTTACATTACATTTACAGAAAATCTTTTCTTCACTTTTAATGGTTTAGTTATACGACTTTAACCCCTCAGTGTTGTTAACATTGAGCGAGCCATTAAATGTTATACTCAGGCTTTCATAGGGTTTTTCATAGCCCAAGTGGTTCAAACAGGCTGTTTATTGTGCACAGAACACTTCTTGATCTTCTGGAATGTGGAGCGTGGAGGTGTCTTTGATGATGTCCCAGCTGACACCCAAACTCTGTTAAACTTTGCTGAACTGGCCAGTTGTCAACCGTGAGGTTGAGCTTCTTGAGGTCACTTGTCATTAGAAAAACTCTATCAAATACACAATATAAAATAAAATTGTTTTTGTTTTCAGTAATAAAAAAAAAGTTACAATTTAAGATCAAGTAAAACAAAGTAAGCAGCGCAGGTACAGTGCATCCAACAAAGTGAACATACAGAGCAGGTAAAGGATTGTGGTGCAGTGAGCTTATATAGGCTGATTAAAGTGGCTAAACTGTAGAGGTAGTTGAATGATTATCAGTTCTGTCTTGATGAGGTCGTGTTCTGTTGAGTTGTGTCATGGTTCTGAGGAGCCTGGAGCAGGAGAGGGGAGGGGGGGCAGGTTCGGGAGTGAGTTCAGCTTCCTGACAGCCTGGTGGTTGAAGCTGTCCTTCAGTCTGGTGCTGGCCCGTAGCCTTCGCAGTCTCCTCCCTGATGGCAGCCGACTGAAGAAGCCGTGTGACGGGTGATGGGATCATCTGCGATGCAGAGAGCTTAGAGACGGGTTCATAAATCTCCTGGAGGGAGGAGAGAGACACCAATGACCTTCTCAGCTCCCCTCACTATGCGTTGCAGGCTCCGTACCACACCGTGATGCAGCTCGTCACGATGCTCTGGATGGTGCCTCTGTAGAAGGTGACATGATGGGAGGCTCTGGCTCTTCTCAGTTTGCGGAGGAAGTAGAGACGCTGCTGTGATTTCTTGGCCAGTGCTGCAGAGTCGTCTGTCCAGGAGACGTCCTCTGTGATGTGACATCCAGGAACCTGGTGCTACTCAGCCTCTCCACAGTCTAGTTGATGGTTAGAGGAGCCTGCTGAGCGTGTGCTCTCCTGAAGTCGACAACAATCTCCTTCGTCTTCTCTACATTCAGAGAGATTGTTGTCCCTGCACCACCCAGCCTGGCGGCTCACATCTCTCCTGTAGTTTGTCTCATCCCTGTTGCTAATGAGACCCACCACAGTCGTGTCATTCGCATTAATAAAGAGGTTGGAGCTGTGTGACGGTGTGGAGTCGTGAGTCAGCAGAGTGAAGAGAACGGGGCTCAGCACATCCTTGGGGCCCCAGTGTTCAGCGTGATGGTGCTGGATGTGTTACTGCCTCTGGTCTTCCGGTCAGAATGTCCAACAGCCAGTTGCACAGTGAAGTGTTGAGCCCCAGCTGGAGTAGTTTGTGGATGAGCTGTTGGGCAGACTTGATGTGGTGCATGAACAGCCGTTCAAAGCACTTCATGATGACAGGAGTAAGTGCGACTGGACGGTGTCGTTGAGGGAGGATGGAGATGGTTTCTGGACTGGAATGATGATGGTGGCTTTGAGGCATGTGGGGACAACAGCCCGACTTAGTGACATGTTGAAGATGTCTGTGAAGACAAGTTCTGCTGCACAGTCTCTCAGTACACGCCCAGGAATGTTGTCAGGACCCGGAGCTTTGCGAGCGTTGATCCTGCTGAAGGATCTCCTCACACTGTCTGGGGACAGTGACATCACCTGGTCGCCGGGAGGAGGTTGAATCTTCTGTGCAGTTGAGCGTTTTGCTTCTTGAAGCGAGCGAAGAAGGTGTTCACCTCGTTCAGCAGAGAGATGTTGCTGTCACAGGTCCGTGGTGGGGGCCTGTAGTCATGGTCTGTACTCTGCCACAGGCTCCTAGTGTCTCTGCTGTCGCTGAATTTGAGGGCTATCCTCCTGGAGGACTGTCTCTTAGCCAGTCTCATGCCGCGGGACAGGTTGGCCCTGGCTGTTCTCAGGCCAACCTCATCTCCAGCTCTGAAGGCAGCGTTCGGCGTCTTCAGGAGTCTGTAGACCTCCCCCATCATCCACGGCTTCTGGTTGGCCCGTACAGTGATGGTCTTCAATACACTTGTTGACGTAGGCAGTTACAGTCTCTGCGTACTCTTGGAGGTCCGTGGTGGTGTTGTATGTGGCATCCTGCTGAACATATTCCATTCAGTGGTGTCAAACCATCCTGGAGAGCCTGTGACTCTTCCGGCCACAATTGTATTTGTTTTTGAACTGGTTTGGCGACTTTGACGAGTGGCCTGTATGCAGGCATTGACATGACAGTGAGGTGGGGGAGGAGAAGGGCTTTGTAGACTCCTCCAGTGTGGTGTAGACAAGGTCTAGAATGTTATTGGCTCGTGTTGGGAAGTTGTGTGTGTATTTTTGGAAACACACTCTTTAGGTCTGCATGGTTGAAATCCCCAGCTATGATGAGAAAAGCATCAGGGTGGACTGTCTGCTGCTCACTGATGTACTGGTACATCTGCTGGCAATGCCCTCATCACTTTGGTACAGTCTTTCAAGACAAATGTTTGACTCAGCCAACATTGGTCAACAGCTTCTTCTTCAGATGGAAATGAGCGAATCTCAGTCATAGCGTGTTTGTTGTTAAGCATGTTTTTGTCACAGTCTGGCCCACCGACCCTGGGAGGGCACCGTGTTCCCTGTTTGCCGTCACTTTGTGTTCCTGTCGTGCTCCTTATCAGTTTCATCTGTTGTTAATTTCCTGTCTGGTGTCGTATTGAAACTGCCCCCTGTGTACCTGTCCCCGTCGGTTTGTATGGATATCTGTTACTCATCCTGTAATTATTCTTGTCGATCATTGAGAAGATCCTTTTGCATGTAACCTGCCAGTCTCTGTGCCAGTTCGAGTAAGTTGAGTCAGTTAATCATTTTTATCACTAATGCTGTGTGGGTCGTGCATATGGGTTCAGCCAGTCTCAGTCTCAGTCTTAGCCTGTTTGTAACACTTTTGCATGAAATGTGTCCATTGCAGTCTTCAGATGGCTGAAAGCAAACTCTCTGGTATTAGGGGGATAATGTCGCTATGGCCGTGTTGCATTTCCACAAACCACTCAAGGACAGAACTCAAATGCAGAGACAATTGGAGCAACACGGTCAAATAATTTTATTAAGTAACAAAAGGTCCAGCGCAGGCTAAAATGCAATGACAACACAATGATAACACTTAACTAAGAGTAGCTGCTAAAGCAGGAGGAAAATGCTATGAACACACTGTAATGTATAATGTTACTGAACACCTGAGAACGAGAACTAACAGAACGCAAACAAGGGCCAGAGATCTGAACTGCAACAGGTCGTGGAGCCACCCAGTAACCAGTAGCTTTTAGTTTGGTTATTTTCTGCCTCTTGCTGCTTCCTGCATGTTGCAGTGATTTTTACTTAACTTACTTTTATTAGCCTTTGCCTGTTTGTTCCAAATGGCCCTAATTTAGCTGAACACCGTCTAAGCACTATACTGACAAAAGGTGAGGTGTCCTTATTTCTGCAGATGACTTCTGAAGCGCTGAGTTTGTGTGACTGTGCAGCCAAGTCTTGATCTTTTACAATTATTCAGGCCATTGTGCTGCTGGGACGACCAAGCTTTAGAAATGGTTTTCTAGTACTGCCTTCAATTACATCTCAGTACAAATGTTTATTTTATTGAGATTTGATGGCTTGGATAATTTTTGGTTTAAATTCTTACCATTTTCATTTTGAGCTGTTCTTTAGACTGATGGGCAAAAGTCACAATTTAATTTGAGGTGACATGAAATCTACAAAGTGATGAAGTGAAGCATTTTGACTTTCTGAAACCTCTGTCCATGCACCAACTCCATCTCCATCCATCTAGCGATGTAGCTGCCTGTTGCCTTGAAGTGATGGGACCATAATAGTTTTTTTTTTAAAGCACTGAAATGTGCAACAGTTTGGCTTCTCTCACATTTTCTAGAAAGTGTCAAGTAACTGAACTATCAAATTTTATCAGAAAATTTTACATTACTTTTTTGGTGCTGTGTTAAACTCTTACACTTGTAAGTAACTCGTGACACAGAAAAACCTTTGTTTCAAATCTATTTTCATCTCGTCTCTTCTACACGTTATTATTATTATTATTATTATTATTATTCTTTCTAGTCTTTTCACTGTCTTCTTGTCAAAATTATAATTTGTGTTTGATACTTAATTTGTCACTTATTTGTTTCAAGCATTCAATATTATTTCTTCTGTTCTATGAGTGTCTTCCTTTACCTGTTCATTCTTTTATAGCAAACTTTCTGATTTCTTCACTCTTTCTGATTTTACCACAACCCATCCATCCATCCATCCATCCATCCATCCTGTTTTTAAAAAACCACAACCAAGTAATCAACCCATACATCTTGGATCCAGTGCTTTAGCTGAATATCCCCCTCCCTCCAGTTCCCCCCTCTCCTCTCTTCGGTGCCTAGAAGACAGAACGCCATGGCGCAACGATGGGAGGCCTCCCTATTAGCCAATCAGAAGAAAGAGTGACCTGCAGATTAAAGGCCAAAATGATGTCCCACACATCGGATTTCCTTACTTTGTCAAAAGACATTCACCCGGCCTGTGTGATGGAGTATTAGTTGAATTTAAAAGTGTTCTTTATTGGCTGCCAGTGTAAAGAGGAGTGTTTCTTTCAGTGAGTGAGTTTTCAGAGATTAAGATACTTAAGATACATTTATTTTTGGATTTCTAGGATTAGGAAACCGTGTCTGTATGGCAGATTTAAACATGTTTGCTTTTTCCTTGTGGACTACTTTCCTCTCTTTTATAGGTAATTATGAAATAGCCAAATACCACAGATCTTGACATTTTTGTAACTGCATGTGATGTGTAAAATGAAGAAATGTAGGATGTAGAGTCTCCTTTAAGATTTTATATATACAGCACTTTGATTCCTAGACCTAAATAACTTATGGCACTGGTATTCTACTATTTATTGACAGATCTTTATTCCTGTACCTGATTGTATTCGGTAATTTTCAACATGTTTGTAATTTCAGAGTTGTAATTTTTCTGTGTATTATAAAGTGATTATGGCTAAAGCAATAGGTCTCGTATGAGGATAAAGCATTGCAGAATGTGCAAAGGAGAAGCATATTATATTCTTTGCAGCTCATGGTGGATTACAGGGGGCACAACACAGATCGCGTGAAAAATGTTAATAAAAACCATGAACCCGGGTCCATTTTTGAAAGATAACAGTCTGTACTTGATGCTGCTAATTACCTTGGTTTATTATATTCCATCATGTAATTGTAACAGTATTTGTCAAGGTAGAAGCCAATTGTTACTAAAGTAAAATGGGTTCAAGTAGGCTGCAAGTGGGCAAAGCCAGAAGTGCCAAATTTAAAGGGAGAGGTTGTGTTTGCATCACCAGTTCAGTGGCTGAACACACAGATGCTGCTTGTAGCTGACATTTATTGGCTACCTATTACCTTCACTGTTTCACATTTAAATGTAGGCCACTGACAGTGTAAGGGCCCTTCCTCGCTGTGTTGGAGGGGACTGTTACACTCGGTCCAGACTGTGGCGCTACTGTTGTGACTGATTTAAGCACTATTAAGAAAATTAGGTCTGAAGATTTTTAAATATTTTTATGTCCTGTTTTGATTCCTGAAAAAGGAGATTGCATTGTATTTTTGCTGCATATATTTATTAATTCAGCCAAGCTATTGTATCCTTAAAGCTTTTACAAGGGTTTATAATAGGTTCAAATGGAAGGAGATGATGTTTGTGAGTTGCATGTGCTAATTAATCTTCCACAAATGTGATTTCTTAATTTACTTTTTAACTTCAGCAATCACTGGTTTCCTCAATAGGGTAAACAATTAAACATGAAATACTACTACTGTAAGTTAGCAGAATATTAGGTAGCCTGAACCAGTCCGAACCCTCCAACCCTTAAAGCTTGAAGTCGCAGATTTTGGAGCCTGAGATGTGTTGAATGCACAATTAGAACTGGTAAAACAGGGCTGGATACACTTTATATGTTGTGCATTGCATACTTTACTAATGTAAACGCAGTAATTGCCCTGCAGTTTTGTAGTTGGATCCACACCTCAGTTTTAATTGTTTATTTAATTGTTTATTTTAAATATCATTATGCAACAATGCAAAATGTTCTGGTTTTGTTTGTCTTGTATTGCTATTTTCAAGGTCTGGTAGTGACATCTCCAATAAAGCCTGTAACTCCTTAAACTTACTGTGTGTTTGTATTAGACTAGTATGATGTCTCAAAAAAAAGAGAGAAAACACATCTTAGGACTTTTACAAAGCAGTTTTAAATCACAGATCAGACCATTATTTGCCACACTGTAATGTAAAACCTTTAGCAAAAGAAGAAATGAACTGATGCAAAGTTCATTGTTCAGTGTCGGAAAAACCTGGATTGTGTCAGCCGGACAGAATTAGGACACTGCTCAGAGTTTTATTTCTATAGCACCATTTCAAAACAGCGGTTATCTCAAGGCACTTTACAAGTGAGGTTTAGGACACAACTCAGTGGATGGGGTGAAGGGATAGAGAAGAGAGAGACAACAATAACAACAACAACAAGCAGCAACAGACTCAGCAGGATGGTTGGACCAGCAGCTGAACACTGAGACACACGACTCTGAGTCTGACGATACCTGGAGATGAGAATAGAGAGAGACAGAAAGAGAGAAACACAACTAGGAGAGAACAGAGACAAGGTTAGTCACATGTGAACATGGAGGCATGTTAGTGGATGGAATAGATAGAAAACCAGAGGAGCTCAGTGAATGAAGGAGGTTCCAGCATCTAAGCCTGTAGCAGCTGAACTAAGAGATGGATCAGAGAAACCAGAACCATCTGGAACCATCAGCTTTGTCAGAAAGGAAGGTTTCAGCCTAGTTTTAAAGCAGAGAGGGCGTCTGCTGCTAGAACCTGAACATGGATTCATGTTTCAGCATCACTCTGTGAGAGGATGCTCCTCATTTTAGCAACATTCCTCAGGTGGAAGTAGGAGGTTTAGAGATTCTATAATGTAGGATGTAAAGGAGAGAACTGGGTCAAAGATGACACCAAGGTTCCTACAGTAGAACCTGAAGCTAACGTTATGTCATCCAGAGAAACAACCTGATTCAATAATGAGTCTCTGTGGTTTTTATCAATTATAATAACCTCAGTTTGATCTGAATTTAGTTGTAGGAAGTTATGGGACATCCAGGATTTGATGTCTGTTAAACAAGTTTGAAGTTTGACTAATTCAACCCGAAATGTGTCGGTCTTCCGGTTTTCCCATGTGCACAGTAAGCAAACAGTGCAGCACAAGCTGAATGCCCAAAAAACGTACGGAATAAGAATAATAAAGATTTGAAAAACAATACTGTGAATGCTTTAAAGCAAGTCCCTTGTAAGGATTTAATTGCACCACTAGATGGCAGCATAAACCCCTAATTCTGTCACTGGGCAATATCAAGCTGAAGACGGCTCCAAGGAGCCTAAGGCCTAACTTTCTCTCTGACTTATTTAACCTAGTTCATGTCTATATTTGACCTGTGTATGTACTGAATGTTCGGTAATTATCAGTAAACAACTAAACTAAACCTATACTAACACCTTCCATTTATATAATTTAATTTCCAACATTAATAATGATCTTAGTGATCTCCTCCTCTCAACAAACAGTTTGATCAGTGATTTGGATCCTTATAAAGCCCTGACATATTGGAATGTGCAGCCTGTTCAAATGAAGCTAAGTAGCAAATAATAAGAACTGTAAAACCGGAGCTAACAATCACACTAACAACCCTAAACTCACTGTACTGACTTACTGTACCCAGGACCAAAGCTAGACGTCTGGCAAAGTGGGAGAGGGACACATGAGGACCAGGGATCCTTCTGGTTACAAAAGATCACAATAGGTTAAACACAAACTAACACAACTGCTGCTCACAGTACTGGCTGACTGACATACTTTACTAACAGGCTGACAAACTTACTCACACGGTTCTTGGTAAAGGCTGAGCATCTAGCCCTGATTAAAACATGAATCCAGTGGAGCCAGGACAGAACCTCCTGAGCAGCTGGTTGAGTCTCTTTGTGTCCTGCTGCCTGCTCCCCACAGACACAGAGTCACAGAGTGTCCTCACAGAGGCTGCTCCCTGCAGAGGAGTCAGTCTGCTCAGACGGTGGAGGAGACGTTGGTCCTTCTAGTTCAGGACGTCACTGTTATGAGTCCAGTCCAGTTTATGGTTGAGGTGAACACCCAGGTACTTAGAACTGTCCACTGTCTCCATGTGTGAGCCCTGGATGCTCATCGGTGTGTGATGTGGTGGTTTCCTCTGGAAGTCAGTCACCATCTCCTGGTGTTTAAGCAGGTGGTCCCTGATGACGACCTGTATCCAGCTCGTTCCCCTCAGACTCACAGCCAACAATGGCCGAGTCCTCTGAGAACTTCTGGAGGTGACAACTGCTGGTGTTGTGTGTGTAGAGGAACGGTGAGAGAACCGTCCCCTGAGGAGCCCAGAGCTGGAAACCACCACCTCAGACACACAGTTGGTCACCTCACGTACTGTGGCCTGTTGGTGAGGGATCAGTTGTCTACGCCACCAGTTGTGCATCCACTCCTGCCCCTTCCAGCTTCTCCCTCAGTGCAGGCTGGAAGGTGTTGAAGGTCCTGGAGAAGTCAAAGAACATGACCCTCACAGCGGTTCCAGCCTCCAGGTGAGTCAGCGCCTGATGCAGCAGGTAGATGACGGCGTCGTCCATGTTCAGCCTGGAGGCAACTGCAGCAGGTCCATGTCAGTGCTCACCACAGAGTGAAGGAGGCTGAGGATGAGCCTCTCCATGGTCTCCATCAGGTGGGAGGTCAGGGCAACTGGTCTGCAGTGGTTTGGCTCCTTAGCGAGCGATTCAGCGTTCACGCTGAACTGTCCTCTGCTCCTCTCTGTCCCCTGAGTTAAAAGCCCTCCTCTTCTCCTTCAGCAGGCCTCTGGTTCAGGGGTCACCCAGGGCTTGTAGTTAGAGAAGTCGGTACCATGTTCTCTACACAGAAGCTGTTGTAGTCTGTGATGCAGTGGCTCAGGCTGTGATGTCTCTCCGTGAGAGCTGCAGAGCGTCTCCCAGTCCTTGGTCTGGAAACAGTCTCTCACTGCCCTCATCAGTCCACTTTCACAGACTTCTTCTTCAGGCTCTTCTCACCCTGGATGTGTGTTCAGGGAGCAGATGCACCAGGCTGTGATTGGCCGAGTGGAAGGTTGAGTCCTTAACACTCGCATACATCAAGGAGAACAGGGGAGAGTGAGGCTAAAGTCCCCGCTGATGAGAACCAGCGTCTGTGGACGTTGTGTCTGCAGGCGCGTCACCGCTGCATCAGCCGAGGGAGGGATGTACACGTTGAACAGGATAACGTACGAAAACTATTATTACTTATTATAAAATTATTATTATAAGTTATAGCTAACACTGTGAACTATAATAACAATTGTCATTATTATTATTTTTTGTATAATGCTGAATATCTCTCTGACAGCTCTACCTCTAACGAGTCATTCACTGCCTAATGAAGTCTGTCTGTCTGTGCAGCGATAAAGTTCATTAATGTGATGAAACCTGATCTGACACAGCATGTTTCAGGTTGGCTGCATGTTGCTATAGGCAACAGTCACACACACACTGTCATACACTGCCTCAAAGTGCAATGAAGACACAAAACAAGCTGTAAACATCTATCACTAACAGGTTTATTAATATCCACATGCTTTGTCCCCGACAAAGTGTAAACAGATACATTTTACACATGCTTAAAGTTAAAATATGGTCAGTATAAAAAAGTGAAATGTATAAAAAAAATTCAACAATATAAAAGGCAATTCAGTAAGTTACAGCTAACACGGCCTATTGTGAATTTTAATTTGAATTCCTGATAATTACAGTTCATTGTTAAGAGTTTGTTAGGGTTCGTTTACCTTGGACCCGATTACTTTGATCATGCAATCAGAAGAAACTTATGCTTAATGTACAGTATATTCAGTTTCTCAACCCAAATCTAAAACGTGTTACAAACATACAGACCACATCTTCCTATGTTGCCAGCTATGCTCGACTTACTGTATACGATCCATTGTCTTGTATGGTGACTGCCTCTTTATTGCGTACAAAGCTGGAGATGTATTCCTGTGTCTGGCAGCGCCACAGAAACTCAGCTCAGTTCAACAAACTACTAAGATAACGTGTTGAGTTAGCAAACAGCACAGCAGGGTTTATGTTTATCGAACTTTCTGGTACTTTGTCCCATCTGCGTCTCTATAAATCCCACGTTTTCATTGGCTGCTCTTTCTGTTACACCTAGCTGACCATGGCTCTTCTTCCTCTTCACATCATCTTCTTTATTTTCTCCACTGTCCTCAATGATGATCAGCTCAGCCTTCAGGGAGCCCACAAACTCCGGGCTCTTCCTGCTGTCAGCCTCTGCTGCCTGGAAGCCCATGAAGACGGCTGTGATTGGCTGAGTGGCGTCCAAGTTGTTGAGACTGGTGTATGAGCTGTCATCTCTGTATCGGGCGGAGGCAGTAGGGTTGTGGTTGTTCTTCGTTTGAGAGGGTGGGCTGTAACAACAACATTCTTCTTCCTCAACGCTGATGTAATCACCCAACTGTGGTTGGTAGGCTGTCACTCCTTCGTTGTGATGATAACTGGGTCTAGTTCCATACTGAGGTCTCTCCCTTTCGTGGTTTCCAAGGTGACGAGCCTCCTGCCTGCTGTTGCGGTTTTCCTGATCATCATAGTGACGCTCACGCTGTGAGTGTTCCTGCCATTTTTCCATCCGGTTTGAGTTGTTCTCTGCTGTGACACAGTTATCATATTGTCGCCTATGGTTTCTGACATCACACCCCTCATGGTGCTTATAGAAACAAGACCCCACACGGCTGAGCTGTTGGTGATTTCCTTGGCGATGCACCGTGGCACTTTTCAGCAACTGTTCCACTTCACTGGCTGACAGATCAGAAAAACAGCTCGTGTCATGTGAGCCCTATGGTTAGAAGTGGATATGGGTCATTGTTAAAATTACGAATACTGTGACAGATTGTTAAGAATGTAATAATAATATACTGAATAATTCTTGGGTGACAAAGCCACTGCTGTCAGGGTCTCAAACCATTTTACTCTTTAAAATAATTCTTACAACCTTTGTGAACTTATATCCTAATATAAAAAGTTATGTCCTTATTTAATTATAATTATATCCTAATATAAAAATTAGTGAAAAAAGCTAAACATAATAATACCTGCTGTGAATTCAGTGCACGCACACTGTGTCCATAAAGCTTGAGCCCACTGAGTTCTGTTAACCTTTCTTCACCGCTGACTTCCATGGCTGAGACACAAAAGACACACACACCCTGTGCTCAGTTTAAGTCTCTAGACAGTAGGACTGTACGTTATAATCTGCGACTATTGCAGGAGATGCTTATAACGATGTCCACGCATTACCTGTTATGAAGGACATTAGATACTGAGGTTCAGGTTTTTGGTGAATCTCTACCTTTATCATTTATTGGAAGGACAAAGGGACAACTACTACAGCTCATAGCACTTGAAATCATTTCTGACCTTCTTGACTAACTAGTAGATGTGTTAAACTCAGAGTGAGCATTGGCTGATGGGGACAGAGATTCTGGAACCAGTGATTTGTTAAGGTTCTATGGTGACAGACATGGATCCAACTGTGGTGACTTACCAGGAACAAAGCTGACCTGCACCTCCTGAGAAAACAATGCAAATCAGTGAGAATAGCATAATGGCAACAGCAACAGTGTGTGTGTGTGTGTGTCAATGTACCCTTATTAGTTCCTCTGGACTTTTCTCCACAGCCTTTAGTCGGTTCAGGATGAGCTTCTCATTGGTGGAGATCCGCGACTCCTCTCGCTCCAGAGAGTAAATATCCATTTCTATGCTGGTTGGTTAGAGCAGATTAGAAACAGGTCAAAGAGGCTGTTCTAGCATCTGCACGTACTTTTGCTGGTTGGTGCTTTGTACCTGTGGATGTGGAGCTGTAGTGCTCTGGTCTTCTGCTGCTCAGACTCACCCTGATGTTGTTGGAACGTATCGGAGGCTGAGTCCTGTAACAGCCACTGCTCACGCAGAGCTTTTTTCTGCAGGTTTTAAAGGGAAGCAGGACATGGAGGGTTCAGCACATGACAGGATTAGACGATGGACCAACACAGAGTAATTATCATAGGCTTTGTGTAATTCATACTAATAGGATATAATTCCCAAATATCCATGTGCTTTATAAGGACTCTAGATAGACGTTATATGCTCAACATGTGTGAAGATGTAGTGAAGCTGCTGCGGTGAACCTTTAGCTGTTGTAGTTTGACTTTCTCTCCGTCCAGTTCTGCTTTCTTCATTCTAATGAGTTGCTGAATATGATGCTTCTCCTAGAGGATCAAATAATTCTCAAAATCTCTGGAAATTACAGGTTAACACAACAATGCAGATAGAGGCAGCATTAATTGTAATTCCTCAATAATTATGCTATTCTACACAAAATAAAGATTCACATGAACTACAATGGCTATGGCTACAATTGTCTGAGAATAATACAGTAATAGCCTGGACTCTCTTCTTCAGCAGGTCTGACTCCTCCATGCTGCTGTGGAACAGAGAGAAGGTAATGAATCCAGCCTTCAGTCAAACTAAGACTACAACAGCTCATGTGATCAACAACTGGAGATGTCTAACTGTCTTTAATGTCACACAGGATCATTTTGAGCAAAGATGGAGAGGAAAAGCTCCCTCTGCAGAACCTCCAGATCAATGTGGGCAACAGAATACAGACCAGCAACTGAAAACTGAACACAGAAGGAAGAAAGGCACAGAAAGTAGAGGAACTCAGTGTCTGAAGGTGGTCTGACGTCTAAACCAGAGGAAGAACAAAGTGTATGGGAAGGTACAGTATATAAGCATTCACAAGATCTGAGAGGTCAGGGTTTAAAGATAAGAAGCAGAATCTTGAATTCAATTAGGAGATGAATCGGTAACCAGTGGAGCTGCTGTAGAACCTGAGTAATGTGTTTGTTGTTTCCATTTTGAGGGTTTGAAGTTGTAGCATTTTTGTTTAGGGGTTTTTAGGTATAGCTTTGACTTGGGTCCAGACTCGAAGGTAGGGGTCATCTCCTCAGCTGTTGAAAGCATAAATGCTCAAGTCTAGTTAACTTTCTTAACCCTCGTGGGGGCTTCGAGGGGTCAAACGACCCCACTGATAACTAGGACGCTCAAAGCTCTAAAACACACCAGGGTTGGATCAAACAGCCTTGGTGGGTGTTACATCCAATGAACACGTGTGGTTCTATGATGAACAAGTTCATCCAACCGTTCATTTAGATGAAGCGTGTTGTGATTTATCGTCTGTCTGAGCTGTTTGATCCAACCCTTGTGTGGTTTCAGATCTTAGAGCCTGTTTGCATTGTCAAAGGCTGCATGAGGGTTAAACCAAGCTAACAACGTGTTGCTCCAGACCTTGGCAGTTCAGCCGTGAGCGTTGTAAGGACTTAACGCAGAACGTAGCGCTAAGAGGTGAGTTATTAGCAGCCATAGACCAGGTTGAACACAGAGTGGCTTGTGACCAGCGTCTGTGCCTTCTGGCAGCCGCCTTTCAGAATAGTGCAGCCTTCACAGTCTGCCTTCCCTTCTAGTTGTGTTCTGCTACCCTGGCAGATTATCTGTTGCTTGCTTTAAACTATCCAGGTCCAAACCATACATACTCCACAGCCAAGTCCTCCAGTCTACCTGTGACACCTCTTTGCAGAAATCAGTTTGCTACCAAGCTCTCTCCTGTCAATGTCCAGTTAACCTGGAAGGTGCTGAAAGCTCAGCTCAGCTGCTGCTACAGCTTCACATGTTTCTGCTGAGGCAGCTCTAAGTCCTGAGTAAGTTCTATGGACCTCTCTTTGTAGCTGTGTCTTTGATAAAAGTAAAAAAATAAAAATAATAAAGTAAATAAGGTGGGTGGTGAGGTGTATTGGGAGCCACCATGAATGTGGGGCATAAACCATTATCACACATTATACTGTAAAACTAGATATTGTAATTATAATCTTGCCTAAGTGGAAATCACAGCAGAGTGTGTGTTTTGGGTTGAACTGGACTTCACACGTGTACCTAATAAAGTGACCAGTGAGTGTATTTAGACTGCAAAACATTTTCATCACATCACATTCATCTATTTAATCAAGCTGTGTTCCCCTGGACACAACAATAGAAGCTTGCTGTGGTCGGTCAGTTAAAATCTACACAAAATACACATTTACCATCTCCCACAAAGATGCAGTTTTTCTCTCTGGGATCTGCCTGGAACAAAATGGCATGAAGCAAAAAACCAAGGACCAACATTTCTTACACTATTCCTAACATATAAGGAAAAGTCATTTGAGAAAGATGAGCAAGGAGCCTGCTGTACCGTACACATCCTCCGTCCCTCACGTCTAGTGGAGTAGTAGTAGAGAGACTATCAGGATTTGATCTGTCAACCCAGTTATTATCCGTGTAGCTGTCACATCCACCGCTAAAGTAATTTAAGTAGTAGTAAGTAAGTAGTAATTGGCCAATCAGCCTTGTGAGTGTAAATCCTACAAAATAAAGGTGAGAGCTTTTATTGGTCAGTGAGGGAGCCAGTCAGCAAAGAAGTGGGTAAACTGAGCTAATCTGCTCATGATGTAGATAATCTGTTGAAGCCATCTGCTTGGTGACTACAGAGAATCAGAACGCCCATGTGTGTTATATATATTTATGTAGGTCATGTCTGTAAATACTAAGAAAAACCTCCATAGATGAATGTATGACAGGACCACTGGACATAAACTCAACATTACACTTGTCTTAAATAGGGATTTAAATGATTTGAAGTCAGCAGAACTCACGTAGCAGTAACTTAAAGTATAAGCTGTGGGCTCTGACACCTGCTGAGAAAATCAGCAGCTACTGTGGGAGAAAATGAAGCTCAAACTGAATCAAGGACTTATCTCTACCTCTCTGTATGCTTCTCCTTCTTTTTAGTTCTTTGTTGGTGAGAATGGGGAAAACAACCATCATCCAAAGAAAACTATTTAAAGTGTTTTTCATTAGCTTAGAGGCCTCATGTATGTGAAACTGCAAAACAACCTTTTGGAAACTGTTTTAAAGGCACAGCTTGTTAAATGTCCACAGACCTAGACAACACTTCACAAACATTAATTTAATTAAATTCTGTTCATTTATATCACACCTATTCACAACAAAAGTCATCCCAAGGCACTTCACACAGTACAAGGACTTCTGAAAGTGTAAGACCTTACAGAATTCAAACACACAACTATATCAGAAGCTCAACACATTGCAATGAATTCTAGAAATAGAAATCCAAGTAAAGCTTCCTACCTGGTAGTTGGTCCTTCTCTCTTTCTGCTCTGGCCCGTGTGAAGCAGTCAGGACTTGCTGGTGTTGGTGTAGGCGGGGCTCCCTGTGTGGAGTTACAGCTTATTGGCAGTTGTCTGACCTCCAATAGCAATGAGCTGCTTTGTAACACAATCAGAAAGTTTCATTTTTATTCATCTTTTTTGTTCTTTGAATCCATATTGTTTATACAGACGGTTCACAACAAACATTATCTGAAGGCCCTTTACAGGGTTCAGCCACCACAATGAAATCATGCCCAATGCCACAAGAACATAGCAAATTATCAAATCTAATCTGGGATATTTGGAGAAATCTTACTTTTGCATGCAAAGTCAATAAGTAAACAAATAAACAAGTTCACTCTCAAGTATTTAGGCAGCGTCCACTCAAGTAATAACTGTGTGACTGAGTAAAACAAGTAATTAGTAATCAATGTTAAGTGCCTGCTTGGTGTTTTGAACAAAATTAAGCACAGCACACTGATGCTGACTAATACAAACCCATACGTCAATCAGAATGCCCATGTGTGTTATATATATTTATGTAGGTCATGTCTGTAAATACTAAGAAAAACCTCCATAGATGAATGTATGACAGGACCACTGGACATAAACTCAACATTACACTTGTCTTAAATAGGGATTTAAATGATTTGAAGTCAGCAGAACTCACGTAGCAGTAACCTAAAGTATAAGCTGTGGGCTCTGACACCTGCTGAGAAAATCAGCAGCTACTGTGGGAGAAACTGAAGCTCAAACTGAATCAAGGACTTATCTCTACCTCTCTGTATGCTTCTCCTTCTTTGCATTCATGTAGATGTTGACAGTAACTGTCTCAACATTGCATTTAATTCACTACTGGATTCTATTGGTTTTAGTCAGCATGTGAATGAACCCACTCACTGTCTTAATCATCCTCTGGATGTTGTCCTGACTTATGGGTTGAGATTGATCATTTAAAAGTTCTCCCTCAAAACCCTCTGTTATCTGTCCATTTCTTAATAATGTTTGAATTTATCATAACAGACCTGACAACAGTTGGAAATAAGTTCTATTACAGCAGATGTTTATCTGATGATGCTGTTGTTAGATTTAAGGAGATTATTCATCATCTTTTGTCTCATTCCCTTGTAGCTACACAGAGGAGAGCAGTCATCTGAATCATGAGCAGGTAGATTGTCTTGGTAATGATGCTACAGTTTTAGACTCTGTTGCTCCTCTGAAGAAGAAGCCAGTGAATCAGAGGAGGTTGCTCCATGGTATAACTCAGATCCGCAGCCTTAAGCAGAGGACTCGAAAACTAGAAAGACAGTGGCGTCAACAAATGAGGTGAATCCTGTCTAGCATGGAAAGACAGTTTAATACTTGTGTGGTCCTCACAACACGTTCTCACTTACAAAGACGAATATCCTCCAAGGCACAAACGTTTAGGGCTCTCGACACACAAGAGCTACTGGAAAAAGATTCCACACTGACAACTTGCTAAACCTACCATTGTAGAACGTGCCTCAAAGATGTACTACTAAACACATATGAGCGAGCGCTCACTCTGGACTCAGAAATACTCAAAGATCACTTACGTACCAGATCCCTTACTCTGACAGATTTTAATAACCGTCTTACTCTTACTTACTTTCAACCAAATTAATTAACTTATCGATGTAACTTGTTACTTAACTTAATCTTATTAACTAAAAGGCATCACACCCCCCACGTTATATAATCATATTATATCACCACAACTGAATGAAACACACTTAACACAGGGAATGTATATTAACATCAAGTAAACAATACTCCTAGAGCCTGTGAGAGAAGAACCACAATGTCTGAGATTGGTCTTAAAAACCAGTTTGGCAGTCCCTTCTTTCACGATCCGGACTTCCACCTTGCGAACTTTATTGTCTTTGCTGGGAAGGGCCTTTAAAATTATTCCCATAGGCCATTCATTCCTGCTGGTCTGGGCCTCCTTTAACAGGACTACATCACCTTCCTGAACATTCGGTCTTTTGTCAGTCCACTTTTTGCGAGCCTGTAAGCTTGATAAATATTCACCTTTCCACCTTTCCCAAAAGGTGTCAGCGAGGTGCTGAACATGTTTCCACTGCTTCCCAAACAACTGTCCTGAGGAAAAGTTCCCGCAGGGAGCAGAAACTGTGCTCATCTTCTGTGTGAGTAACATGGCTGTGGTGAGCACTGTAGGACAGTCTGGGTCAGTAGATACGGGAACAAGAGGTCTTGCGTTGATAATTGCCATTACCTCTGCCATAAAGGTGCTTAAAACAGAATGCGTCTGGCTACACCAATTCGACGTTTCCAGGATCCTCCCATGTTTGATGCGTGAGGCGGGTTAAACACCCAAGTGCAACCTCTCTTCTCCAGGTACATTCCGACTTCCACAGCATTTCCATCTAAACCTAATTCTTTACAAGCTCCCATGAAATTGGTCCCTCTGTCTGAGCGCAGAAGCTTAGCTGGTCCACGAATAGAAAAGAACCTCCTCAGGGCATTGATAACGCTGTCTGTTGACATGGTCGACCATGGAGGAGGTTCAGGAGTGACTCGATCTGCAGGTAGGTCTGCCATCTTCTGAATTTCTATTTTGCCTCTGAGTTTGCGACAGGTAACACATTTATGAATCACTGCAGACACAAGACGCTTACCTCCAAGTATCCGATATCCAGCACTGCGGACAGCTCCTTCAGTTATGTGACGTCCTTGATGAGCCACTTGTTTGTGGAAGTGTCTTACAAGCAGTGTGGCGACGTGATTGGCAGATGGGATGATTATAGGATGCTTCTCGTTTTCTGTGAGGTTGGCAGAAGAAAGGCCTCCACCAACCCGTAGGAGGCCATCTTTGTCTATATATGTTTGTACTATAGTATGTACTATATGTCTTATAGTCTATAATCGGATTCAGCCTTTTTAGAGTGTCATGTTATGCGTTTGTCTGCTTTCTTTCTTTGTTTTCAAGTATGTCTTGGAAAGTGTCCCGCTGAACTGCTACAGTGATAACGATCCTGGCCTGTGTAAGTTCCTTGATGCTTGGACTTTCAGCTATACTTTTCCATCCCCTGTGATCACTGCTCTTTTGTTTGAAGGATGCAGCAACATGGATGAGTCTGGCTATGACTCGACAAAGTGTAGTCCAACAGGAATATTTCTCAAAACGCTGAGAACCCAGCTGACACTCTGAAGCTGCAGTTACCAGTGCAGTAACTTCTGAACATATCTCCTTATCTGCATCAGGTTCAGCCTGAACTTACTGACTTTGTGTGACTCTATGGATTTGTCTGAATATAGAAAGGCCGGGCCTGAAAACCAGTTACTGTTTTGAAGCTGTGCTGCTGGAATAAATCTTGTAGCTTGGTCAGCTGGATTTAGCTCAGCTGGGACATAATGCCATTGTTTGGGGTGTGTGGACGCTCTGATTCTCGTGACCCGGTTGGCAACATACATATGGACTCTTCTTGAAGAGTTATGTATGTATCCCAACACGATCCTACTGTCAGTGAAAATTTTGACGTTGTCCACTTTCGTATCCAACTCATCCCTGATCAGCTCAGGATCAACTGCCAGGCGCGGTACTGAGGTGCTAGTTTTGACTTCCCCATCACAAGTCCAACATGACGATGTCCATCACTGTCAACAGCACACAGGTAAGCCACTGCCCCTATGGCTACTGTGGAGGCATCAGAGAAAATGCACAGTTCTTTTTGTTCCATTCTGCTTAAGGAACCTAAGTAGCACCTCGGTACTTGTAGACCTTTTAAGGTCTTTAAAGAGTCCTTCCATGAGATCCACATCTCTTCCTTTCCTGCAGGTAGGGGAGCATCCCAGTCCCTCTCTTCAGATGACAGTTCTCTGACTAGTGTTATTATAGGCTGTTAACTGTTGACAGCACCCCTCTTCGTGTGAATGGCTTGACCTCGTCGGACACAAAAAAGGTAAAGCTGTCAGTTTGTAGGTTCCAACCAATTCCCAAATTAATTAACTTATCGATGTAAGATTCTACTACAGAGACTGGAAAAGCACTGGGATGGACACAGAGGACATACAGAAGAAACCAAAAGGAATGTTAAGTTTGCAGGGGTCCACACATGTTAGATCTGTGGAAAAGTGCTGCAGCACTTTCTGTCCACTAGCACCTGTTGACCAGATAGTTTTGTCACTAAAAGAAACATTTGGTAATTCAGATAATTTAATAACTGAACGAGTCAGATGAAAACATTGTAAAGTCCACAGAACTATCCCCGTGTGTGTCTGTTCTTATGTGGTGAGGGCTGGGTCGTCAGCACCACAGTCAGCTGTGGGTGTGTGTGGTGGTCCCTCCCATCGTGGATCGCCTCGTCCTCCTCCTCTGTCATCTCTGGGTTGCTGTGAGGATTGTTGTCAGTCTCAGATGTTCACGTTCTAGTCAGCAAACTACGAGCGACTGATGCGCGATGCTTTACTTTAGAGCTTAACGTGGAGTGTGTCCATAAAATGTAAAGCCTCCAAGTAACTTCCAATAAATAGGTGATGTGTGTATACAGTAAATTCA
This sequence comes from Macropodus opercularis, assembly GCA_030770545.1. Taxonomy (NCBI): domain Eukaryota; kingdom Metazoa; phylum Chordata; class Actinopteri; order Anabantiformes; family Osphronemidae; genus Macropodus; species Macropodus opercularis. Next base: position 788,277 of record CM061105.1, on the reverse strand, counting down.
ACAGTACAATCTTTGGGTTTTTAATCTGACTGGAAGCAGAAAATGAAAAGCAACTGTCCAGTGAGCACGTCCAGATGAGGCTGAGCTGGACTGACACACAAACGATACAGCTAGAAAATAACCGTGTGTGAAGAAACACAGCGAGACGACAAAGCCTGAGCAGGATGGGTTCTACCACAGGAGGATGAGCTTTGGGTCCATCAGCTCAGCACAAGGTTCACTTCAGTCCTAAAACGACGACTGCAGCTTGGTACAAACAGAAAACGTGTGAGGAGGCGGCTCTCACACAAGGTGGTTGATGAGCAGCTTTGACTCACTGCTGCAAACCTGGTCCTGGATCAGTGATGGAGCTTTTTCTAAAGATGGAAACATTTCATTAAAGTGTCGCTACAACCAAAACCCAAACACATAATCCCACTGGTGATGGTGGATTTATTTCACGCCCTGGGCTGAACTAGACACAAGTGGCCAGCGAGTGGAATTAGACATAACATCCAGCAGCAGTCAGAGGGTTGGACGCACCTTCTCCTTTGATGGGTTTTCTTTCTGGTCGATTCTCACTGAAGACGTCAAAACTATGAACGAAAGGAAGACCACGAGTCACCTCTGCTGCTGAGGACGAGTCCGTCCGAGTCACCGGCCTCCGAAAAGCTACCAGCAGCTCAGCTCAGAGCCACGTTGAAGGCCACACCGAGTGACAGACACAGCGACTCCACTACCGCTGTCCACGCTCTGGGCCCACGCTCCACCATGTGCTCACTCCTTCGGTGGGGAACATCCTTCACTCCTCCACCAGGGACAGGAACTTTCTGCCAAGCAGGAGCACACGCCACCCGTCACCGCTTCAGAGCCGTGGCCTCGCGCTCGGAGGATCTGGTTCTCGCTCGTCATCGCCCAAGCTGAGGTCACCAAGGTGCTGGGAAACTCCTCGTGGCGAGGATTCAAGGCTTGGGATTCACTGGTTATTCACATTCACTGTATTATTCACTCATTCATCCCAGGTTCTACTGCAATCAGAGCCACGAGTCATTTCAGAGCCTGACCGAGCCCTTTGTGAAGTGTTGCAGCCAAAACTAACTCGGGTGCCTGCTGTTCGCTACCACCGTCACTCATTTCATGTGTTTGCGTTCCACTTATAATGTCCACGAAAAGCGTCACGTTCTGTCCGTTGTGGTATAGAACTCAAACTGGTACGAAAGTGAAACCGTATATAGTACGTGTGCTAAATAGAAGCACACTTTGAGTTCAAATGCTGAACTTATCATTGATTCATTCATTTCAGGTTCTTTTAGCGCCGCTGGTCCAGAAAGAAGGTGGGTAACAAACTGTCAGTCGCATGTTTCCTTAATGTGAGTAGTCTGCTGTGTGGGTGCAGGACTGTGCTCTACTGTGGACAGTAGGTGGTGCCGTGAGGCTGAGGTTGGAGCTGGAGCCAGGACTGAGTCTGGCTGGTTCCTTCATCAAGGCAAGATGCTCAGCTCAGCCTCTGAAAGAGCATCTGAGTCTACAGCAGCTTCACTAGGATGGATCAGAGCGACCAGGACCATCTGGAACCATCGCGTTACATTTTGTTAGTAGTTTGATGTTTACCAGGATAACAAAAGGTTTTCTGCTCGTTTGTGCCAGTATTGGATGTGAATGAGCATAATAGTAGGATTGGAGCAAATCAGTGTGTGTGAGTTCAGCAAAGAGAGCTTTACAGTTTTTTACGATTGCTAAACGACAGTGAGCACAACTGGAGATACATGTGCAAAACTCTAACTACAGTCTGCTCTACCAAAAGTCACCTGAGCTGAACAGTTCACATCACCTGCAAAACTCATTCAAAGCAACACAACTCTAAACACATGGCTCAAAACAGCTCAGTGCAGCATAACACTATGCACAACCCTCACTGAGAAAACACACACTGTCACTCAGAACACACTGAGAGAAAAAACACTAACACTAAGCACCAATACAGAAAATACCAACTAAAACCTTTACAGTTGAAAGAATTTCAAAGAAAAGAGAAACATTCTGTCACATGATTTATTTAAATGTTTGGAACATAACAATTCTTTACTAAGGTAAACGAAAATTAGCAGTTTGCTTCAATAGTTGATAGTCATTTATGGAATTGGAAGAAAAAGGTAGAAACATACTGTACATACTGTAATTTGAACAAATAATTGAGGGGCTGATCCTGCCTCTCTCTAGCATCAGGCCACAGGTTTTCATCAACATCACATCTAAAGTTCTCTCTTGCCATGAATCTGGGGAAGAACCTCATCCATCCCTGGATCCTCTGGACTCGTGTCCTCACATCCGGCACTGTAACTGTAACATGGCTTCCAGAAGAGACGTTTGGTCATGTGGGTGGTGATCAGACACTTTCCACCTCCAGGCAGAGAAAACCTCCTCTATTGGGTTGAGGAAGGGTGAATATGCAGGCAGGTACAAAACTTGCCACCTTCTCCCTCCACAAACCCGTCTTCCTTGATCCATTTCCAAAATTACTCTTTCTGAGCTCTACCTATATATATATATATATATATACATACATATGCAAATATATATATATATATATATGTGTGTGTGTGTGTGGGGGGGGCACTAACAAGTCTAAAACAAGTCACCTGTTTAGCCTTTCAGCTGAAACTGCATATCAGCAGTGACAATCTATTCCATTTTGAATGTGTGGTTCACAGTTTTGACAGCAGTGTGTTAGCATTTGCAAAAAGTGCTGTAAATCCATAGTGTTGTGCAGGTTGTGGTTAAAGTCATGGGATAAGTGTGTAGAGTTTTGAAAACTGTGTTCAAGCAATGAAAAACGAACTAGAGTTTGGTCCACATGAACTGCTGCTGTGCAGACTGTAGTTAGAGTTTTGCACATGTGACTTCAGTTGTGCCCACTGTCGTCTAGCAATCGTAAAAAACTGTAAGTTACGGAGGTCTTTGAAGGTCGCGCTGCGCCCCTTCCCTCGCTCACTACACGCTGAGCTGAGGAAAGGTCGTCGTCGTCTTTTCAATTCCTCCGTCTTAAGGGCGTTTACATCAGCCTGGTTTTAAAGCCGAGAGGGCGTCTGCTGCTCCAAGCTGGTCTGGAGGCTGCTCACCTGGGAGCTGCTGTGATGTTTGGCAGCACGGGGAGAGCTCTGGGTGTTTCCAGACAGCAGGGCTAGCGACGGGTTTGAGCTGGGGGAGGGTCCGATGCAGGAGGCGGCGCTAATGCACCACTAGGGGCGCGAAGCAGTGGTAGTGATGCTGGTTTGGTCTGGAGTATGTGGAGCCTGGCTTCCAGACTGGAAGAAGCACAGAGACGGACTCTCCCCACGCTCCAAGTGACGTCCTAGTGGCAGGCGACCTGTGAGCCGACCCCGCAGCTTCGTCAAAGCTCACTGGCTTTTCAGGCTGCTCTGCAGATGAGACTCCAGTCCCAGCGTGTGAGCTTCACACAGAGGTCAAGGTACAAGTGACACAGTACCGGATAAGGAGGACTTGACTTGACATGTACAACAAGAGACTCCCGCTGACCTCCCACAGGTCCTCCACAGAGCATCACGACCTGCTCCATCAGCACACGGCGGCTCAGACGAAAGCTGTCCAGGGGCGATGGACACGTCTGGAAGATCGTGGGCCGTGCAACGCTTGGTCCTGTACATGTGTCGAGTAGTATTTCACGGTGATTTGAAAACGATTGTTTTCAACCTGCCCCTTTAAACGAGCTGATTTGTTTGTCTTTTCAATTGCTCCTGTAGTTTACGTGGTTTGTTTTGATGCTGAATGGATGGATGACTGCTGCACTTTGACACTTGATGTTTTTGTCGTGCATGTTGCAGTGACAATAAAATGTCTTCTCTTCTCTTAAAAGGCATGTGGTTGAGTCGCACAGAAGCTCTTGTTTCACTAGTCCAGCCATCACCTACCGCCTCCAGACGTCCTCCTCTGCTGCAGGTCACACATTGGATAGCATGTAAATGAAGGGTCAGTAAATGAGTTATTCATTGTTTCATTTCTCTAGCGTCCATTCACCACAGCAGTTGTCTCAAGGCACTTTACAAGTAAGGTTTGAGATCAAACACAACAAAGCGTTTAAATGCAATCAATCAGTAGGTTATAATCTTAATATATAGACTCAAAAAAACAACATTTATATAGATATTAAAAGCAATATACTATCGATAGCAACAGTGGAGAGGAAAAACTCCCTCTATAGAGGCAGATGCCTCCAGCAGAGCCAGGCTCAATGTGGCGAACATCCGCCTTGAGGGGGTTGAGAAAAGAGAGACAACGTGGTCAGAGACGTCCCAACTCAGAAGAATTGAAGCCGAGGCAGCATTAGGTTCAAATAATCAAACATGAATGAGAAATATGCAAAGGCAGGCAAACAAAGTCACCTCTCTCTCCTGCAGGGAGACGCTCACAGGAAGTGGGGAAGGACGGAGCCTGGGAGACGCTGGCTGTGTCCCCCAGCACAGCTCACATCTCCCCCGTCTCATTCTAGGGAGGTGGTTTAAACCCTGAACAAGCGTCACAATGTGGAGATTTCATACCAACAACTGTTTTGTCTAAGAGTACGTAAGGCACAGTCACGATACTTTCTACAACAGGCAAATTATTCATTAATTAACAAAAGAGCAATTTATCACAAAGCCAAATGTTCATGTTTTCAGCTATGTCACAGCCTCCACCGCTTCCTCTCTGCCAGGTCTACAGCGGGTAACCGCCTCACCAATGGAGAACAACGCTGCGCTTTCCAATTTCTCCATTCTCAGAAACGTTGTGTCCATGGATGAACAGGGTGGTGGCCTGATCCTTTGCTTTGTCCACTGTCACACTCCGTTGGTGAGGCGGTTACCCGCTGTCGACCTGGCAGAGAAGAAGCGGTGGAGGCTGTGACATAGCTGAAAACATGAACATTTGGCTTTGTTTAGTATGTGTGTGAGACGTGAGCTCTACCAGCTCACCTCAGACGTGTTAAGGCTCGTTGAAAGAATGATGGCTTCACTCGCAACAGCACTTGAGTGCAGGATGTCATTTTATTAACAGCGCCAAAATGCAGGTCCAGGGTGAAGGTACTCCACACAACAGTCAAAATGTCCAAATGAACAAAACAAACAAAAGAAACAAGCAGTCAAAAGCTCATGTATATCTCCAATATACATATGTAAGGTCAGCACCACAAATGCACACTTTGTCTCGCTATCTTGCTCTGTCAATTCACCAGTTCACTCTCCACCACCCGAGTGTAAACCTGGCCTCTCTTCTTATAGCTCAGGCTCCACCCCTTCATAGGCGGAAACCAAACCACAGGTACGTAGACAAAACTTCTAATTTTCCCCAGGCCCTTACTTCCTCCGGCCGTGGGACAATATTCAGCGCCCCCGTTTATACAGTCCCCCTAATAACATACATACATATATAACACAGACTGTAACACTTATTCACACTGACACTTCCCAACCAGACGATAGAAACCCCCACACATAACACACTTGGTTTCACCGGACTCCGAACCCATTGCGCCGGCGGGACGCAGGCTGTGACGTCATAAGCGAGCGCCGCGCGACCTTTCAGTTTGTTCGGTGGATGTCCGACTACTCCTTGCACGTAAGACAAACAAACAATACAATAAACGGAACAATAGCAACGTCTGCGTGTGTGTGGTTTGTCCTGAGTGTATATGTATGAAAATGTCCATGTGCCGTCGTACGAGCGTGTGCACCTAAACAGTGCGGCTAAACAGTGCGGCTAAACAGAAGAGGCGGATCCTATGGTGAGGTGAGTGAATGCGTGCGGTCAGGTCGGTGCCGCTCCCTCGGCGGTGACAAGCAGGCGCTTCGTCACAATGTGGTAAGTTGCTCTTTGTTTAATTAATGAATAATTTTTCATTAAATAATAAGTTGTTATAGAAAGTATCGTGACTGTGCCTTGCGTTGTCCCAGGGTTTGTCCTGTTGCTGCCGGCTTCCTCTTGTCGTCGTTGTCTCTCTCTCCTCTAACCCTCAAGGCGGATGTTTGCTCACATTGAGCCTGGCTCTGCTGACTGCGGTCCAGCAGCCGTCGTTCGCTCATCCGCGCTGGTTATACAGTCAAAGTTTGTACTCTCACCTTAGAAAGAACTGTGTACTTTTACTGCATGGTTTATGATTTATTAGCAAAGGTAGTCAATAAGTTGTCAACTTTGACTGTATATTTTATTATGAAATGCCATATTTATTAGCTAATAAATTACAAACTATACAGTAAAAGTACACAGTTAATGGGGAGGTGAGAGTACAGGTCCAGTAGAACAAGCAGATATTAGTCTGGGCCTGGCATTATGCACTAAAGTCATTTTATTCATCATCAAAGTTGACAACTTATACTGTATTTTCAGTATGAAATGCCATATTTATTTGCTAATAAATCATAAACCGTGCAGTAAAAGTACACAGTTCTTTCTCAGGTGAGAGTACAGTACCTATAGAACAGGGAGATATTGGCATTATGCACTAAAGTCATTTTATTCAACATCAGCAAACTACATGGTTCTTTGTGAGATGACAGCTTTGTCGTGTGTATTCATATTTATTTTTGCAGTAATGTAGAATTAGAGCAGAATAGAAGTCTTATTGCTAAAACAAAGTAGCTTCCATCGCGTTTAATGCTCTGCTGTAAACCGTGGAAAACTAGCGCACGACATTTTCAAAGCGCGGCTGGTTTAACGACGGATGAGCGAACGACGGCTGCTGGACCGCAGTCTCTGACTAGAGGCATCTGCCTCTATAGAGGGAGTTGCTATTGATATTTAATTCAAGTTATTAAAGTAATTGCTTTTAATATCTATATAAATCTAAAAATATAAAAATTGAGTCTTTTTTTGAGTCTAAATATTAAGATTATAACTTACTGATTGATTGCAATTAAATACTTTGTTGTGTATGATCTCAAACCTTACTTGTAAAGTGTAAAGTGGACCAGCTGAGTCCAGGTTCAGGCTGGATCCCCTCTGAGCTGCAGCTCATCCAGTTTCCTACCTGCTCCAGGTGGACTTTACAAACAAATGAATTGACGCAGCTTTGAATTAATGAGGATTATTTTACTCAGTGCAAGTAAAACCTACCTACCTATCGTTCAGTGGCTTTATTTTGTGTAAACACACACATGCAGAAGCTTCACTTTAGAGACTGGAGCTGGAGAATAAAAGATCTTAACATTAGGCACAAAGTACGTCACAAATGATGTTAAATGGTGTAAAAATCTTCCCATTGTCACTTATGTTGATGCTGTAATGAAACTTCTGTTAATTAAACCTTTGTAGATAAAACTGGTATTGATGAAACCGTTATTCAGGCTTCTTTCAATTAAACCTTAATAAATAAAACCAGCTCAGAAATAGACTTTGTACATTATAAGACTCAGATAATCAAACATGAATTTATTTTCAGTGGTGAGATGAGAAAATATGCAAAGGCAGGCAAACAAAGTCACCTCTGTCTCCTGCAGGGAGACGCTCACAGGAAGTGGGGAAGGACTGAGCCCGGCTGGGAGACGCTGGCTGTGTCCCCCAGCACAGCTCACATCTCCCCCGTCTCATTCTAGGGAGTTGGTTTAAACCCTGAACAAGCGTCACAATGTGAAGATTTCATACCAAGAATTGTTTGTCCAAATTCCTTTGTTCAACAGCTCAGACTGTTTTGTCTAAAAGCCAGATTGTCTTGAGACCCAAGGCCAGCAAGCCTGCACAGCCTAGACAGGATCTATTCTATTCTCAACCCTTTAGCCTGAACTAAATGTATATGTACTACATATATATTCCCCTACAAACATGCAGGGACTTTTTCCACTACAGTATCTCCACTTAAATCTTGTTTTTGCTCTTTCACAAAAGTTCGGTTATTTTTAGGGTTATGTTTAATTTTCTCCATTTTAGAACATTTATAGCCAAATTAAAAATAATCTCTTAATAATAGTCTGATCTGTTTCAAAAGTAAATCTGAAGGTTGGCTCTATGATTATGAATGTTGTTAATCTGTGAGAGCTTAAACTATACAGAAAGCTCAGGACGTAACAAACGTGTCCTGAGAAGAAGCCACACGGACGCATTGCTTTGATGAAGTGTTTCACTATACGCATTATGTTACAGACGTCATGGCTTCAGTGAAGCTGATCGAAGCCTAACGAACCCCTGCTCCTTCCAAAGCCAGGCAGCGGCGGCTGTGTCCGCTGTGCTGTGGTCAGAACTGCAGGGATCCTCAACGGCTCCACAACGGGGACGAAGGTTGACTGTCACGATGACGTGTTTGGGTAAGAAAAGAAACCAAACTCTTTAGATGGTTAGTCGCCACTTTGTCAAGATACTAAACAAACAATACGACAGATAATTAATCACATAAAATAATGACACATCCCTGTGCTGCACATAGACGCTGTTTATTCCGTCTATTTGCCAAGGTAATATTTAGCAGTGGTGGGGATGCCACAAGAAGAAACACAGGGATACATGGATGGATTCACTTTATGATGATAGGGTCACAATGGCTCAAATCTTCTGGCTGTCAAGCCTGAGGACAGCACAGACTGCTCTTTAAACATGGCAGTGGCAGGATATTTCAACTATTTGTTAATCGTGACAGTCTGTTAAACATTGTTCCAGGTTTGTGGAATGATGCTTTGTACATACAGGCCACAAAACCTAAGTTCACATTCAGACGCGCTGCAAATGCTCCTCGAAGTCAAAAGTCCAAACTATCTCGTTGATTTGTTCTGCCCTTTCTGACTTGTGTCATAAATGATAAAGAAACAGCTCGGCCCACAGGAAACCAAAGCCAGCTCCCAGCTTCTCTACAGCTCAGTAACAAACATGTTAACAAGCTACCGTTTGAAGCTTCACACTTACTTAGGCATCAGTCTACTTGTGGAAACTGTATTTGCAGCAGTGCATGATGAGAAACTCGACTCCATTGTTCCACAGACAGTTTGCTGCAATGAGGCTTGTTGTTAAAAGACTCTGTGTGACGCTCACGTGGGTGTTTAACTACTTCAATGCAGAGTTTCTTTCCTATTTGCTCTAAAGACGCGTTTGTTTGGTAGGATGAACGGTGCAGTCGTCACAGGCTACGAGGAGGACGTAGGAAACGAGACATCTGCTTACGCTCACACGGCCCACTCCATCACTTCATCGCATTACTGGCTCAAGAAGTACGGACACACGTCGGACCCTAGAGATGAGGTAACACAACTCAGACGACAACAGTGATGCTTTACGTCCCTACACGTGCACACGTACTCTACATGCCCACGGTTCTCTTTGGACAGGGCATCAAACTTGTGCTGATTCCTGAGGGGATGAGGGATTTCAACTGGCTGCAGGGTCTGCTCAGAGGAGAACGGATCGCTGCTGGCTCAGACACAAACGAGAGGGAACAATCACTCGCTAACGTCATTAATCTACACACACACATGCAGCGTCCTTCAGGTCCTAGAGAGATGGACGTTTACTCATGTCACTTATTTATGTGCTCGTTAACTTTAAAGAAGCTAATTTAATATAATCATTGAATCAGACAAGCAAGCAGATACCAGTTAGTAGAATGAATGGAGGTTGAAGTCATGTTAAACACTCACACTGAACCTGATCAAACCCTATTAATGTGATTTCTTATTAACAACACACAGACACGAGTCAATGAATCTCACGTTAGGTGACGTCATTTCGTCACCATCGCTGTGATGCTTGTGTTTCTACCCTGCAGGCCAACAGGTTCTACGTTGGGCAGCACAACGAGAGCCGCTTCTACGTTCTGCACCAGGACTTTCTCAGATATGTGTGAAACAGGTCAGCCTTTCACAACCTTTTACTACATCAGTGAACGAGGGGCCAGAGCAGATCAGCTCAGCAGGCTACAGATAGTTTAGCCCTGCATCAGAGCTCCAGCATCACCTGCAGCATTTTCAACTGGCTGCATTTTCTTCAAAACCTTTAGCCTCAAAGCCACCATCATCAATCCAGTCCAGAAGAAGCATCTCCATCCTCCCTCAATGACACCGTCCAGTCGCACTTACTCCTGTCATCATGAAGTGCTTTGAACGGCTGTTCATGCACCACATAAAGTCTGCCCCCACACGACTGGTGGCTCTCATTAGCCACAGGGATGAGACAAACTACAGGAGAGATGTGAGCCGCCAGGCTGGGTGGTGCAGGGACAACAATCTCTCTGAATGTAGAGAAGACGAAGGAGATTGTTGTCGACTTTAGGACAGCACACGCTCAGCAGGCTCCTCTAACCATCAACTAGACTGTGGAGAGGCTGAGTAGCACCAGGTTCCTGGATGTCACATCACAGAGGACGTCTCCTGGACCAACGACTCTGCAGCACTGGCCAAGAAATCACAGCAGCGTCTCTACTTCCTCCGCAAACTGAGAAGAGCCAGGACCAGACTGAAGGACAGCTTCATCCACCAGGCTGTCAGGAAGCTGAACTCACTCCCGAACCTGCCCCCCCCCCCCCCCCCCCCCCCCCCCCCTCTCCTGCTCCAGGCTCCTCAGAACCATGACACAACTCAACAGAACACGACCTCAACAGTTTAGCCACTTTAATCAGCCTATATAAGCTCACTGCACCACAATCCTTTACCTGCTCTGTATGTTCACTTTGTTGGATGCACTGTACCTGTGCATCTTACTTTGTTTTACTTGATCTAAATGTTCACTTTTTATTGAACAGTTGTATTTTATGTTGTATAATGATATAGTTCTCTCTTAGAGACTTATATTGTGTTAAATGTAGGCACCATGGGGTTGAGAGTAACCCAATTTCATTTCTCCATATGTAAACACTGTACATGTGGAAGAAAGACAATAAAGAAAGACCTGACTTGACTTGACTTGACTAGTAGGCTTTTTTATTTAACAGTTAATACTAAATGTTCTAACTATCATTATTTTAAAACTATCTTGTTTTGTTTTCATTTGCTGCAGAGTCTGCCTCCAGATGCAACCAAGAACCAAAAAACCAAAGGGTTATCTCTGAGACCATGAAAGCACAAGTTCCAGGGAAATCTCAGCACTCATTCAACCCCAAAAGACATTAAAAAACTCTACACTGACCAGGGGCAGGACCCGAACTTAAGTGATAATGATGATGACATTGTTCATACTCTCCAACCTTCTGAGGATTTCACTTTTGTGTGCAGAGCCAGGAAGATGGTGGGTCTGAGTATTGACCAGTATGAAGCATTTAGACTTTCACACCGTGAGAACCTGTGAAAACATGCACTCTCTCAGTTTTTGTACGGATATGACCACATGCACTGAAACCTGAGTTGCTGTAAGATTTTGTTTGTGCCTCCTTGACCAGCATTGTTGAAATGAATGATTCAGATCAATGCCTGTAAACAGACAGAGGTCACAGTGGGATTGGTTTTGGACCTAAATGTCAGTTGTCAACTTCAAACCACATTTCACTTTTGACTCCTGCTTTAAAATTATTGATCTGACTGGTGCAGTTTGTAATAACTCCCCAGAAAAAGGACACAAGGACATCTGTCAAGAAACTTCGGGAAATGTTTTGGAACTAGATGGTGATGAAGCAGATACAGCTGAATGGGATCCAGAGGATGATCTTGGTGGAGCTGGTGGTGATGAGATTGTTGTCATTGAAAATGTCACACAGGTAATTAAGTAAGACCAGGGATGATTTTGGAAATCATATCTTTGGTTTGTGGGTGTCTGCTGTCTTACCCGGTACCGTAATTGTGCATATAGTTTTAATTTTATGCACTTCTCTAGTGCCCTTCAGAAAACAGAACTGAGTGGTGAACAAAGGCAGGATTTATATCTCCCTCTGCCATCAGCTAGTGGCCAACCTCCACTACATGTGCAGTCCATAGATGAAGTACGCAGGTAGGACAGCATTGCAAGCAACCTGAATACATAATTTAATCTGAATGACTCCATGATTTCACATAACTGTTAAGATGTGATACAATGGAGCTACTGGGCATATTTTGGCTGAAGGTGGGGCAACAGCAGGGGAAAACATATCAATTAATGCAATCTTGCATGTCCTCTGCATTTCAAATCAGTCTGTGCTTTCTGTCTGCATTACTTCTAAAAGCGACATATTAATAATTAATAATATATCAAATAATTAATTATTATTATTATTAATACTAATAATTTACTTATACTACATCACTTTACCTGAACCATCATGATTTCACAGAGAAACACTTACAAACAGCCGTCTGGTGTTGTATTACTCTGCCTGTGAGGCTCTGGAGGAGCTCTGTCATGACTTGTATACAGGGTTAACTTGGGTCGAGATTGGAGACAACAAATTGTGAACAGAAAACCACTGAATGTGTGGATTCAAAGGATGATGACTGATGTGAGTGTTTCCCAGGCACCAAGGATCTTATGAAGAGATGTTTTTGACTTAGATTTAAATGTTCCAAATTGTTTTTGATATGTTTGGTTTTGTTTTTTTCTTGTAGCAGGACAGTCGACTGCAAGAGTTGCCTTTAAATTCAAGCAGCCAACTTTCACCATCTGCCATAGCTTGCAGCTCCACTAATCCAGAGAGCCCACGATATGCATCAGTTCGCAGAATAAAGGTTGTCGAAGATCTTTTGGCTGTGTTTATGGACAGTAGCATAATAAGTTTGTCTCTAAAGATGGACTTTGTAAATGAAAAAGCCATTGATGATGCTGGAGTCAAGGGAGGTTTACACTGCATTCTGGGAGCAGTTGTTTGAGCAATGTGAAGGGGAAACAGAGCGAGTTTCAAGGCTGCGGCCAGATTTCTGTGAGGCTGAATGTCAAGCCATTGGACGGATCTGGGTGAAAGGATTACTAGACCATGGTGTGATGCCAGCGAGACTTTCAATGGCTTCATTTTAGCTTGCATCCATGGAATTGGTTCAGTTGATGCAGACATTTTGATGACATCATTCCTTAACTACCCTCCTCCTATTGAAAGATCAGCTGTTGAGAAGGCTCTCCAGGGCACATTGGAGGAAAGTGATGAAGAGGACTTGCTTGACCTTTTTATAAGGATGGGTTCGCATTCCCTCCCTCCAAAGAACAACATTGAGGAAGCCATCCACACAATGGCTCACAAGGCCATTCTCCAAGAGCCAAAATATATAGACTGCTTCTCCACACCCATGGCATTTGTATATCTGAAACTACCAGACAAGGAAAGTGTTGTGTCTCTATGAATCAAAGAAAGCCACAGGCAAAAGAGTGTCACAACTATTTGAGTCAACAAATTCAAAACTATTGCAAGATCTCGCAAAACTTTATCTTTTTTTTTTTTTCCTCAACCAATTTTTTTTTCCCTCCCACGTCCCTTCCGGGGCTTCGTAAAAATTACCCTACCATAAAAAAAAGAAAAGAGCGAGAGCCCGCCCATTTACAACACCACGAGTAAAAGTGTGTGTGGGGTTTTTTTTCTCCTTATGTTAGTGAATGACAATTGTGAAATGGGAGGTCGGGGCCTTGACCCCCAGAGGCAGGCCACGCACCCATTACACACTCCTCTCTGTGTGTGTGTGTGTGTGTTCTCTCTCTCTCTCTCTATCTGTAGTGCAGGGAGTAAGCAGTAAAACATTGAATCTGTGAATTTAAGTCTGTTTCACGCATTTGCTTTTACTAACAGTAGTTGATGTTTGACACTTCCACAGCAAATATGAATGTGTCCATTGTATGAATGTAGAATCCAGCTAATTTCTGTGAGGGGATAGTAGATGTTACAAAGCGGCTGGTGAGGTAGGAGGTGGGGACCCAATTGCAGAACTCAGACGCGATGTAACTTAAGCATATTGACTTTATTGTCAAACAAACATGACATGACTTGACTGAAACTATACAAACATGGCTTGACTTGACCAATACAAAACTCACATGACTCGGGGACAGCAACACCATCACATTCACAACAACGGACCGACAAGGACAGAAACAAGACGGCAGGCTTAAATACAGAACTAAACAGGAAATTAAACACAGGTGTAACCACTAATTGCAGGGGAGGACAGAGGGAGAACGTGACGTCACAGGACAAACAAAACCTGGAGCCCTCAGCGCTCTGTGTTATGCACAGAGTCTGTCAGGATCTACTGGTGCAGAGGGAGGGGGAGCACCAGCAGTGGAAAAGGATCAGGCACAACTAAGGTCCAGTCAAACGTTTATTTAATCCTTCCGCTTTTTTATCCCATCTCCAATTATGCACGCCTCCGGTGGGACAACGTTAAGAAACTGGACGTGGCTAACGCCCTGTTACACTCATGTTTACTGAGTATTTATATATCTACATCTTAGTGTTCAACAAAGACACAAACTGTGCTATGTGCTCCACCACGAAGCCTCCAGGACCAGGACCTTCCTTCACAGACTGGGTAAAGTACTGCTTTTATTTTAGATGGTGGGTGATCAGCGTAGAGACGTTAAATCAATCAATAAATTTGATTATTATGATATAACTCCAGAACATTTTGTCATATATATGTAATATACATAATGTGATTATCCCAAAAAATGTTTTAACATGCTCATACATGTGTCACTTTACAGATACAGTGAGACACCTGTTCCAGGTGGTATCATGCGCAGTGTCTGGAGTTTGATGAAGCCACGATTCAGACAGTACAACCCTCAGATTGGAACTGCTGTCTGTGTGAGTAAGTCCTGTATTTAGGTCTTTTAATGAACCAGTTAAAATGTTAAAAATCATGTTAATAAAAGCGGTTGCTGTCTGTATTTCTGCATTGTTTCTCATGATTTGTGATTTGGATCGAGTTTCTGAGCGGGATTTTGAAGTACTAAATCATAAACCATGCAGTAAAAGTACTGGTGACGTGACAGCTTTGTCGTGTGTATTCATATTTATTTTTGCAGTAATGTATGATTAGAGCAGATCACACTTATTATGAAAACAGAAAGTAGCTTCCATCGCGTTTAATGCTCTGCTGTAAACCGTAGAATAATATCCATAATATTGATTCAACTTCCCATTCGCTAATGTAGCCTTTTTTAGCGAAATACAGTTTCTTCACGGCTCTGCCGACCCAGAGCCTTTGGTGCCCTCTCCTCGTGACAACCACACCTTGGACATTGGCTATTTTTATCCAGAGTGGTAGATCCTGTGCTCTAGAAGCCATCGACCTTTCAGCTCCTAGTTTTCCTCTCTAGATTGGTACTGGTTTCAGCTGCTCCACTCCTTGAACACCGGCTTGTCTTAATCTCACAGTGTTGAGATCAAGAATCTCCACCACTTCGTCTTGTCTGTCGTATTTAGGGTATACAGCCACTCCTTCTGGGCGTACCCTTCCTTTAAGCCACACCTTCTGGCCCACGACTATGGGATAGCCGGAGGCGGATCCTGGGGCTGTACCAGTGAGCGTCCTCCCCATTTCCTGGGTCCTGTATGGTCTGGCATTCAACTCTAACGATGGTGATGGTCGTCCCTCCCTAGGTCTGTCATTCAAAGCTCCACCTACTTCCATGACTTTGGTGCTCCAGCTTTTATCATTTGCATTTTTTGCAATCCAGTTCTTTACCAGTGCGATAGTGCGTTCCGCCACCCCATTTGCTTGTGGGGTGTATGGAGGTGAATACACTCGCTGCACTCCGTGCGTTTGACACCATTTGTCCACTGTAGCGTTCTTGAAATGAGTCCCGTTATCAGTTCTCAGTTCTCCAGGTACTCCCAAAGCACTACAGGTCTGTTCAAGAAAAGAGACGACACTGCTGCCTGTGGCTCTTCTCACCGGCCTTATGACTGTGTAGCCGGACATCGAGTCCACCATCACCACCAGATATCGTTCTCCTCTTTTTCCTGTCACTCCCATGGGTCCTGCGACATCCATGCATATTGACCCCCAGGGGACTGTGCTCTTAATCGTCTGGCCTTCAATTCTGCATCCTTTTCTGCCAGTGTTGTATTGCCCACACACACTGCAGTTCTTTAGGACTTCTTTAACACATTTTTCCGGTATCCAAAGCTGCAGCTTCTCCAGCCCTTTACGTGTAGGAATTACACCAGCGTGGCCCTCGTCCTCATGGACTGCCAATATAACCTCCTGCACGCATTCTTCTGGGACAACTCTTCCTCTTGATGAGTCTCCCCAACCTCTTGCCCCCACTAATATTACCCTACGTGCCTGGACGTAATGGTCGACCTCGGCATTACCTTGCCAGAGCGCTCCTTTCGTTGTGTGTGCTCTCTGATGCACCACTTCTAGATCCATGCTCGTTTTCAACTCAGCAATTTTTCTCCATAGGTCACTATGGGCTACAGCCTTGCCCTTAGCTCCTTCAAATCCATTCTCCAGCCAGATGTCTAAGTCCTCTTTCAGGGCTTGTGCACAGTAATAACTGTCTGTGATCAGTCTGGCTTGCTTCACCTTGCGCTTTTCCAGTTCCAACAGCCCCTCCAGTACTGCTGTTACTTCCCCTGTTTGAGCTGTTCCTGGAACTTTGCCGCGCTGTCTGTGTTCCTCTTTGCCTTTTCTTTTGAGGATGTATCCCTAGTAGGCTTTGTCGTCTTGGCCCTTTTTTGAGCCATCGGTGTAAAGTTCCCACTCCACTGTTTTGGGTGCAGGTTCTTCTTGTCTTGTCCGGTTTTTAGCCACTGGACCAGCCGGTCCTATTTCCAGGTCTGGGTCCAACAGGATATCTTCCCACCTTGCCCATCTGATATTTGTGGCTTTAGTGCTTTCCACCGTGCCTTTCCTCAGACATCGATGTACTGCACTTCGTGTCTCAACTTTAATAGGCTGTCCTTGGGCTAACTCCTTCAGAGCTCCCCAATATTTAGCCAAAACTGCCAGTTCCTTTTCTTCAGGCATGAATTTCTTTTCCACTGAAGTCAGGACGTAGCTCCAGAGTGCTATAAGTCCCCCTCCTACATTTTGGACAGTCACAACGGCATTATCATCATCACAATGAATTGTTGCTTTTAATCCACGGCTCCAGCACCTCTGCGTCTGTGATAGACTGTTGTAATTCTTTTAAGTTAGCCTGATCAGCTGCTGTCCATATCCATCCATCTTTTCCTGAAGTTATTACGTCATCGTCCGTTTGGTTTATCAGACTTTCCTTCTGATTTTTCTTCAGTTTGTTATACAGTGGTCTAGCCAGCTTTTGATATCCTCGAACATGGTCTCTCACACAGTTGCAGAGCCCCAGGATGCTTTATAGCTCTCTCACTGATGTTGGAGGTGTAATTTGAGCTATTTTGTCTCTATAGCTCTCTGCCAGTCCGAGTTCTGTGGATACGTTGAAGCCCAGATAATCCACTTTCAATCTGGCAAGTTGGCACTTTTTCAGGTTCAGTTTAAGACCGGCTCTGGATATTCTGGTTATCACTTCTTCCAGTCGGTTTAGGTGTTCAGTTTCATCATCGTCAGCGAAATACACATCATCAATGTACACAGTCACTCCCAGTCCTTCTAGGATTTTCATAACTGCTCCTTGGAACACACATGGAGCGTTCTTGTAGCCTTGTGGAAGATATTGCCATACATAGGCCCGTCCTTTGTGTGTGAAAGCTGTTTTTGGTTGTGAAACTGCTGCCAGGGGTAATGACCAGAATCCATTCGCCAAATCAATACAGGTGTTAAACTTCCTTACTTGCAGCGTCTTTAAGGTGCCCTGTGGGTTGATGAGGCTAGCTCTGTTAGCCACTGTTCTTCGATTTAGGGCTTTAAAGTTGATAACAGCTCTCCAGCCTCCTCCGCTGACTACAGACTTCTGCACTCCCTGTATTGGGCTGTTAGTTATTGGATTCGGTTCTTCTTTGATCACTCCTTGTGCTAGCAGTTCATTGACGATTAAATCCATTTCCTCCACAGCATTAGGGTTGATTGGGTACCGTCTTACAGGTGGATGGACTCCTCCCACAATGATGTGTGCGAATTCAGGACCAAGTCTGCCACAGTCGTTCTTAAACCGGGCTACAGAGGCTTTACTCAGGATTTTCCTCAGCCTCTCCTTGCCTTCTGGTGACAAATCGCTTTCTTGAACCCTCTGTTGATGCGCTGTTGTAACATCAACTTCTTTGAACCACCGTATTTCTTTTCTTTTGGTCTGAAGTTCAATCAGTTTCTCATCGACATCTTTTCCGATGTCCAGGTCACATAATGCGATTAAATTCTGTGGTCCCAACAGCCACACTCTTCTCATCCACACTCCGTATGGCAACCTCACTTCTCTTCTGTCCGCCATTTGCACATCCAGCATGCCTCTTGGTCTTAAGTTACGACGAGTCATGGACAGAGTAGCCCCTGTGTCCACCAGGTAGGGTTCACCTTCAATGTTGGTGTAGATTTCATTTCCCTTCCAGTATGCATGCTTCAAAACGACTCGGCGTATTTTGGCGTCTGTTAGTCAGGCTCTCTCACCGGAGTCCTTTTTACGGGACTCGATGAGCTTAGATTTCTCAGCCAGCGTCATTTTTTTCAAACTCAGCTTGTGGAACGTAACTCCTCCTTGGCTGGGACTTCCTTTCTGACATCACTTGGGGACGGTGTTCAGCTGGTGGAAGTGCAGGACGACTGTCTTTTCTTGGAACGTGGCTTTTCTCTGTACTTTGGCTTTCTTTAATTCTTTTCTGTCTCAATTCCTTGTTAAAACAGTCAAAAGCCACCACTTCCTTTCTGATGTCATGCTCAGTGTGGGTGCTGTAATGCATTCTTTTAAAAGCTATACCTCCAGGTAGCCCTTCAGTAACTTTGGCCAGGAAGGAGATGGCTCTTCTTTCAGGAATGGCGTGTCTCTTTCGCCCACAGCGTGGCCAGGTCTTCACCTTCCCTCAGTCGCGTCCTTAGCCTCTGTGCTTTAGCATCCTCATCATCTCCCTCCCCCATTGTCACTATTTCATAGAATTCATCAGCTGTTTTGTCTTCAGGGACTTGAATCTGCATCACTTTTCCTATGCAGAGTTTTTTAGTCTGTTCTGAGGGGTGCTGGCTGTTCACCATTCTCCAGGTATCACACAGGTAGCTCTTGGCTGCTTCACCTGGATTTTTTTGGCCGAATGGTTAGCATCAATCCCTCTAACTCTTTGTAGATCCTGGTTCGTCTGTTTCTATCATCCCCGCTGCTCTGAGGTGAGTCATAGTTGGTGCAACTCTCACTTCCTCTTTTGGTTTGAATGCAGGGCTCTGTTTGTAGTCACTCTCATGTCCATGTGCGTGGTTTGCTGCATAGCTATGCTCCAGAGAGACTCTTACTCTCTCTGTTTGCTGGGCAGGAACGAAGTCATCGTCACTCGACTCCAATTCCTCTTGTGCAGCATCCCTTACAATCGTGGCGATTCTGGGTTTCACTCTCTTTAGCAGGAAGTCATGTGCTATTTCCACATAAGCTTGTCTGAACCCGTCAGTCAGGTTATCAGCTTGAGCCAGCTTCGCATAGGGAGGCATGTTCGCTATGTTGCAGTAATCACCATATGTATACGCTCCGTCTCCATGCACTGCATCTTCCATCTGTGCACGCCAACTTCGGGGCGCATCGATCTCCGTCTGGTCCACTGCTGGCACATAAACTGCTCTTCCATCTTTTGATTTTAAAGGCCCCCATCTCGGGTCTCGAGCCAGCCTCTCAGACACTTGCAAGGGATCCTGGTATCTTGGTTTTCTTTTCCCTGCTTTTCTGTATGTGCCGGTTCTCAGTGGCTTTGCTGGTGTTTCTTCCCAAATCCAGCTGCTGTCATCCTCCTCCTCCTCTGGTGCTGACGCTTCTCCATCTGCCACAGGCTCAGGTTCACAGTCTGGCTCGGAGTGCTGCATGTCAGTCTGCGTCTCAGCATTCCCCTGCCTGCCTAGGCCTGGTGAAGGAGTTCGGCCAGGTGTCGGCTGGTGCGATGGTGAGGGCATCCCTCCTGACCTCCTGGAGCTGTTTCTGGGTGAATTCAGCGTCTGGCTTGTTGGTGTAGTCATTGATGTACTTCTATGCACAGTCTGGGCTCTCGATCCCCTCTGCAAGTTTCTCTCCACGCTGCCTCTCACGTCTGAATCAGCTTCAGTTCTGCCTGCAATCCCAGGATGGGGTGTGCCGGGCCGCTCCATAGGTGAAAACGCATCTTCTGGTGGCTCACTCGATGCATTTAGCGCCTGAAAGGGCATAGGCAGTATCACCTCCTCTTCCCTTTGATCTGCGTCATCAGGACCACCCGGGCACATCTGCAGGTTATATTCTATTATCACTCTCTTCAGTTAGTCCATATGCCTTTGCTCTGGTCATGCTTCTTGATGGCCTCTATGACCCCTCGTTCCACCATACGCCAGGCAATCAAAGGGGCATCAAACGATATCATTGAAATGAGGGCTGATTCCATGTCATTCTCGTGGGCTGTGTTTAGCGCCACTCCCACGGCTGCAGCCACATTTGCTTGATATGTTGCTCTGTCACCTCGAAATCCTGGGTCTGCTATATGGATGGCACCTCTAGTCCACGTGGTTTTTATAGGAATGAGGACCGCTTCATACTGAGAGATGGGTGCACGCTGTTGTCTGGCTGCAGTTACACGTTTCTGATAGTCACTGCCTGCCATAGCTGCCCATCTGTCTCTCAGCATCTCTCTCACAACCAGGTTGGCATCTGTGATGACTATTACCACTCCTGCTGCAGTCTCTCCCAGCTCTCCATATGTTCGTTGTACCACTGTGTTATTGGTGATTTTGACTTGGTCTTTCGCGGTTTGAGGCTTTTTCCGAGCTATTGGTGTGAATTGTACAGCCACATATGAGTTTTCTGCATACAGCTCCTGCTCCTCCTCACTGCTGTGGTTTCCATGCTGCCGCTTGCTCTGTTTACTATTGCTCAACTCTTTTCCTTTTCTCCCTCTCGTCTGAGCGTTTGAGCTGCAGGCTGTGGTGGGGATTCCCCTCAGCGCTGTCCTTTTTTCAGACTTTCTGCTTGCTTGAGTTGGGTTATTTTTAGTCATGTCCTGGTGTTGGCCGTCATCTGGGTCATCTTCCTCCCCGTGACTTTCATCAGAGTCTTCCTCAGACTCAGAAGTTGGTGAATATGATTCGTCACTCTGTTCAGGTTGATTCCCTTGATTTTGGCTCATTGATGCAGCTCCGCTGTCACACACGGTGGCGATACTGGATGATTTTTTAATCCTGGATCCTCGTGTGGCATATTCTTTGAGCTGCTGTACTATTTCTTGACCTTTGGGCTCTTTGCTGCTCCTGGTCGATCCATTAATCAATATCTTCTGGTGCGCTGATAGTCTGGTGGCTAGTTTTACATTTGCATCATGGGCTGTTCCCGGACTGATGAGAATCATTTCTCCCGTGGCCCACTCTCTTTGCAAAACGCTATGCCACCATTCAAGCCACGCTAGAGTTTTCTCTGTGGCTGCCGCCTTCAGATTCATTTCGGGGCCTCTGAGCAGAACCGCCTCCCAGGTGCTGTCCTCCTCACCTACGTGAATTTCTTCATTCTCCTCCGATGTTATTTCATCATATTGTAGCTGAGTGATGCTTTCTCTGAGCAGGATTTCTTGAGCTTCTGGCTGTAGTTCATCCCAACAGCCGAACCGAGGTAATACTAGCAACCTTTTGGGGTTCGAGGCGGCCATGGCTGCTACCCCCCCCAGGGATCCACTGGAGGCTCTCAGGTACCCCTATGTCCTGTCCTGGTCTTTTCCTGCAGTCGACCCTCCTGCAGACTCCCAAATCAGGTGTTTCTGGAACTCCTGACCTGTCTCGGACCACTTCTCACTTCGGCTGAGATGGGCAATTCTCCCCGGACACTCTGTGGCTTTGATAAGCTCACTTTTCTGCTGTTTGCACGGTTCGTGACTGTTCACAGGTTCTCCGTGAGGTTCCTGCAGTATTGTGGCCTCTGGCACCGCCTTCCAGACAAGTGGGCTCTGTGCCTGTTTACTGAGTACTGAGGAAACCTCAAACCCAGGACAGGGACTCCCACCCCCGTAGGGCTTAGCTCAGCCGGGCACGGCACTGCACGATTTTCTGATCGCTCAAATCCTCTGGGACATCAGATGGCTGTCACTGCAACCACCTATCGGACTGTCCCTGCATTATTGTGGCCTCTGGCACCGCCTTCCAGACAGGTGGGCTCTGTGCCTGTTTACTGAGTACTGAGGAAACCTCAAACCCAGGACAGGGACTCCCACCCACGTAGGGCTTGGCTCAGCCGGGCACGGCACTGCACGATTTTCTGATCGCTCAAATCCTCTGCCGCTCACAGCTTCACTGGGTCGTCTGGTGACTGTCACTACAGCCACCTCTCTGACTGCCCCCGCAGTCTGTGCTTCTCTGGCACTGTCTCCTGCCAGGGGGCTCGATGCCTGTTCACTGAGGAGCACTTCTCTCACAGGTCACGGATTTCCCCCCTCGGAAAACAAGCTGCTCTTCTGGGCACTTCAACTCCGCGTCTCCGGTCTCTCTCAGCTGGGTCTGAAAAATTTCACAAAAAGGCAGAGGTTGCGTCGTGCCCACCCAGGGACGCCATGTTTGTTACCCTGACCCTCTAGTACAAGAGAGTAGGCCAGCCCTCACATTAAAGTGGTAAATTTATCAGCCTGCCTGGGGTTAAACAGTACAGGTTTCTAGTCTAGGCTGAGGCGAAGGAATTCATCCAGCTAATTCACTACCTTCTTCCCAGTGTCCCCCCTGCTTGCACTAACATCAGCACCTGTATAGACCAGAAAATTACAGATACCAATGAGTCACCCTGGTTAACGGCAGCTTCCTTCTTAAAGTAACAGTTGTTGTGGTTGCTGGAATAAGTTTTGGTGATAAGTATACTTTTACCACACAGGAGGTGTTAATTTCGGGTCTAGACTAAACCGACAAGAGCTTTCATCATGTGAGCCTGGCTTAGTCACACACGATCGGATACTTTTACGTCAACGAGGAGAGGCTACGAGCACTTTGAAGAAACCCTTGTAAAAGACAATTAAAGCAAGGAAGCTTTTACTTTAACTGCAGATGTGGTACTTTATTCAGCAGATGCAAAAGCTAACAGCAAGTAATAAAAATTGATTAAAATATCAAGATTACACTGTATTGAATATATAGGTAACTATTCTTGCCCTATGGTGCTACTCTACTCACAACCCCTTTTGAAGTCTAAGGCTGGTTGAAGAGTGGGCACGACACAGATGTGAAGATGGTTGGCTGAGAGTCTCTGGGTTGGAAACTGAGGCCCAGCTGTAGATCTTCTCCGTGATGCTTCATGCTCCGTCATGCGCCGGAGCAAAACTGCACAAGGGGCAGTCAGGCCGTGAGGCCGATTTCTGCTTTGGATCTCCTCTCTTCCTCTGCTTCTCAGTTTTTGGTTCAGACTGACAGAGGGTCCCCCTGCAACAGTGAGCAATCCCCCAACCAGCCAAAATCCAGGATTTTTATACTAAATTTTTGCTATGTCATCTTCCTGTCTCCTCCTTAATCATAAACATAAAATCACATCTGTAGCATCATTGGTGGTTTACAGGCACAGTAAGTTGATGCTTAGCGCGTGTTCAACCTTTATCAACCAATGGCAGGACAGTATTCACACGTGAACAGACATGATCTAACCGTCTCAACCTTGGTCCGAGATGCTGTTCTTCCCATCCCCCATCACATCCTCCTGGCCCTTCTGGTACTTTCCACCGGCCCTGTACTTCCTTAATATTCAGCTGATGCACACAGAAATTATTTTGATTGACCTTTTACTTCATTCATTTAACACTTTTGAACATTGTTTCAACCTGGTCACAGTTAATCTGATTTCATCCTTAAAAATCAAACACATTTGATTAACAAACATCATTATGGTTAAGGAATCAGCAATAGTAATCATTCTGAGTAATTATAAACTCATCACATGGTTATACTTCATAACCATCGTCATAAGTATAGTTGTTATGCAACCAGTGTACAATCATATAGTTGAGTACAAATGTAGTTTAACTATTAAAACTTCAAACTTCATCTAAAATTTCCCATTCTCCTTCTAACAAACTGTTTGCTTGCACAGACTTCTCTCCCTTCTCTTTATTTTTGGGTTCTGATGTTCCTAACTTTGGTGACATGCAGCCGACTTCCATAACAACTTCTTCTTCCTCTAGCTGCTGCTGGGGTCGCACCGCCCTCTCCATGGCAACCACTCTCTCAGGGGATATCTGCTTAGGATGATCATGTTGTTTCCTCTGTAAAGGCTTTCTATATCGCATATTTTGCCCCTGCTCACTCCATCTGCTCCTTTTAGGACAGACAGGCTCTTGCTCGGCATTTCCCTTTTCTTCCATCTCGCTCTGAGGCTGATAAGGCCTGAAATGCATACACAGCTCCTCACAGGGTGCTTCCTCATTTCTTTGTTGTAATTCACCCATACCCTCGATGTCCATTTTTCTGGGCTCATCGACACACGGCATTTGTCCACCAATCGTAGGTGTCGTGATTTCATTGACTATGTCTCTGTGAGTTGAGTTCCTCAGGAGACAAAACAGTGTTTCACCAATCGTAGGTTTCGTGATTTCATCCGGACAATAAGGTTTGAAGTTTTTTGCAACAGAAAAACGCTTAGTCATGAAATTACGTCGCGGACATAAAACAATACAGACACACCGCATAGAGTCATGGAGTCTGACAATAAGAACCCGTCTCCAGTCGAGGTGCTGGGGAAGAAGAATCCGCTTTTGACGGAAGAAATTGGCAAATATTCAAAAAAGTGGAATAAGCGAACCCAGAAGGCCACGTCACCCTGGCCATTGGGGGGAACGTTTGACTTGAGACAGTGTGCGGAAATGGAAGTTTTAATAAAAAATCACAAGCTCAAAGATAAATCTGCAAAGCGTGTGCGTAAGCGTGAGGCTGCAGTGTTGCAACTGTTTACCGAGCATGCTCAGATGTTAGGAGAAAAGACAGCTCAACATGTGAAAAGGCAGTTAGAGCAGAAAAAGACGAGGAATGTGGGGAAGCCCCCTCCTTATGCGGTGCAAATGCCTGTGAGAGAAGTGAAAATACTAGGTGATTACGTGCTTAAGACAGGGAAGAAATCACTTTATCCCGTGGAAGATCTAGAAAAAGCGAGTAGGGGAGAAGAAGAAGATTTGGATGAGGTTCTAGATTTGCCCGAAACCTATTTGAGGGCAGTGAAGTTGACAGATAGGGACCCAAGACGTGTGAGTGGATTGCATGACAAGGTAGTGAGGGCTCTGCAGGAGGCTGAGCGCAGCGGGAGGTGCGGTGAGTCGGATGAGCAGGTGTGTGAGGCGAGAGGAAATGGGGCAGCTAGAGGCGAAGAGAGCGTTGAAAAATCTTTTCTGGGTGCGGAATATTCTAAACTGCCAGACCCAGACATGGTGTCAACCCCCCAGAATGGGCAGGTTAGAGCCAGGCCAAAATTTCCACAGTCCATCCTGAGGAAAAAAGAACATGCAGCTGCGGGCCGTAAAGGACTCGCGCCTGCTTTCAACCTTGGGAGTGAGGTGCTGGAGGAACGCGGAAGTATGAATGGAGTTATAACTCTCAGCTCTGCTGGCCAACCGATGACGTCAGTAGTGGTGGAGAAAGCCTCCGAGTACCCCCTGCTGGCCAAAGGGGCGAATCTTCAATATGTGCCCTGGCCTACAATGGACTTAGAGGGGTTGGTGCAGAGGCTGCCATGTCTGCATGATGGAGCTAGCAAGTGGGTGGCAGCATTTGAGGAGGAAACCATTGCTGTCATTTTAGCGATGGGGGACATTAAAGCTGTCCTGGGAAAAATCCTGGGTAAACAGGAAATGGAAGAAGCTTTCCGAGCAGCACACCTGGGTGTGTATGCGGGGACACAGGCTCATGATGGAGAGCTTTTCAACCGACACCGCAACACCCTATGGGCAGCCCTCAGATTGCGCTATCCCACCAGAATCCAGCCTGACAGCATCGTGGCCACACCTATAAAAGAAGAGGAGAGCCCACAAGCCTATGTACACCTCACTCGCAAAGAGTGGATAAGGCAGACAGGTGCCAAGCCAGATGAGGACATTTTCCATAGACAGGCTCTCCGGAAGAGAATAATTGACGGCTTGCCACTGCCGGCCCAGAGCAAGCTAGGTGATGCTGTGGGACTGTACAGCATGCCGTTTGATCAGTTCACAGATCACGTGGTGGATGCCGTCACCGAGGTGCGGGCTGCGGCCCAGCGTCTGAAGCAAGCCGATGCTGAGGTGGTAAGAAAACTGACCCAGCAACAGCTGACAGAGGGGAAAAAGAAAATGCAAGCTGTGGTTGCCGAGGCCCAGCGCCCCCCTCCAGCGTCAGCTCCACCCCCAGCTGCTCCCCAGGTGATTTATGTCCAGCCAGGAGGATGGTCAGGTGGACCTCCTAGGATGAGAGGAGGATTTTCCGCTGGGCGAGGAAGGGGAGCTGGAGGTGTAAGATGCTATGGCTGCGGCCGAATGGGACACATGAGAAATCAGTGCCCTGGACGATATCAGGACAGGTTCAATCCAAACGGACAGGGAATTGCCAGGTCGAGGGGGCCCACCAATCCATGGCGGGGCCCGCCCGCTGGATACTAGGGATGCCCTGAGAATCAGGGGAATCTGGGAGGGTGTCAGTTGTCATTAACATCATCTTCAAGCCCTGATGAAGAACCGATGGTGCCAGTACTCGTAGCTGGTAAACCACTGGACATGATGGCAGACTCAGGTGCGACATACACCTGTGTGAGTCATACTGATGCTGAACACCTCCCAAGATCTGGCCAATTTGTGCGGATCGTTGGATTCTCAGGGACTAAGCAACTGATTCCCGTCTCAGACCCTGTTCCTTTACAGTTCCAAGGAAAAACTGTGGAGCTGCCAATTCTGATATCGAACCAGACGCCTGTAAATTTACTCGGACGAGACGCATTGTGTAAACTGGGATGTGCTATTTGGTGCACGGCTGATGGAATAATTGTGGACAATGCACATCACCAAATGACTGTCATAGCAGAGGAGGAGATGGTTTACTGGCTGGGGAACCTGAACGAGACATTCATGAACTCTGCTGAGCTGTGGATGGACTTTATTAAAGCCAATATGCCAGGAGCGTCGCGACCGGCGTGTCCACCTCACTGCACCCTCCAGTTTTTTAAAAAAGAATCAGAAGCTCAGCCCGATGCATGGCCAAAACACTTAGGCCCCATGATCGTAGAATCTAAGAAGGCTAAATTTACACCGACAGAGAACAAAAGCATTTGGTTGAGCGAGAACGGTCATTCCTAAAAATAGCCATCTCTGCTGAGGGATGGGCTTTCCCACAAGCCATTCGTCTTCCATGTCTGGCAGTATTTTGCTGCCAACACTCTGATCTGGAGAAAGAGATGGTAGAGAGAGTACCAGGAAAACTATGGTCAACACATGACACAGATGTAGGCTTTATTCAGTCAGCACAACCTGTGGAGGTGCGTCTTAAGCCAGGATGCAGACCTCCCTGGAAGCCACAATATCCATTAAAACAAGAAGCAGAGGCTGGGATTCAGCCAACAATCCAGGGGCTGCTGGATGCGGGTGTACTGGTGAAGGAGCCCAATCCACGCAGCAATACACCAATTCTACCTATCAAAAAGGCAGACAAGAGTAAGTATAGATTGGTGCATGATCTCCGAGCTCTAAATGAGGTCGTGGAAGATTTTCAGGCCGAAGTGCCAAACCCACACACTTTGTTATCAAACGTTCCATCTAATGCAAAGTGGTTTACGGTGGTTGATCTCTGTTCTGCATTTTTCAGTGTGCCACTGAGTGAAGGCAGTAGGCATCTCTTTGCATTTACGTATCAGGGACAGTCCTATACGTACACTCGCATGCCTATGGGATTCAAACACAGTCCCCACTTGTTCAACAAAGTCTTGAAAGAAGATATGGGAGATCTGGCAAGTAAGATCACGAGTACCGTTCTGCAGTATGTTGATGACATTATTCTCTGTGCACCTGATTGGGAAACGTGCCATGCGGATTCCATCACTTTGTTGACACTGCTGGCTGAACGAGGACATAAGGTATCTTTGAAAAAGCTTCAGTACTGTAAGGACCAAGTGGAGTATTTGGGGAGGTTGATTACACAGGGAACACGCGCTGTGTCTCCATCCCAGTTGGAAGCTGTGTCTAAGGCTCCCAAACCCACCACAGTCCGGGAAATGCTAACTTTCCTAGGAATGACAGGTTACAGTGCAGAGTGGATCGATGGGTATTCAACAATCGTGCAACCCCTGAGAGAAATGGTAAGAGCTGAAGGAGCTGGAAATTTACGGGAGAAACTCGTGTGGACCACAGAGGGTCACATGGCGTTTGAAACCATTAAGCTGTCGTTGCAGCAGGCTCCTGCTTTGGCGCTCCCAGACTATGAAAAGACATTTCTGTTGTATGTTTCCTGTAGAGAAGATCATGCCTGTGGCGTGTTGGCCCAGAGAACAGGAGTGGGAACACGTGCGCAGCCTATTGCATACTACTCGGTGGCTTTGACACCAGTTGAACTAGGCCTTCCACCTTGTTATCGCCACTTGGCATCCGCACATTAGATGTATGAGAAAGCTTCTGCATTGACAATGGGGTATCCCATCGCGATTCTGTCCCATCACAAGTTGGTGAATCTGATAGAGAGAGGTAAGTTTGTGTTGACAGCACAACGCCTCAGTGACTATCACAGACTGCTTGAGTATCCAGATGTGACGGTGCGTGTGTGTAAAGTAAAAAATCCGGCTGATTCAGTTCCTTTACCCAGTGACGGGGAGCCACATGAGTGTGTGGCAGAGGCTGAACGTTATGCCAAGTTAAGGTCGGATCTGAGTGCAATTCCTCTTGAGGAGGTAGAATTGACGTTGTTTGTAGATGTAGATGGATTCGCTGTGGTCCGGGAGGAAAATGGTAATCTGGAGGTGGTGAGTGCCCAGGAGTGCACTCAACCCTGTTCTGCTCAGCTAGCGGAGCTAAAGGCTTTGACTCGTGCATGTGAGCTCGCAGATGGCAAGCGGGCAAATGTGTACACAGATTCGGCTTTTGCACACGGAGTGTGTCATTTGTTTGGGGCTGCCTGGAAGGGCAGAGGTTTTAAGAAGGCTGACGGATCTCCGGTGGTGCATGGTGAACAAATTAAGAAGTTGCTAAATGCTATGATGAAGCCAACTGCTCTGGCTATCATCAAGTGTGCTGCTCATAAAAAAGATGAGTCGCTGGTCGCACAGGGAAATGCGGCGGCGGACAGAGCGGCTAAAACTGCTGCTACAGCTGGTGCCAAAGCGGTTCTGGCTGTCCATGCCAAAGAACAGGAAGATCAGATAATCCCTAAGGATTTGTCTTTACTGCAGGAAGAGGTCTCTGAGGCAGAGCGACAGCTCTGGGTATTGAGAGGTGCAGTAAAAGACGGTGAGGGGCTATGGAGAAACCACGAGGGGCTCCTTGTGGCTCCAACCAGTTTGTTGGCAATGCTAATAACGGAGGCTCATGGGTTGAGCCATGAGTCAAGAGGAGAGGTGATGAGAAGAATCAAAGAATGGAATTTCTGGGCTCCGAAGTTGCAGCAACATGTGGACGACATGTTGAGTCGGTGTGCGACGTGTCTTAAGTGTAACATTCGACGAGGGATGGTGCCCCCAGCTGGGCACCTCCCCATCCCAGAGGGACCGTTCATGCACTTGACAATGGATTTTGTAGACATGGTGCGTCCAGTGCAGGGTAAGCGTTACCTATTGGTGGTGATTGATCGGTTTAGCCGTTGGGTTGAGGCTACACCGTCTAAACATAAGACAGCTGAGACAGTGGCGAAATTCTTGTGTCGAGAGGTGATTCCACGCTTTGGAATTCCTCTAAAAATCAGTTCTGACAATGGGAAAGAGTTTGTGGACAAAACAGTGAAGTGTGTTTTACACAAGTTAGGAGTAAAACAGAAGTATGGGAGTGTGTATTGCCCAACTTCACAGTCTGATGTGGAGAGGTGCAATGGGATTTTGAAAAACAAACTGCTAAAAATCTGCATGAGTACTGGGTTAAACTGGATAGACGCTTTGCCGCTGGCTCTCATGGCTTGCAGATCAAGTGCTCACAGAACACTGAAGCTAACACCGCATGAGGCTTTGCTTGGCCGACCAATGCCTGCGCCAATGTATCGGGCTGTGAAAGGCCCTTCTCTAGACATTCTAACTAACGACATGAGTTCTTACATCAAACAAATGGCTAACATACACAGGAGTATTTCCTCCCGTGTTGTCTCCTTACAGGACAAAGAAGCACATGACGATCCAGAACCAACCGTGAAGCCAGGGGATCTGGTGTACGTCAAAGTGAAGAAAGTGGGACCACCCTCGGCGAGAGGGTCCATACGCGGTGGTCAAAGCTACAACGCAAGCAGTTCAGGTTGAAGGCTCGCCCACGTGGTATCATTTAAACCACTGTGTTAAAGTACCAGAGGGGGAACCCGAGTTGACAGTTGCTAAGAAGGAAGAACATGAGGTTCTGGGGGAGTGTACAAGGGGCAATGAAAAGAATGTCACTCCCAGTGATGGTGTTGGTGCTGTTGGTCTTCCAGTTGACTATCCACGCACTAGGGCCGCTCAGCGCCGAAGGGCCCAGCAGGAGTGAGGATGGGGTAGTCAGGAGAAGGAGGTCCGTTGGGGTAGATTGGCCAGGGGTCCAGGGATGGACATCGAATGATCCCCAATGGAGTTATACAGCAGAGAACACCTGGCTCGCTCAGTTGCCAAAAGTCGAGTGGGAAGATGCCATGAACACGTTTAGCGTTCATGTGTCGTCTGAACAGTCAGACAAGCAGCGTGCATGTGGAGTTGAGTGGTTAGGATGGCGTCCAACGCGATCCCCTTACGCGTGGGGAAAAGATCAGTGCTCCCTTAGAGTGAGAGAAAGTGAGTTTAACTTCGACAAGGTGTGGATCGTAGAAGTTGGGTTCAAGCCTCTAATGGGAAGTTTAGAACAGCAATATAAGGTTGGATGGAGTATGGTGATGAAAAAGAACGCTGAGAAGCGAGAGGGGAATGTTATTCTGATGCCTCCCGCTGGAGGCTCCGTTGCATCTAAAGAGGCTCCTGACGCTGTAGGAAATAGTTCAGCCCCCCAAGCGGCAGAAGGGAGAATAGATGGTCCTGCTAAAAATAGTGATAGAGTAACAGCGAAGCCAAACAGGGAGTTATTGTCAGACTGGATGGGTCAGACATTTACTGGATGGGCCGATGGTTTCGTCACAGGAATCAAGGGTGTATTCACAGAGGTAGAAGATTATGAGGAGGAAGAGACTGGTTTGGATTTGCGCCCACAGAATAGTTGGTACCGATGGGTTGAATTTGCAGGCCAGATTAATGGCAAAACTGACTGTTACATCTGCACCAAGGCTAAGCCAGATAAATTTCTTGTGTTAAACACTGTGTTTAGTTGGCAGGAGTGTGATCGCATGCTGCTAACGGGTACGCAAGATCCTAGACCCTGGTGCAAGTCTGAATGTTTATTATATCTGGGGTCACCAAATTATCAGATATTGAATGACTTTTACTTTGAAGGGAAAACCAACACAGAACGATGCCAGGAACTAGACATCAGAATTGAGCAAAAGAGTGCGTTGCTGGGAATGCCACAGGGAGCACCATTTATTCCTGTTGGCCGTTTCGAATGCATTGAGAGGATAGGGAAAGTGCCGTTAGGCAAAGTGAAGCGAGATAGATGTAGTCATAGGTGGAAGATACCTCCCCTTAACTGTCCCAAACCTAATGCGAAACCTGCAATATTAATCTCAGGGGACACAGGTCCTCTGAGAATCGTTGCTTGTCCTTATTTCGACCAAACTATAGCGTTGGCAGATCATTTCTGGTGGTGTGGAAGTCAACGTCTTTACTCAGTTCTGCCAGTAGATTGGGCAGGTAGGTGTGCTAGAGTGCAAGTAGCACAGGAGCTAATCACCTTTAAAGGTGATGAGCGGGGAAAGAATAGCAGCACGCGGGTTAAGAGAGGATTTAATCCAGACCCTAAAGTTTACCTGGACTCAATTGGTCAACCCAGGGGAATCCCTAGTGAATTTAAAGCTAGAAATGAAATTGCGTCAGGTTTTGAGTCAATTCTGCCCTGGATAACCGCCAACAAGAATACTGAGTGGATCAACTACATTTATTACAACCAACAGCGTTTCATTAATTACACTGATGAAGCCTTGGGTGCTCTAGGAGAGCAGGTGAGTGCCACTAGTGCTATGGCGTGGCAGAATCGACAGGCCATTGATTGGATGCTGGCAGAGAAAGGAGGTGTGTGTGCTCTCATAGGTGAATATTGCTGCACTTACATTCCAGGACACACGGCTCCTGACGGAGCATTTACTGAAGCGATGAGAAAGTTGAAAGCACTGAAGGCAGAGGTGAAAGAGAACGCTGGCAGGGATGCGAATGTGAGCTGGATTAGTTGGTTGGAGAACACTGCTAGTGGTTGGAAGCAGGGGTTAATTAGATTAGTCATAACAGTGTCGATAGGAGTGGTAGTGATGGGATTCATCCTGTGTTGTTGCATTCCTCTGATGAAATCACTGGCCCTCAGAGCTGTTAAGAAAGAGAGTCTACAGATGACAGTGATGAAGCAGAGAATAGAGCAGATAGAGCAGAGTAGGATCGCTGAGGACAAGATGGACCACGACCTGTTTCCGGTGCCGGAATGGATCCATATCAGGAAGGACGATGACGGTGACGGTGACGAGAGTGATGAAGTAGACGAGGGGGAAGAATGAGACCAGAGCTGAGCCAGAAGATCTTCACTCATCATTAATGTTCTTGTATTCTCAAATATACACATGATTCACATGCAGGCCTATTGCACTCATTACCTTTAAGCCTCTGACTTCTCCACCATACACTGTTGTATTACTGAATTTATATAGAATGTATCAGTGTTTATGCCTTATACAACTATCCAACCTATACAGTTACCATAGTATGAGGTCAGAGGATTATATTCCATAATTTGCAACACATACCCTAAGATGTGCCCAATTCTAGTGATTTGCCTGATGTCTGTTCTTTTCTTTTCGCGCAGATTCGCTGCAACTCCGAATCGGCTGCACCCGTGGATCAACGGAGGCTATTGCTCCCGGAAAAGACATCCCGGGACCCCCTTGGTTGGCGAGTGTGGCTGGGACGATAATTGTAGTGAATCTGTTGCTCTTAAGAACATTGATGTGAAATCATGGATTGTGTGAATTGTGTGAATTCTGTTTTTTGGGCAGAATACGGGGAATCGCCTCTTCCACCTGCAGGACCTTTGAAATGTTAAGTCTAGTTTAGATCGATGTGTGTTTTCAGATTGATTGTTGATGTTCTGGGTTAGGACGGAGATAGGCGTTCAAGCTAAGACTAAAAAATTAATGGGGATAACTATGTTTAGTCCTCTGATTTAGATATAGTGTCAAAGTTAGTCAGGGCCGAGATGAGAGTAGAATAGTCCAGGGTTTGACGGGATTTAGTAATCCCGTGAGGGGGAAAGTCTGTAGTAGAAATTAGGGGATACATAGTTCATATGTAATATGTTTAGTATTAATGTAGTATTATTTGTTATTGATGTAAGTGTGTCCACATAGGAGGAATAGGAATAGGCTCTCATGAAGTGCAGGCTAGCCAGTCAGGCTGTGAGGTGATGGAGTTTCTGTGTCCAGGACGTGAACCTCTTATGTGAACAGGATGTTTTCTCTCCCACATCTGGAAAGTTCTTGGCAAGCGGGGCTGCTCCGGGAACACGCCAGGTCGAAGTGACCTGTTGATAACTTTTCCAGTACACAGAGTCATTAGTCTAAACTATCCAGAACCGAAGACCAAAATTGGGCAATGGTCTTCTTTCTACTGACGCAAGTTGAGGGTTTAAAAACCAACACCCCAACTAGGAAAGTAGGAGAGTTTCGTCCCCTGCCTAGGAGATAACTTGTTCTCTGTGGTCAGGCCCGGAGCTCCCCCACGCGCCAGCGAGCTCTACCCCTGCAGGGAGGAAACAGGTGACTTCGTATATCTGCCTTTCATATATTTTACACCACTTATGAGAAATAAATCATTTGTATTATTTTGAACCTCAGTACTGTGTTTGACTGAATTCTTTCAGTGGGAAATCTCTGTAACAACTACAGTAGGATTGGTGGTTCAATTGAGTCAGTTCCTTAGGAGACAGGTCAGTTGTCAGCCATTCATTGAAACACTTGTTCAAATGATTGTTACTGTGTTGTTCCTTCCTTAGGAGACAGAACAGTTGTCCAGCAATCGTAGGTTTGGTGGGTCAACTGACTCGGTTCCGTAGGAGACAGGTCAGTCATAAAGTGTCACGATTGGCAGCCTGGCCGATCGGTCCCTTACTGGGTGAATCTCCACCCAGCGGAGTCACTCACCAAACCCCTGTCATCACCACGCACCTGCCTGATTATTTTCACCTGGCTCATCATCTCTTACTTAAGTTCTTCCCACAGCTCAGTCCCTGGTCAGACCATCAACGTTGCTACCCCGACATGCAAACCTCCGACGGACTTCGCCTCTCGCCACCGGTACCGTGAGTTTTACTTTGAATCCTTGTTCTGATCGCCTGACGCTCACGACAGCGGTGGGTATTTTGACTGACTTTTACGCCAAGAACGCTGGGCTCTCGTCTTTGTGTCCTGAGGGATTTGCTACTGTGACTTGTCCACAAAACCTAA
This sequence comes from Macropodus opercularis, assembly GCA_030770545.1. Classification (NCBI taxonomy): domain Eukaryota; kingdom Metazoa; phylum Chordata; class Actinopteri; order Anabantiformes; family Osphronemidae; genus Macropodus; species Macropodus opercularis. The sequence goes on along the minus strand of CM061105.1, from coordinate 753,667 downwards.
ACTAACTCTTCTTAGTTAGCGACGAGCGCCTTTGGTGCGCCGTGTGTTTGAGACTCTGTCAGCACTGTACACAGCCGGTTCGGCTCGCTTTGTGATTTTTGTCCTTAGTTTTGTCGCCTGGATTCTGCTGCCCTCCTGGTCTCCTCTCCACTGTCACGGCTGGCAGAAGATCCGGAGGACTCCGGAGACCTGACAGCCACCAATCTTGCCATAAAATCTTATTTGTTTTTCATCAATAAATCATCATTCTACTGCACCCATTTCCTGGTTCTGCCTGTTCCATCTCCATGTAGTTTGGTCATTGCTAAACGTAAAAGTATGGTCTGACCACTATGGGACCCACAGAGCCAGGCAACGCCCCCGACCCTTACCAGGTCATCCAGACCCTTTTTGATTTGCTGGATGCGATCCCTGAGATCCAGGACTCCCAGACCCGCATCTCCACACTGAACTGGGTTACAGATTTTTACTCAGCCTGCCCCTGGTTAAAGACCCATACAAGGTTCCCTGAGCTTCTGACCATACAGGTCAGACTCAGAAGGAGGGAGGCACCCCGTCCTCAGTCTGCTCCCTCGCCACGTCGCCAGTCTGCCCTCTCGTCACGACGACAGCCTGCCCTCTTGCTCGTGTCATCCACACCAGAACGACCTTCCGCACCCTCACAGTCCCAGGCCACCTCTCCGGTCCTCTGTGCTGGCCACGTGATTCTCGGCTCGTGACGCCGGAGATTGCCCCTCGTCTCTTCCCCTCTGAGGGCCGCCGTATCTGGCAGGAACTGAAGCATCAGGCGGACCCTCTCCATAATCCTCCGGTTCCCCCCATCCCGGGTCCCAAATCTCGGCCTCATTCTTGACACCACCCAGATCCTGCTGTTCATACTGCTCCACGCCACCCAGAACCTGCTGTTCGTGCTGCTCCACGCCACCCAGAACCTGCTGTTCGTGCTGCTCCACGCCACCCAGAACCTGCTGTTCGTGCTGCTCCACGCCACCCAGAATCTGCTGTTCGTGCTGCTCCACGCCACCCAGAACCTGCTGTTCGTGCTGCTCCACGCCACCCAGAACCTGCTGTTCGTTCTGCTCCACGCCACCCAGAACCTGCTGTTCGTGCTGCTCCACGCCACCCAGAACCTGCTGTTCGTGCTGCTCCACGCCACCCAGAACCTGCTGTTCGTGCTGCTCCACGCCACCCAGAACCTGCTGCTCGTGCTGCTCCACGCCACCCAGAACCTGCTGCTCCACGCCACGCCGAGCCTGCAGCTCCAGCTCCAGCTCCACGCCACGCCGAGCCGGCAGCCCCAGCTCCACGCCACGCCGAGCCGGCAGCCTCAGCTCCACGTAACGCCGAGCCGGCAGCGCCCGCTCCAGTTCCACGCCACGCCGAGCCGGCAGCTCACGCTCCACTTCACCCCGACACAGGCCAGGCCGCTCCACGCTGGATCGCTCCTGAACTGCCTCCTAGTCCGGTGTTTTCCCGGGCCGTTACAAACTCTCGCCGTCGGAGGCGGAGAGAGGTAGTAAACGTGTGGAGGCTACCTTCGAGCGACGCCTGTTTTCCCAGGCCCTTTCGGTGGCTTAGGTGGGAGGAGGTTCTCGCCCGGCTCGCTGACGACGACCAAGAGGAGACCTCGGTGTGCTCAACCACTGCGAGCACGGAACTAGCAGCCCCGACTCCTGTAGCGGATGCCTGCCCTCTCCCGGTCACCTCTGTCCTACAGGCCTTGGAACCAACCACGCTCCCGTCTTCGACCCACGATGCAACGCCCACGCCCGTCTCAGTCACATTAGGAGAGGCTGTTTTGCCCATGCTGGTCTCCATGGACCCAGGAGAGGCCACTCAGTCCACGATGGTTCCTTCCAACCCGAGGGAGTTTCTCGTTTCCATACCAACCGACTGCAGCATCCAGCAACACCCTCCCAGGCTCCGACCCCACAGCCATCGCCGCCGTTGGTCCCGAGGCCCTCGCTCCAGCGGCCACAGACGCCGCCAGCCCAGGCTGTCACGCCGCAGCAGCAGCCGCAGACGCCGCCAGCCCAGGCTGTCACGCCGCAGCAGCAGCCGCAGACGCCGGCCGCCCAGGCCGTCACGCCGCAGCAGCAGCCGCAGACGCCGGCCGCCCAGGCCGTCACGCCGCAGCAGCAGCCGCAGACGCCGGCCGCCCAGGCCGTCACGCCGCAGCAGCAGCCGCAGACGCTGGCCGCCCAGGCCGTCACGCCGCAGACGCCGGCCGCCTAGGTTCCCCTGCCGCCGCAACCACCGCTGACCCAGGCTCTCACACCACCTGTTTTTTGCTTCAAGCGTTCCCCGACCATGGTCTTGTTCTCACCATGTTCCTCAAGGTGTCCTGGTATTGTGCGGCCTGGAGGGTCCACACAGGTTCCTGTCCTTGGCTCCAGCGACCCCTGGAGGGGTCTGCCTTCCGGCTCCGGCGACCCCTGGAGGGGTCTGTCTTCTGTTCCTGGCTTTGACGACCCCAGGAGGGGTCTGCCTTCTGATTCCTGGCTCTGGCGACCCCAGGAAGGGTCTGCCTTCTGGATTGGTGGTTCAGATACCTCTGACTTCTTGACCTGACTTCCTCGGCAGACAGAACAGTTGTCCCGCAATCGTAGGTTTGGTGGCTGACTCGGTTCCGTAGGAGACAGGTCAGTCATAAAGCAATCATTGGATCGGTGTTTCAATTGAATTTGACTGTGCTATTTGTGTTCCACAAGTGACACGTGTTTGTTACCCTGACCCTCTAGTACAAGAGAGTAGGCCAGCCCTCACATTAAAGTGGTAAATTTATCAGCCTGCCTGGGGTTAAACAGTACAGGTTTCTAGTCTAGGCTGAGGCGAAGGAATTCATCCAGCTAATTCACTACCTTCTTCCCAGTGTCCCCCCTGCTTGCACTAACATCAGCACCTGTATAGACCAGAAAATTACAGATACCAATGAGTCACCCTGGTTAACGGCAGCTTCCTTCTTAAAGTAACAGTTGTTGTGGTTGCTGGAATAAGTTTTGGTGATAAGTATACTTTTACCACACAGGAGGTGTTAATTTCGGGTCTAGACTAAACCGACAAGAGCTTTCATCATGTGAGCCTGGCTTAGTCACACACGATCGGATACTTTTACGTCAACGAGGAGAGGCTACGAGCACTTTGAAGAAACCCTGATAAAATACAATTAAAGCAAGGAAGCTTTTACTTTAACTGCAGATGTGGTACTTTATTCAGCAGATGCAAAAGCTAACAGCAAGTAATAAAAATTGATTAAAATATCAAGATTACACTGTATTGAGTATATAGGTAACTATTCTTGCCCTATGGTGCTACTCTACTCACAACCCCTTTTGAAGTCTAAGGCTGGTTGAAGAGTGGGCACGACACAGATGTGAAGATGGTTGGCTGAGAGTCTCTGGGTTGGAAACTGAGGCCCAGCTGTAGATCTTCCCCCATGATGCTTCATGCTCCGTCATGCGCCAGGGCAAAACTGCACAAGGGGCAGTCAGGCCGTGAGGCCGATTTCTGCTTTGGATCTCCTCTCTTCCTCTGCTTCTCAGTTTTTGGTTCAGACTGACAGAGGGTCCCCCTGCAACAGTGAGCAATCCCCCAACCAGCCAAAATCCAGGATTTTTATACTAAATTTTTGCTATGTCATCTTCCTGTCTCCTCCTTAATCATAAACATAAAATCACATCTGTAGCATCATTGGTGGTTTACAGGCACAGTCAGTTGATGCTTAGCGCGTGTTCAACCTTTATCAACCAATGGCAGGACAGTATTCACACGTGAACAGACATGATCTAACCGTCTCAACCTTGGTCCGAGATGCTGTTCTTCATGTTCTTCCCATCCCCCATCACATCCTCCTGGCCCTTCTGGTACTTTCCACCGGCCCTGTACTTCCTTAATATTTAGCTGATGCACACAGAAATTATTTTGATTGACCTTTTACTTCATTCATTTAACACTTTTGAACATTGTTTCAACCTGGTCACAGTTCATCTGATTTCATCCTTAAAAATCAAACACATTTGATTAACAAACATCATTATGGTTAAGGAATCAGCAATAGTAATCATTCTGAGTAATTATAAACTCATCACATGGTTATACTTCATAACCATCGTCATAAGTATAGTTGTTATGCAACCAGTGTACAATCATATAGTTGAGTACAAATGTAGTTTAACTATTAAAACTTCAAACTTCATCTAAAATTTCCCATTCTCCTTCTAACAAACTGTTTGCTTGCACAGACTTCTCTCCCTTCTCTTTATTTTTGGGTTCTGATGTTCCTAACTTTGGTGACATGCAGCCGACTTCCATCACAACTTCTTCTTCCTCTAGCTGCTGCTGGGGTCGCACCGCCCTCTCCATGGCAACCACTCTCTCAGGGGATATCTGCTTAGGATGATCATGTTGTTTCCTCTGTAAAGGCTTTCTATATCGCATATTTTGCCCCTGCTCACTCCATCTGCTCCTTTTAGGACAGACAGGCTCTTGCTCGGCATTTCCCTTTTCTTCCATCTCGCTCTGAGGCTGATAAGGCCTGAAATGCATACACAGCTCCTCACAGGGTGCTTCCTCATTTCTTTGTTGTAATTCACCCATACCCTCGATGTCCATTTTTCTGGGCTCATCGACACATGGCATTTGTCCACCAATCGTAGGTTTCGTGATTTCATTGACTATGTCTCTGTGAGTTGAGTTCCTCAGGAGACAAAACAGTGTTTCACCAATCGTAGGTTTCGTGATTTCATTGACTATGTCTCTGTGAGTTGAGTTCCTCAGGAGACAAAACAGTGTTTCACCAATCATAGGTTTGGTGTTTCAGATGCCTCTGACTTCTTGACCTGACTTCCTCAGGAGACAGAACAGTTGTCCAGCAATCGTAGGTTTGGTGGGTCAACTGACTCAGTTCCGTACGAGACAGGTCAGTCATAAAGCAATCATTGGATCGGTGTTTCAATTGACTTTGACTGTGCTGTTTGTGTTCCACAAGTGACACTGCATTTGTCCACCAATCGTAGGTTTCGTGATTTCATTGACTATGTCTCTGTGAGTTGAGTTCCTCAGGAGACAAAACAGTGTTTCACCAATCGTAGGTTTCGTGATTTCATTGACTATGTCTCTGTAAGTTGAGTTCCTCAGGAGACAAAACAATGTTTCACCAATCATAGGTTTGGTGTTTCAGATGCCTCTGACCTCTTGACCTGACTTCCTCAGGAGACAGAACAGTTGTCTACCAATCGTAGGATTGGTGGTTCAATTAAGTCAGTTCCTTAGGAGAGTTGTCAGCCATTCATTGAAACACTTGTTCAAATGATTGTTACTGTGTTGTTTGTGTTCCGGAAGGGATAAAGCATTCGCCCACCTATCGAAGGATAGGTGTTTTAAAAACGCTTTGTTGTTTTTGAGTTTGTCAAGGTACAGAGCAGTCGTCGGTGGTTCCATTGACGCCTACTACTTGACCTGAGTTACAGAGGGAGCAGGGCAGTTGTTCTCCAGTCATTGAGTTGGTGGGTGAAATGTCTCTGGCTCTATTCCTTGTGTTCCTCAGGTTATAGAGCAGTGGTCCACCAGTCGTAGGATTGGTGGTTCAGATACCTCTGACCTCTAGACCTGACTTCCTCGGGAGACCACGGACTCATACCACCCGAGCCTCCCTGCCGCTCCTCGCCTCGCCTCTCCTGAGCCTCTGCCCAATCAGGAGGAGCCGATGGCCCAGTCGGGTCCGCAGCGGACATTTCCCGAGTTCCTGGGCTATTGGGCCTCCCTTCGGTCCCGCGCCCACGCAGATCTTGCCACCTCTCCAGAACATGCAGACTTGGACCATGCCCCACGCCTTTGATTCAGGCCACATTGCTACTCGCCACCCTGACCATGCAGCTCCCGCCGCACGCCTTGCCAAGCCACTCATGCTCCACGTCCCGCCGAACATGCTGCTCACGTTCCACGCCACGCCGAGCCTGCAGCTCAGGCTCCACTTCACCCCGACCCAGGCCAGGCCGCTCCATGCTGGATCTCTCCTGAACTGCCTCCTAGTCCGGTGTTTTCCCGGGCCGTTACAAACTCTCACCGTATGTTCCGGGCTCTGGCGACCCCAGGAGGGGTCTGCCTTCTGGTTCCAGGCTCTGGCGACCCCAGGAGGGGTCCGCCTTCTGGTTCCGGACTCTGGCGACCCCAGGAGGGGTCCGCCTTCTGGTTCCGGGCTCTGGCGACCCCAGGAGGGGTCCGCCTTCTGGTTCCGGGCTCTGGCGACCCCAGGAGGGGTCCGCCTTCTGGTTCCGGGCTCTGGCGACCCCAGGAGAGGTCCGCCTTCTGGTTCCGGGCTCTGACGACCCCAGGAAGGGCTCTGCCTTCTGGTTCCGGGCTCTGGCGACCCCAGGAGGGGTCCGCCTTCTGGTTCCGGGCTCTGGCGACCCCAGGAGGGCTCTGCCTTCTGGATTGGTGGTTCAGATACCTCTGACTTCTTGACCTGACTTCCTCGGCAGACAGAACGGTTGTCTACCAATCGTAGGATTGGTGGTTCAATTGAGTCAGTTCCTTAGGAGACAGGTCAGTTGTCAGCCATTCATTGAAACACTTGTTCAAATGATTGTTACTGTGTTGTTTGTGTTCCGGAAGGGACAAAGTATTCGCCCACCTATCGGAGGATAGGTGTTTTTAATAACGCTTTGTTGTTTTTGAGTTTGTCAAGGTACAGAGCAGTCGTCGGTGGTTCCATTGACGCCTACTACTTGACCTGAGTTACAGAGGGAGCAGAGCAGTTGTTCTCCAGTCATTGAGTTGGTGGGTGAAATGTCTCTGGCTCTTTTCCTTGTGTTCCTCAGGTTATAGAGCAGTGGTCCACCAGTCGTAGGATTGGTGGTTCAGATACCTCTGACTTCTTGACCTGACTTCCTCGGCAGACAGAACGGTTGTCCAGCAATCGTAGGATTGGTGGGTCAACTGACTCGGTTCCGTAGGAGACAGGTCAGTCATAAAGCAATCATTGGATCGGTGTTTCAATTGAATTTGACTGTGCTATTTGTGTTCCACAAGTGACACGGCATTTGTCCACCAATCGTAGGTTTTGTGATTTCATTGACTTTGTCTCTGTGAGTTGAGTTCCTCAGGAGACAAAACAGTGATTCACCAATCGTAGGTTTCGTGATTTCATTGACTATGTCTCTGTGAGTTGAGTTCCTCAGGAGACAAAACAGTGTTTCACCAATCGTAGGTTTCGTGATTTCATTGACTATGTCTCTGTGAGTTGAGTTCCTCAGGAGACAAAACAGTGATTCACCAATCGTAGGTTTCGTGATTTCATTGACTATGTCTCTGTGAGTTGAGTTCCTCAGGAGACAAAACAGTGATTCACCAATCGTAGGTTTCGTGATTTCATTGACTATGTCTCTGTGAGTTGAGTTCCTCAGGAGACAAAACAGTGTTTCACCAATCGTAGGTTTCGTGATTTCATTGACTATGTCTCTGTGAGTTGAGTTCCTCAGGAGACAAAACAATGTTTCACCAATCATAGGTTTGGTGTTTCCGATGCCTCTGACCTCTAGACCTGACTTCCTCAGGAGACAGAACAGTTGTCTACCAATCGTAGGATTGGTGGGTCAACTGACTCGGTTCCGTAGGAGACAGGTCAGTCATAAAGCAATCATTGGATCGGTGTTTCAATGGAATTTGACTGTGCTATTTGTGTTCCACAAGTGACACGGCATTTGTCCACCAATCGTAGGTTTCGTGATTTCATTGACTATGTCTCTGTGAGTTGAGTTCCTCAGGAGACAAAACAGTGTTTCACCAATCGTAGGTTTCGTGATTTCATTGACTATGTCTCTGTGAGTTGAGTTCCTCAGGAGACAAAACAGTGTTTCACCAATCATAAGTTTGGTGTTTCAAATGCCTCTGACGTCTAGACCTGACTTCCTCAGGAGACAGAACAGTTGTCTACCAATCGTAGGATTGGTGGTTCAATTGAGTCAGTTCCTTAGGAGACAGGTCAGTTGTCAGCCATTCATTGAAACACTTGTTTAAATGATTGTTACTGTGTTGTTTGTGTTCCGGAAGGGACAAAGAATTCGCCCACCTATTGGAGGATAGGTGTTTTTAATAACGCTTTGTTGTTTTTGAGTTTGTCAAGGTACAGAGCAGTCGTCGGTGGTTCCATTGACGCCTACTACTTGACCTGAGTTACAGAGGGAGCAGAGCAGTTGTTCTCCAGTCATTGAGTTGGTGGGTGAAATGTCTCTGGCTCTTTTCCTTGTGTTCCTCAGGTTATAGAGCAGTGGTCCACCAGTCGTAGGATTGGTGGTTCAGATACCTCTGACTTCTTGACCTGACTTCCTCGGCAGACAGAACGGTTGTCCAGCAATCGTAGGATTGGTGGGTCAACTGACTCGGTTCCGTAGGAGACAGGTCAGTCATAAAGCAATCATTGGATCGGTGTTTCAATTGAATTTGACTGTGCTATTTGTGTTCCACAAGTGACACGGCATTTGTCCACCAATCGTAGGTTTTGTGATTTCATTGACTTTGTCTCTGTGAGTTGAGTTCCTCAGGAGACAAAACAGTGTTTCACCAATCGTAGGTTTCATGATTTCATTGACTATGTCTCTGTGAGTTGAGTTCCTCAGGAGACAAAACAGTGATTCACCAATCGTAGGTTTCGTGATTTCATTGACTATGTCTCTGTGAGTTGAGTTCCTCAGGAGACAAAACAGTGTTTCACCAATCGTAGGTTTCGTGATTTCATTGACTATGTCTCTGTGAGTTGAGTTCCTCAGGAGACAAAACAATGTTTCACCAATCATAGGTTTGGTGTTTCCGATGCCTCTGACCTCTAGACTTGACTTCCTCAGGAGACAGAACAGTTGTCTACCAATCGTAGGATTGGTGGTTCAATTGAGTCAGTTCCTTAGGAGACAGGTCAGTTGTCAGCCATTCATTGAAACACTTGTTCAAATGATTGTTACTGTGTTGTTTGTGTTCCGGAAGGGACAAAGCATTCGCCCACCTATCGGAGGATAGGTGTTTTTAATAACGCTTTGTTGTTTTTGAGTTTGTCAAGGTACAGAGCAGTCGTCGGTGGTTCCATTGACGCCTACTACTTGACCTGAGTTACAGAGGGAGCAGAGCAGTTGTTCTCCAGTCATTGAGTTGGTGGGTGAAATGTCTCTGGCTCTATTCCTTGTGTTCCTCAGGTTATAGAGCAGTGGTCCACCAGTCGTAGGATTGGTGGTTCAGATACCTCTGACTTCTTGACCTGACTTCCTCGGCAGACAGAACAGTTGTCCAGCAATCGTAGGTTTGGTGGGTCAACTGACTCGGTTCCGTAGGAGACAGGTCAGTCATAAAGCAATCATTGGATCGGTGTTTCAATTGAATTTGACTGTGCTATTTGTGTTCCACAAGTGACACGGCATTTGTCCACCAATTGTAGGTTTCGTGATTTCATTGACTATGTCTCTGAGTTGAGTTCCTCAGGAGACAAAACAGTGTTTCACCAATCGTAGGTTTCGTGATTTCATTGACTATGTCTCTGTGAGTTGAGTTCCTCAGGAGACAAAACAGTGTTTCACCAATTATGGGTTTGGTGTTTCAGATGCCTCTGACCTCTAGACCTGACTTCCTCAGGAGACAGAACAGTTGTCTACCAGTCGTAGGATTGGTGGTTCAGATACCTCTGACTTCTTGACCTGACTTGCTCGGCAGACAGAACGGTTGTCCAGCAATCGTAGGATTGGTGGGTCAACTGACTCGGTTCCGTGGGAGACAGGTCAGTCATAAAGCAATCATTGGATCGGTGTTTCAATGGAATTTGACTGTGCTATTTGTGTTCCACAAGTGACACGGCATTTGTCCACCAATCGTAGGTTTCGTGATTTCATTGACTATGTCTCTGTGAGTTGAGTTCCTCAGGAGACAAAACAGTGTTTCACCAATCATAGGTTTGGTGTTTCAGATGCCTCTGACCTCTATTCCTTGTGTTCCTCAGGAGACAGAACAGTTGTCTACCAATCGTAGGATTGGTGGTTCAATTGAGTCAGTTCCTTAGGAGACAGGTCAGTTGTCAGCCATTCATTGAAACACTTGTTCAAATGATTGTTACTGTGTTGTTTGTGTTCCGGTGTAGTGGAAAATGTGTACTTGGGATGCAATATATGCTCAGAATGTATAGGATGGAATCTGTACTCTATGTAGGTATTAACAGGAATAGTTTTTCATAAGTGCAGGCATGAAGTAAGATCGTCAGACTAGGAGTTACAGAGTTTGTGTGTCCAGGACGTGAACCTCTTATGTGAACAGGATGTTCACTCTCCCACATCTGGAAAGTTCTTGGCAAGCGGGGCTGCTCCGGGAACACGCCAGGTCGAAGTGACCTGTTGATAACTTTCCAGTACACAGAGTCATTAGTCTAAACTATCCAGATCCGAAGACCAAACTTGGGCAACAGCTAGGGTTTAAAAACCGACACCCCAAAGCGGAGAGGGGGAGATGTGTGCTGTGCCGGCTGGGAGACACAGCTGGTGTCTCCCAGCCAGGCTCCGTCCTTCCCCGCGCGCCAGCGAGCTTTACCCCTGCAGGGAGGAATCAGGTGACTTCGTATAACTGCCTTATGTATATTTTTACACCACTTATGTGAAATAAACCATTTGTATTATTTTGAATCTCAGTGCTGTGTTTAACTGAAACCTCTCGGTGAGGAATATCTGTAACAACTACAGATTCTTGGCGTCACGAAGAAGGCAAAAGGGAGCCAAATTCTACGGCTGGTTTCTGGACACAGACCACGTTACGTGTGGCCACAGGTAAAAAACAGCGTTTTCCTTTTCTTTGACGTACTCTGTGTCTGGGATCAGTTGGGGAATTTTGGTAAGATTGTTTAACAAAGTCACAACGTGACCTAAACAGTTAAATTCGAATTTGGCTGCCTTAAGAAAAGAATTTGGTGTGGGGGAAACCCCACCGTGGTGTTGAAGGCTTTTATACGGAGTCACTTCTGCTTCTGCTGCTTAAATAACTGTTGCTGCATGTGTTGTGCTTTGTTTGTGTCTATTGATGTGTCTATAAGGAGGAAAATGATACAACCTATTGACCACTAAAGGGTTTTTCAGACATTGAGAATTCTAAATTATGGGCGTGTGAGTCTGGAATTAGTGAACGGAAATTAATATGTGAAGGTTGTGTAAGTCCAGATGACTGTTTGCGTGGGCTCTGCATGGTTAATTAGGCCCAGTTACTCAACGAAAATTGAAAACACTTCAAATGTATCTTTTTTGTTTTGTGAGTTGAGGTCAAAGAGCACAGAGGTTTTGCAGAGGCAACAGTGCAGTGGGCGCTCGCAGTGGATTTCGACGCCAGAAGTGTTGTTGTTGTTGTGCTCACCTAATTAGGAACGAATATTTAATCTAGGAATAGATTAGACTGTTTTTCGCTGCGAGTTGATAACTTGGGAAAGTTACATTAGCCTGGGCCAGATCAACCCAGGTGTAAATTTTCGCCACGGCAGAGGTACCTGAGTTTATAAGAAAAACCCGTTGAAAAGCGCTTTTCTGTGAGAAAGGAGTCTAGACTGAAACGTGTTTAAGGTATATGCATATGAATTAATGAAGCTTCATATATATATATATATGTGTATGTGCTTGTGTATCTGTGCGCTGTGTTTATGTGTATCAGCTATGTGGTGATTTGTGTGTTTAATGCTGATAAAAAGCTGTTGAATCTTTGTGAATCTGCTTTGTTTGGTTGTGCTGCATTACTGTCAGAGCTGGGAGCTGAAGGGTTAATGTAAAGCAGCGGCTCTAGAGGCTGCGCTGCGGAGCTGTTTTTGCTGTGTTTGCTTTTATGAATTTTTGGGGTTGAGAGATCTAAGATTTGATTGGACCATAAAACGTTGAGAGTGTTTGCCTCGCTGTGGTTGGTTGTTGGTGGATAATTATTCACAGTGTTATTAGAGGGACCGCGCTCTCCTGTTTTTTAAAGAGGAGGGATTTTGTGTGAACGCGCGGTCCGTGATTGGCTTTGAGTCTGTGGGTGAGACAGCGCATCTCCTGGTGGTCAGGGCTACTACACATAAGCCCAGCCAGCCTCCTCCCTTCCTGTTCAAAGTGTGTGTGTGAAAGAGAAGAGAAGCTCTAGGTTCACATTGTGACAAAGCAGCTGAGACATTTAGTTCTAAAGGGTTTTGAGGCTGCGTAGGGCTCAAATTACATACTCCACTGTTGTTTGAATCTGGACAATAAGGTTTGAAGTTTTTTGTAACAGAAAACACTTAGTCATTAAGTTACGTCACAGACATAAGACATACAGTCACATCACGTAGAGTCATGGAGTCTGGCACGAAGAACACGTCTCCTGTCGAGGTGAACAAGAATCCGCTTTTGACGGAAGAAATTTGTAGATATTAAAATAAATTAATCCAGTGAACACAGAAGACTACGTCACCCTGGCCATTGGGGGGAACGTTTGACCTGAGGCAGTGTGTTGAAATGGAAGTTTTAATAAAAATCACAAGATTAGACATGTGAAAAAGTTAGTGTAGTAGGGAAGCCCCCCCTTATGCTGTGAGATTTTAGGTCAGACGAGATAGATGAGTTATCAGAATCACCCAAAGTTTACTTGAAGGCAGTGAACATTTCAGATAGAGATCCCTGCTGTACAAGTGGTCTGCATGTCAGAAGTAGATAAAGAGCATTAACGGGAGTGTGGTGACACGAATAAGCAGGTTGAGGATGTGAGAGAGACTGAAGCAGCTGGAGACGATGAGAGAACTGAGAGATCTCCCACAGACACTGGGAGGAAAGCAGCTTCTGGGAAACCAGTGACGTCATCCAGAGTGAAGGAGGCACGTGAGGATATTCAGCCTGGTTGCAGTGATCATCAGTGGTTTGTCACCATCTCAGAGCAAACTAAGAGAAGCTGGGAGACTGTGTAACGTGTCAGGTGATCATTTCACTGGTCATGTGGTGGATGCTGTAACAAAGTTGTTTGCTAATGCTGTTCAGATAAGGAGCCAGCACACGAACTGAAACACCAGCCGTCAAATGAGGAGAAGAAGAAAAGACAGGCAGTGGTGACGCCTGCTGAACCAGCCCGAGCACGTCAGACATCAGCTACAACGCCCGTCATGGCCGAGCCCCAGGTGATATACATCCAGCCAGGATGTTGGACAGGACCTCCAAGGATGAGAGGAGGGTTTCCTACCGACCGGGGCAGAGGAGCCGGACGAGGAAGTGCAGCTGGAAAATGTTTCAGCTGTGGAAGACTTGGACATGTAAGAGATCAGTGTCCTACATGGATTAGTGGAAAACTCCACGTAAATGAACCAAGGAGACGAAGGCAGAATCCCTGAGACGCTGGGATCTGAGGATATTGGCTGTCATCAACATCAGCCTGTGGCCAGCAGTCATTGCTGGCAGGAGCCGTGCACTTGATTAAAAAAAAAAAAAAGAAAAAAAGAAGGAATTGGCACGGACAAATAAAAAAAAGAAGAGAATCACGGTGAAGCAACTGCATGTCGTCAGTGACTGAGGAAAAGACATTCATGAACCTTGCACTCTACTGACATAGCAGTGGACTTTATCAAAGCCAACAGCATCACAGTCTGCATGTTCGTCCCACTGCACACCCCATTATTTAAAAGACAGATTCCGAAGATCAGCATTAAAAAAAAAAATTTTTATCTTATTAGCAGACCACAAGTTGAGGTAGTTAGGCCCCATGACTTGAAAAAAAAAAAAGAGAGAGAAAGAGAAAAGAGAGAAATAAAAAGCCACGATTAAAATGGGACCAAGAGTTAGTTTAGTGTATATGTATTTTCTTAAAACACCACTTAGTCTACTAATAAGTGTAGATAAGTATAGATGCATGTATGAGGGTAAAGCTTAGAGTCCCCTTAGAATCCAAGCTGAGGTTCCAGATCCACATGCTCTGGTGTCGGATGTTCTACCTGATGCTCAGTGGTTCAGTGGTTGGTCTGTGTTCTGGGTTTTCAGTGTGATACTGAGTGAAAACAGTTGACATCTCTTTTAATTCACATAGGTTGATGAGTTTTCACCTAGTCTGGAAACGTGTCATGTGGTTCCATCACTTTGTTGTTGGCTGAAAGAGGCCATAAAGCATCTAATAAGCTTCAGTACTGAAAAGAACAAGTGGAGTATCTGGGGAGGTTGATCACACAGGGAACACGCGCTGGGTCTGTCTCAATTGGAAGCTGTGTCTAGGGTCCCAATCCAACCACAGTCCGGGAAATGCTGACTTTCTTAGGAATGACAGGCTGCAGAGTAGACTGGATAGATGGGTATTGAACAATTGTGCAACGCCTGAGAGAGATGATAAAAACTGAAGGAACTGGAAAGTTATGGGGAAAAACTTGTGAGGACCCCAGAGGGTCACATGTCATTTGAAACCATTAATGTGTTGTTGCAGCAGGCTACTGCTTTGGTTCTATGAGAACACGTCACTAGTGTGTGTTTCGTGTTAAACAGACAGCATGAACAGGCCTAAAGGAGGAGTGTGGCAATGTGTGTGTAGCTCATAGCATGTTGCTCTATGGTTTGACTGCTGGTTGAAGTTAATTTCCCAGCCTGTTACCTTTACCTATGTGCAGGTCTCTGTAGTGAGGAGGGATTGGTTCCCTATAAGAGGAGTGAATTTAATTGAAGTTAATTGAATGGCAGAGATGCGTTAACGATTACAGCATTACATAAAAATAGAAAAACATTGTGATTGTGTCAATATATGTGTGTGTGTGCAGGATTAACACTGCATGAAGCTTTGCTCGAGTGACTAATGGTAACTAATCGCTGGCCCTCATGAAAAACAGATCATTAATTTACACTCGAGTGTTTTCTGCAGAAAAATCATGGAACCAGCGTCTACCATCATGGAGGAGGGGGCCCCCTAAACGACACTGCTGATTCCTTCACCAGGACGAGTAGTTAAACTGCAGTTCATTCTGAGCGGGAGGTCTCCCTCCCAGCTCACGTGCACGATAAAACCTGAGCTCATGACATAAAGACCCGACTGACTGACTGAAACAAGGTTTCACAGACTGACCATGAGAAATGTCTGATATTTGATTTGTTGTTGTTGTTATATAATGTAATAATTTCCCATCTTAGCTCAATGATGTAATCTTAAACCCAAACAAGGAGGAGCTGGTTGTTATTGATGACAGGTTCGGCTGTTGGAGCTCACCCTAACAACTTGGGTTCCCTCTCTCTCTAGGCACCGCAGCAGTGGACGTCATCACACCAACCACCTCTCTAACGTTAATAACTTTCTCCCACAGGCTCTGTTAGTATGAGAGGAGGGTGTGGTGCTTAATCTGTGTTATTATTAACACCCCCATAGGTTTCAGCTGCGATGCATGTGGTGCACTTTTGTCTATGTGCCTCTCAGCTATCTCTTCTCAGGTTAAAGCTGCAGTAACAGTCCAGGCGCTGGAGTGAACACAGGCGCTGGGGATCTGGACACAGAGGATTCTCATCCAGGATCATGTAGAGGAAAAGAAGATACCAGATGCCCTTGAGCTATCAGAACCGATCTCCTAGAAGTAACCAGTCCGTCATAGAGGGTGGCCGACGCCTCATGTCAGCAGCCTGGATCTTCAGGAGCAACATCCCTATGAAACAAACCACTAACAAGACTCCAGACACAGCCCTGACATGTGTCCATCTGACCAACACGGCTACAGGGCGTGGGCGGATCGCCGTCCTTAGCCGCACAAAACACATCACACACCACACACAAACACACACCTGTTCCAGAGGAAACACATACAGGACATGACATGGATGGAACGCCGACCTTCAGGACATCTCTCAGACTCTGGGTTTTGTGGGTTAATGTGACATTCGATTTGAAAATAGGAAGTCACCTTCCTCCCCCTGCAAGATTTAGTAATGTTAAGTCGTATGTTAAGCTCAAAGGTTCATTTTGTTTATTGGAATTGTGTGTAATGTGATGCCAGTTCTGTTAAGCTAAGGATAAAGTTAATTTAATAATTTACTTAGTTGACTCTGTTTTCATCTAGAGGATTTTGTGGGACAGTATGTGAGTAAGTGCTGTTTCAGTTGGGGATAATTTGCATGTGATAGGTTGTATAGCATGTGTGTGAATGTTTCGACTATGGTGGTGCTTTAGGAAGCCCCAGAGGAGGGATTGTAGTGGAAAATGTGTACTGGGGATGGAATATATGCTCAGAATGTATAGGATGGAATCTGTACTCTATGTAGGTATTAACAGGAATAGTTTTTCATAAGTGCAGGCATGAAGTAAGATCGTCAGACTAGGAGTTACAGAGTTTGTGTGTCCAGGACGTGAACCTCTTATGTGAACAGGATGTTCACTCTCCCACATCTGGAAAGTTCTTGGCAAGCGGGGCTGCTCCGGGAACACGCCAGGTCGAAGTGACCTGTTGATAACTTTCCAGTACACAGAGTCATTAGTCTAAACT
The DNA here is from genome assembly GCA_030770545.1 of Macropodus opercularis. Taxonomy (NCBI): domain Eukaryota; kingdom Metazoa; phylum Chordata; class Actinopteri; order Anabantiformes; family Osphronemidae; genus Macropodus; species Macropodus opercularis. The sequence continues at coordinate 737,226 of CM061105.1, read as the reverse complement.
ATCCAGATCCGAAGACCAAACTTGGGCAACAGCTAGGGTTTAAAAACCGACACCCCAAAGCGGAGAGGGGGAGATGTGTGCTGTGCCGGCTGGGAGACACAGCTGGTGTCTCCCAGCCAGGCTCCGTCCTTCCCCGCGCGCCAGCGAGCTTTACCCCTGCAGGGAGGAATCAGGTGACTTCGTATAACTGCCTTATGTATATTTTTACACCACTTATGTGAAATAAACCATTTGTATTATTTTGAATCTCAGTGCTGTGTTTAACTGAAACCTCTCGGTGAGGAATATCTGTAACAACTACACCGGAAAGGATAAAGCATTCGCCCACCTATCGGAGGATAGGTGTTTTTAATAACACTTTGTTGTTTTTGAGTTTGTCAAGGTACAGAGCAGTCGTCGGTGGTTCCGTTGACGCCTACTACTAGACCTGAGTTACAGAGGGAGCAGAGCAGTTGTTCTCCAGTCATTGAGTTGGTGGGTGAAATGTCTCTGGCTCTATTCCTTGTGTTCATCAGGTTATAGAGCAGTGGTCCACCAGTCGTAGGATTGGTGGTTGAGATACGTCTGACTTCTTGACCTGACTTCTTCGGCAGACAGAACAGTTGTCCAGCAATCGTAGGTTTGGTGGGTCAACTGACTCGATTCCGTAGGAGACAGGTCAGTCATAAAGCAATCATTGGATCGGTGTTTCAATGGAATTTGACTGTGCTATTTGTGTTCCACAAGTGACACGGTATTTGTCCACCAATCGTAGGTTTCGTGATTTCATTGACTATGTCTCTGTGAGTTGAGTTCCTCAGGAGACAAAACAGTGTTTCACCAATCGTAGGTTTCGTGATTTCATTGACTATGTCTCTGTGAGTTGAGTTCCTCAGGAGACAAAACAGTGTTTCACCAATCATAGGTTTGGTGTTTCAGATGCCTCTGACCTCTAGACCTGACTTCCTCAGGAGACAGAACAGTTGTCTACCAATCGTAGGATTGGTGGTTCAATTGAGTCAGTTCCTTAAGAGACAGGTCAGTTGTCAGCCATTCATTGAAACACTTGTTCAAATGATTGTTACTGTGTTGTTTGTGTTCCGGAAGGGACAAAGCATTCGCCCACCTATCGGAGGATAGGTGTTTTTAATAACACTTTGTTGTTTTTGAGTTTGTCAAGGTACAGAGCAGTCGTCGGTGGTTCCGTTGACGCCTACTACTTGACCTGAGTTACAGAGGGAGCAGAGCAGTTGTTCTCCAGTCATTGAGTTGGTGGGTGAAATGTCTCTGGCTCTATTTCTTGTGTTCCTCAGGTTATAGAGCAGTGGTCCACCAGTCGTAGGATTGGTGGTTCAGATACCTCTGACTTCTTGACCTGACTTCCTTAGGAGACAGAACAGTTGTCCAGCAATCGTAGGATTGATGGGTCAACTGACTTGGTTCCGTAGGAGACAGGTCAGTCATAAAGCAATCATTGGATCGGTGTTTCAATGGAATTTGACTGTGCTATTTGTGTTCCACAAGTGACACGGCATTTGTCCACCAATCGTAGGTTTTGTGATTTCATTGACTTTGTCTCTGTGAGTTGAGTTCCTCAGGAGACAAAACAGTGTTTCACCAATCGTAGGTTTCGTGATTTCATTGTCTATGTCTCTGTCAGTTGAGTTCCTCAGGAGACAAAACAGTGTTTCACCAATCGTAGGTTTCGTGATTTCATTGTCTATGTCTCTGTCAGTTGAGTTCCTCAGGAGACAAAACAGTGTTTCACCAATCATAAGTTTGGTGTTTCAGATGCCTCTGACGTCTAGACCTGACTTCCTCAGGAGACAGAACAGTTGTCTACCAATCGTAGGATTGGTGGTTCAATTGAGTCAGTTCCTTAGGAGACAGGTCAGTTGTCAGCCATTCATTGAAACACTTGTTCAAATGATTGTTACTGTGTTGTTTGTGTTCCGGAAGGGACAAAGAATTCGCCCACCTATTGGAGGATAGGTGTTTTTAATAACGCTTTGTTGTTTTTGAGTTTGTCAAGGTACAGAGCAGTCGTCGGTGGTTCCATTGACGCCTACTACTTGACCTGAGTTACAGAGGGAGCAGAGCAGTTGTTCTCCAGTCATTGAGTTGGTGGGTGAAATGTCTCTGGCTCTATTCCTTGTGTTCCTCAGGTTATAAAGCAGTGGTCGACCAGTCGTAGGATTGGTGGTTCAGATACCTCTGACTTCCTCGGCAGACAGAACAGTTGTCCAGCAATCGTAGGTTTGGTGGGTCAACTGACTCGGTTCCGTAGGAGACAGGTCAGTCATAAAGCAATCTTTGGATCGGTGTTTCAATGGAATTTGACTGTGCTATTTGTGTTCCACAAGTGACACGGCATTTGTCCACCAATCGTAGGTTTCGTGATTTCATTGACTATGTCTCTGTGAGTTGAGTTCCTCAGGAGACAAAACAGTGTTTCACCAATCGTACGTTTCGTGATTTCATTGACTATGTCTCTGTGAGTTGAGTTCCTCAGGAGACAAAACAGTGTTTCACCAATCATAGGTTTGGTGTTTCAGATGCCTCTGACTTCTAGACCTGACTTCCTCAGGAGACAAAACAGTGTTTCACCAATCATAGGTTTGGTGTTTCAGATGCCTCTGACCTCTAGACCTGACTTCCTCAGGAGACAGAACAGTTGTCTACCAATCGTAGGATTGGTGGTTCAATTGAGTCAGTTCCTTAGGAGACAGGTCAGTGGTCAGCCATTCATTGAAACACTTGTTCAAATGATTGTTACTGTGTTGTTTGTGTTCCGGAAGGGACAAAGCATTCGCTCACCTATCGGAGGATAGGTGTTTTTAATAACGCTTTGTTGTTTTTGAGTTTGTCAAGGTACAGAGCAGTCATCGGTGGTTCCATTGACGCCTACTACTTGACCTGAGTTACAGAGGGAGCAGAGCACTTGTTCTCCAGTCATTGAGTTGGTGGGTGAAATGTCTCTGGCTCTTTTCCTTGTGTTCCTCAGGTTATAGAACAGTGGTCCACCAGTCGTAGGATTGGTGGTTCAGATACCTCTGACTTCTTGACCTGACTTCCTCGGCAGACAGAACAGTTGTCCAGCAATCGTAGGTTTGGTGGGTCAACTGACTCGGTTCCGTAGGAGACAGGTCAGTCATAAAGCAATCATTGGATCGGTGTTTAAATTGAATTTGACTGTGCTATTTGTGTTCCACAAGTGACACGGCATTTGTCCACCAATCGTAGGTTTCGTGATTTCATTGACTATGTCTCTGTGAGTTGAGTTCCTCAGGAGACAAAACAGTGTTTCACCAATCGTAGGTTTCGTGATTTCATTGACTATGTCTCTGTGAGTTGAGTTCCTCAGGAGACAAAACAATGTTTCACCAATCATAGGTTTGGTCTTTCAGATGCCTCTGACCTCTAGACCTGACTTCCTCAGGAGACAGAACAGTTGTCTACCAATCGTAGGATTGGTGGTTCAATTGAGTCAGTTCCTTAGGAGACAGGTCAGTTGTCAGCCATTCATTGAAACATTTGTTCAAATGATTGTTACTGTGTTGTTTGTGTTCCGGAAGGGACAAAGCATTCGCCCACCTATCGGAGGATAGGTGTTTTTAATAACGCTTTGTTGTTTTTGAGTTTGTCAAGGTACAGAGCAGTCGTCGGTGGTTCCATTGACGCCTACTACTTGACCTGAGTTACAGAGGGAGCAGAGCAGTTGTTCTCCAGTCATTGAGTTGGTGGGTGAAATGTCTCTGGCTCTTTTCCTTGTGTTCCTCAGGTTATAGAGCAGTGGTCCACCAGTCGTAGGATTGGTGGTTCAGATACCTCTGACTTCTTGACCTGACTTCCTCGGCAGACAGAACAGTTGTCCAGCAATCGTAGGTTTGCGCCGCCGCAACCACCGTCGACGCCGACCACCCAGGCTCTCACACCACGAGTTTTCTGCTTCAAGCGTTTCCCGACCATGTTCTTGTCCTCGCCATGTTCCTCAAGGTGTCCTGGTATTGTGCGGCCTGGAGGGTCCACACAGGTTCCTTCCGGCTCCGGCGACCCCAGGAGGGGTCTGCCTTTTGGTTCCTGGCTCTGGCGACCCCAGGAGGGGTCTGCCTTCTGGTTCCGGGCTCTGGCGACCCCAGGAGGGGTCCGCCTTCTGGTTCCGGGCTCTGGCGACCCCAGGAGGGCTCTGCCTTCTGGATTGGTGGTTCAGATACCTCTGACTTCTTGACCTGACTTCCTCGGCAGACAGAACGGTTGTCCAGCAATCGCAGGATTGGTGGGTCAACTGACTCGGTTCCGTAGGAGACAGGTCAGTCATAAAGCAATCATTGGATCGGTGTTTCATTTGAATTTGACTGTGCTATTTGTGTTCCACAAGTGACACGGCATTTGTCCACCAATCGTAGGTTTCGTGATTTCATTGACTATGTCTCTGTGAGTTGAGTTCCTCAGGGGACAAAACAGTGTTTCACCAGTCATAGGTTTGGTGATTTCATTGACTATGTCTCTGTGAGTTGAGTTCCTCAGGAGACAAAACAGTGTTTCACCAATCATAGGTTTGGTGTTTCAGATGCCTCTGACCTCTAGACCTGACTTCCTCGGCAGACAGAACAGTTGTCCAGCAATCGTAGGTTTGGTGGGTCAACTGACTCGGTTCCGTAGGAGACAGGTCAGTCATAAAGCAATCATTGGATCGGTGTTTCAATGGAATTTGACTGTGCTATTTGTGTTCCACAAGTGACACGGCATTTGTCCACCAATCGTAGGTTTCGTGATTTCATTGACTATGTCTCTGTGAGTTGAGTTCCTCAGGAGACAAAACAGTGTTTCACCAATCATAGTGTAGTTGTTACAGAGATTTCCCACTGAAAGAATTCAGTCAAACACAGTACTGAGGTTCAAAATAATACAAATGATTTATTTCTCATAAGTGGTGTAAAATATATGAAAGGCAGATATACGAAGTCACCTGTTTCCTCCCTGCAGGGGTAGAGCTCGCTGGCGCGTGGGGGAGCTCCGGGCCTGACCACAGAGATCAAGTTATCTCCTAGGCAGGGGACGAAACTCTCCTACTTTCCTAGTTGGGGTGTTGGTTTTTAAACCCTCAACTTGCGTCAGTAGAAGGAAGACCATTGCCCAATTTTGGTCTTCGGTTCTGGATAGTTTAGACTAATGACTCTGTGTACTGGAAAGTTATCAACAGGTCACTTCGACCTGGTGTGTTCCCGGAGCAGCCCCGCTTGCCAAGAACTTTCCAGATGTGGGAGAGAGAACATCCTGTTCACATAAGAGGTTCACGTCCTGGACACAGAAACTCCATCACCTCACAGCCTGACTGTCTAGCCTGCACTTCATGAGAGCCTATTCCTATTCCTCCTATGTGGACACACTTACATCAATAACAAATAATACTACATTAATACTAAACATATTACATATGAACTATGTATCCCCTAATTTCTACTACAGACTTTCCCCCTCACGGGATTACTAAATCCCGTCAAACCCTGGACTATTCTACTCTCATCTCGGCCCTGACTAACTTTGACACTATGTCTAAATGAGAAGACTAAACCTAGTTATCCCCATTAATTTTTTTTTTTTTTAGCCTTAGCTTGAATGCCTATCTCCGTCCTAACCCAGAACATCAACAATTAATCTAAAAACACCCATCAATCTAAACTAGACTCAACATTTCAAAGGTCCTGCAGGTGGAAGAGGCGATTCCCCGTATTCTGCCCAAAAAACAGAATTCACACAATTCACACAATCCATGATTTCACATCAATGTTCTTAAGAGCAACAGATTCACTACAATTATCGTCCCAGCCACACTCGCCAACCAAGGGGGTCCCGGGATGTCTTTTCCGGGAGCAATAGCCTCCGTTGATCCACGGGTGCAGCCGATTCGGAGTTGCAGTGAATCTGCGCGAAAAGAAAAGAACAGACATCAGGCAAATCACTAGAATTGGGCACATCTTAGAGTATGTGTTGCAAATTATGGAATATAATCCTCTGACCTCATACTATGGTAACTGTATAGGTTGGATAGTTGTATAAGGCATAAAAACTGATACATTCTATATAAATTCAGTAATACAACAGTGTATGGTGGAGAAGTCAGAGGCTTAAAGGTAATGAGTGCAATAGGCCTGTATGTGAATCTTGTGTATATTTGAGAATACAAGAACATTAATGATGAGTGAAGATCTTCTGGCTCAGCTCTGGTCTCATTCTTCCCCCTCGTCTACTTCATCACTCTCGTCACCGTCATCGTCATCGTCCTTCCTGATATGGATCCATTCCGGCACCGGAAACAGGTCGTGGTCCATCTTGTCCTCAGCGATCCTACTCTGCTCTATCTGCTCTATTCTCTGCTTCATCACTGTCATCTGTAGACTCTCTTTCTTAACAGCTCTGAGGGCCAGTGATTTCATCAGAGGAATGCAACAACACAGGATGAATCCCATCACTACCACTCCTATCGACACTGTTATGACTAATCTAATTAACCCCTGCTTCCAACCACTAGCAGTGTTCTCAAACCAACTAATCCAGCTCACATTCGCATCCCTGCCAGCGTTCTCTTTCACCTCTGCCTTCAGTGCTTTCAACTTTCTCATCGCTTCAGTAAATGCTCCGTCAGGAGCCGTATGTCCTGGAATGTAAGTGCAGCAATATTCACCTATGAGAGCACACACACCTCCTTTCTCTGCCAGCATCCAATCAATGGCCTGTCGATTCTGCCACGCCATAGCACTAGTGGCACTCACCTGCTCTCCTAGAGCACCCAAGGCTTCATCAGTGTAATTAATGAAACGCTGTTGGTTGTAATAAATGTAGTTGATCCACTCAGTATTCTTGTTGGCGGTTATCCAGGGCAGAATTGACTCAAAACCTGACGCAATTTCATTTCTAGCTTTAAATTCACTAGGGATTCCCCTGGGTTGACCAATTGAGTCCAGGTAAACTTTAGGGTCTGGATTAAATCCTCTCTTAACCCGCGTGCTGCTATTCTTTCCCCGCTCATCACCTTTAAAGGTGATTAGCTCCTGTGCTATTTGCACTCTAGCACACCTACCTGCCCAATCTACTGGCAGAACTGAGTAAAGACGTTGACTTCCACACCACCAGAAATGATCTGCCAACGCTATAGTTTGGTCGAAATAAGGACAAGCAACGATTCTCAGAGGACCTGTGTCCCCTGAGATCAATATTGCAGGTTTCGCATTAGGTTTGGGACAGTTAAGGGGAGGTATCTTCCACCTATGACTACATCTATCTCGCTTCACTTTGCCTAACGGCACTTTCCCTATCCTCTCAATGCATTCGAAACGGCCAACAGGAATAAATGGTGCTCCCTGTGGCATTCCCAGCAACGCACTCTTTTGCTCAATTCTGATGTCTAGTTCCTGGCATCGTTCTGTGTTGGTTTTCCCTTCAAAGTAAAAGTCATTCAATATCTGATAATTTGGTGACCCCAGATATAATAAACATTCAGACTTACACCAGGGTCTAGGGTCTTGCGTAACCGTTAGCAGCATGCGATCACACTCCTGCCAACTAAACACAGTGTTTAACACAAGAAATTTATCTGGCTTAGCCTTGGTGCAGATGTAACAGTCAGTTTTGCCATTAATCTGGCCTGCAAATTCAACCCATCGGTACCAACTATTCTGTGGGCGCAAATCCAAACCAGTCTCTTCCTCCTCATAATCTTCTACCTCTGTGAATACACCCTTGATTCCTGTGACGAAACCATCGGCCCATCCAGTAAATGTCTGACCCATCCAGTCTGACAATAACTCCCTGCTTGGCTTCGCTGTTACTCTATCACTATTTTTAGCAGGACCATCTATTCTCCCTTCTGCATAACATTCCTCTCTCGCTTCTCAGCGTTCTTTTTCATCACCATACTCCATCCAACCTTATATTGCTGTTCTAAACTTCCCATTAGAGGCTTGAACCCAACTTCTACGATCCACACCTTGTCGAAGTTAAACTCACTTTCTCTCACTCTAAGGGAGCACTGATCTTTTCCCCACGCGTAAGGGGGTCGTGTTGGACACCATCCTAACCACTCAACTCCACATGCACGCTGCTTGTCTGACTGTTCAGACGACACATGAACGCTAAACGTGTTCATGGCATCTTCCAACTCGACTTTTGGCAACCGAGCGAGCCAGGTGTTCTCTGCTGTATAACCCCAATTGGGATCATTCAATGTCCATCCCTGGACCCCTGGCCAATCTACCCCAACGGACCTCCTTCTCCTGACTACCCCATCCTCACTCCTGCTGGGCCCTAGTGCGTGGATAGTCACCTGGAAGACCAACAGCACCAACACCATCACTGGGAGTGACATTCTTTTCATTGCCCCTTGTACACTCCCCCAGAACCTCATTTTCTTCCTTCTTAGCAACTGTCAACTCGAGTTCCCCCTCTGGTACTTTAACACAGTGGTTTAAATGATACCACGTGGGCGAGCCTTCAACCTGAACTGCTCGCGTTGTAGCTTTGACCACCTCGTAAGGACCCTCTCGCCGAGGGTGGTCCCACTTTCTTCTGAACACTTTGACGTACACCAGATCCCCTGGCTTCACGGTTGGTTCTGGATCGTCATGTGCTTCTTTGTCCGGTAAGGAGACAACACGGGAGGAAATATTCCTGTGTATGTTAGCCATTTGTTTGATGTAAGAACTCATGTCGTTAGTTAGAATGTCTAGAGAAGGGCCTTTCACAGCCCGATACATTGGCGCAGGCATTGGTCGGCCAAGCAAAGCCTCATGCGGTGTTAGCTTCAGTGTTCTGTGAGCACTTGATCTGCAAGCCATGAGAGCCAGCGGCAAAGCGTCTATCCAGTTTAACCCAGTACTCATGCAGATTTTTAGCAGTTTGTTTTTCAAAATCCCATTGCACCTCTCCACATCAGACTGTGAAGTTGGGCAATACACACTCCCATACTTCTGTTTTACTCCTAACTTGTGTAAAACACACTTCACTGTTTTGTCCACAAACTCTTTCCCATTGTCAGAACTGATTTTTAGAGGAATTCCAAAGCGTGGAATCACCTCTCGACACAAGAATTTCGCCACTGTCTCAGCTGTCTTATGTTTAGACGATGTAGCCTCAACCCAACGGCTAAACCGATCAATCACCACCAATAGGTAACGCTTACCCTGCACTGGACGCACCATGTCTACAAAATCCAAACGGTCCCTCTGGGATGGGGAGGTGCCCAGCTGGGGGCACCATCCCTCGTCGAATGTTACACTTAAGACACGTCGCACACCGACTCAACATGTCGTCCACATGTTGCTGCAACTTCGGAGCCCAGAAATTCCATTCTTTGATTCTTCTCATCACCTCTCCTCTTGACTCATGGCTCAACCCATGAGCCTCCGTTATTAGCATTGCCAACAAACTGGTTGGAGCCACAAGGAGCCCCTCGTGGTTTCTCCATAGCCCCTCACCGTCTTTTACTGCACCTCTCAATACCCAGAGCTGTCGCTCTGCCTCAGAGACCTCTTCCTGCAGTAAAGACAAATCCTTAGGGATTATCTGATCTTCCTGTTCTTTGGCATGGACAGCCAGAACCGCTTTGGCACCAGCTGTAGCAGCAGTTTTAGCCGCTCTGTCCGCCGCCGCATTTCCCTGTGCGACCAGCGACTCATCTTTTTTATGAGCAGCACACTTGATGATAGCCAGAGCAGTTGGCTTCATCATAGCATTTAGCAACTTCTTAATTTGTTCACCATGCACCACCGGAGATCCGTCAGCCTTCTTAAAACCTCTGCCCTTCCAGGCAGCCCCAAACAAATGACAAAAGCCGAATCTGTGTACACATTTGCCCGCTTGCCATCCGCGAGCTCACATGCACGAGTCAAAGCCTTTAGCTCCGCTAGCTGAGCAGAACAGGGTTGAGTGCACTCCTGGGCACTCAACACTTCCAGATTACCATTTTCCTCCCGGACCACTGCGAATCCTGCTTTGAGGGCGTCCCCCTCTCTGTAGCAGGAACCATCTACAAACAACGTCAATTCTACCTCCTCAAGAGGAATTGCACTCAGATCCGACCTTAACTTGGCATAACGTTCAGCCTCTGCCACACACTCATGTGGCTCCCCGTCACTGGGTAAAGGAACTGAATCAGCCGGATTTTTTACTTTACACACACGCACCGTCACATCTGGATACTCAAGCAGTCTGTGATAGTCACTGAGGCGTTGTGCTGTCAACACAAACTTACCTCTCTCTATCAGATTCACCAACTTCTGATGGGACAGAATCTCGATGGGATACCCCATTGTCAATGCAGAAGCTTTCTCATACATCAAATGTGCGGATGCCAAGTGGCGATAACAAGGTGGAAGGCCTAGTTCAACTGGTGTCAAAGCCACCGAGTAGTATGCAATAGGCTGCGCACGTGTTCCCACTCCTGTTCTCTGGGCCAACACGCCACAGGCATGATCTTCTCTACAGGAAACATACAACAGAAATGTCTTTTCATAGTCTGGGAGCGCCAAAGCAGGAGCCTGCTGCAACGACAGCTTAATGGTTTCAAACGCCATGTGACCCTCTGTGGTCCACACGAGTTTCTCCCGTAAATTTCCAGCTCCTTCAGCTCTTACCATTTCTCTCAGGGGTTGCACGATTGTTGAATACCCATCGATCCACTCTGCACTGTAACCTGTCATTCCTAGGAAAGTTAGCATTTCCCGGACTGTGGTGGGTTTGGGAGCCTTAGACACAGCTTCCAACTGGGATGGAGACACAGCGCGTGTTCCCTGTGTAATCAACCTCCCCAAATACTCCACTTGGTCCTTACAGTACTGAAGCTTTTTCAAAGATACCTTATGTCCTCGTTCAGCCAGCAGTGTCAACAAAGTGATGGAATCCGCATGGCACGTTTCCCAATCAGGTGCACAGAGAACAATGTCATCAACATACTGCAGAACGGTACTCGTGATCTTACTTGCCAAATCTCCCATATCTTCTTTCAAGACTTTGTTGAACAAGTGGGGACTGTGTTTGAATCCCATAGGCATGCGAGTGTACGTATAGGACTGTCCCTGATACGTAAATGCAAAGAGATGCCTACTGCCTTCACTCAGTGGCACACTGAAAAATGCAGAACAGAGATCAACCACCGTAAACCACTTTGCATTAGATGGAACGTTTGATAACAAAGTGTGTGGGTTTGGCACTTCGGCCTGAAAATCTTCCACGACCTCATTTAGAGCTCGGAGATCATGCACCAATCTATACTTACTCTTGTCTGCCTTTTTGATAGGTAGAATTGGTGTATTGCTGCGTGGATTGGGCTCCTTATCCAAGTACACCCGCATCCAGCAGCCCCTGGATTGTTGGCTGAATCCCAGCCTCTGCTTCTTGTTTTAATGGATATTGTGGCTTCCAGGGAGGTCTGCATCCTGGCTTAAGACGCACCTCCACAGGTTGTGCTGACTGAATGAAGCCTACATCTGTGTCATGTGTTGACCATAGTTTTCCTGGTACTCTCTCTACCATCTCTTTCTCCAGATCAGAGTGTTGGCAGCAAAATACTGCCTGACATGGAAGACGAATGGCCTGTGGGAAAGCCCATCCCTCAGCAGAGATGGCTATTTTTAGGAATGACCGTTCTCGCTCAACCAAATGCTTTTGTTCTCTGTCGGCGTAAATTTGGCCTTCTTAGATTCTACGATCATGGGGCCTAAGTGTTTTGGCTCATACTCTGGATTGACTAACAGAGTAACATGAGGGATGCTGTCTTTTATGCTAAACTCCTGATCTAAATATGAGTTTCTCTCTACCACCATGGCAGCTCCTGTGACAGTATGGACTCGCTTCCCCACCAGGGGGAGCTATTTTGGACTTTGAGTTTGTTCCTTGTTTGTTCCCATACTGGTCCCCATACACACCTGTTTGTCATTATCATCACCCGGTCTTCATATACTCCCCTCAGTCTGTCATTTGTCGCTGGTGTGTCATTCCTGTTCGCTTGGTTCGTTTGTTCTCCCTCTTCCCCGACCTCTAGCTCTACTCAACTTCAGTAAGTCAGTCAGTTTTCATAGCCTGTTCGTTTTCCTGCTTTGCAGTATCTTTTGTTTGGTAGTGATAACTTTGTTTGTTTTTTCCCGCTTGCGGTGACTTTGTGTTTGTAGACAGTTTCAGTTAGGTTCTTAGAATAACGTTTTGTATTATCCCGCTTTCGGTGAATTTTGGTTTGTAGGATTTTCATAGTTAGATCATAGTGTTGAATTTGGCCCACTATCGTTTTGTGTTCTTGTTTATTCCAATTTGTAGTTTCTCCAGCTCAGCTGTGATTTTCTGTTTAATAAAATCTTGTTGTGCGGAACTTCAATCTACTGGGTTCATTTGCACCTGGGTCCGACCTCACCTCGTGTCTGGTTCGTAACAGCTCCCTGTTTCCCTAACACAATAGAAGCTGATTGTATCTGAACTTTCCCTGGCTGTCTTCCTAACCATGCATCAGGCTGAGCTTCTGATTCTTTTTTTAAAAACTGGAGGGTGCAGTGAGGTGGACACGCCGGTCGCGACGCTCCTGGCATATTGGCTTTAATAAAGTCCATCCACAGCTCAGCAGAGTTCATGAATGTCTCGTTCAGGTTCCCCAGCCAGTAAACCATCTCCTCCTCTGCTATGACAGTCATTTGGTGATGTGCATTGTCCACAATTATTCCATCAGGCGTGCACCAAATAGCACATCCCAGTTTACACAATGCGTCTCGTCCGAGTAAATTTACAGGTGTCTGGTTCGATATCAGAATTGGCAGCTCCACAGTTTTTCCTTGGAACTGTAAAGGAACAGGGTCTGAGACGGGAATCAGTTGCTTTGTCCCTGAGAATCCAACGATCCGCACAAATTGGCCAGATCTTGGGAGGTGTTCAGCATCAGTATGACTCACACAGGTGTATGTCGCACCTGAGTCTGCCATCATGTCCAGTGGTTTACCAGCTACGAGTACTGGCACCATCGGTTCTTCATCAGGGCTTGAAGATGATGTTAATGACAACTGACACCCTCCCAGATTCCCCTGATTCTCAGGGCATCCCTAGTATCCAGCGGGCGGGCCCCGCCATGGATTGGTGGGCCCCCTCGACCTGGCAATTCCCTGTCCGTTTGGATTGAACCTGTCCTGATATCGTCCAGGGCACTGATTTCTCATGTGTCCCATTCGGCCGCAGCCATAGCATCTTACACCTCCAGCTCCCCTTCCTCGCCCAGCGGAAAATCCTCCTCTCATTCTAGGAGGTCCACCTGACCATCCTCCTGGCTGGACATAAATCACCTGGGGAGCAGCTGGGGGTGGAGCTGACGTTGGAGGGGGGCGCTGGGCCTCGGCAACCACAGCTTGCATTTTCTTTTTCCCCTCTGTCAGCTGTTGCTGGGTCAGTTTTCTTACCACCTCAGCATCGGCTTGCTTCAGACGCTGGGCCGCAGCCCGCACCTTGGTGACGGCATCCACCACGTGATCTGTGAACTGATCAAACGGCATGCTGTACAGTCCCACAGCATCACCTAGCTTGCTCTGGGCCGGCAGTGGCAAGCCGTCAATTATTCTCTTCCGGAGAGCCTGTCTATGGAAAATGTCCTCATCTGGCTTGGCACCTGTCTGCCTTATCCACTCTTTGCGAGTGAGGTGTACATAGGCTTGTGGGCTCTCCTCTTCTTTTATAGGTGTGGCCACGATGCTGTCAGGCTGGATTCTGGTGGGATAGCGCAATCTGAGGGCTGCCCATAGGGTGTTGCGGTGTCGGTTGAAAAGCTCTCCATCCATACACACCCAGCTGTGCTGCTCGGAAAGCTTCTTCCACTTCCTGTTTACCCAGGACAGCTTTAATGTCCCCCATCGCTAAAATGACAGCAATGGTTTCCTCCTCAAATGCTGCCACCCACTTGCTAGCTCCATCATGCAGACATGGCAGCCTCTGCACCAACCCCTCTAAGTCCATTGTAGGCCAGGGCACATATTGAAGATTCGCCCCTTTGGCCAGCAGGGGGTACTCGGAGGCTTTCTCCACCACTACTGACGTCATCGGTTGGCCAGCAGAGCTGAGAGTTATAACTCCATTCATACTTCCGCGTTCCTCCAGCACCTCACTCCCAAGGTTGAAAGCAGGCGCGAGTCCTTTACGGCCCGCAGCTGCATGTTCTTTTTTCCTCAGGATGGACTGTGGAAATTTTGGCCTGGCTCTAACCTGCCCATTCTGGGGGGTTGACACCATGTCTGGGTCTGGCAGTTTAGAATATTCCGCACCCAGAAAAGATTTTTCAACGCTCTCTTCGCCTCTAGCTGCCCCATTGCCTCTCGCCTCACACACCTGCTCATCCGACTCACCGCACCTCCCGCTGCGCTCAGCCTCCTGCAGAGCCCTCACTACCTTGTCATGCAATCCACTCACACGTCTTGGGTCCCTATCTGTCAACTTCACTGCCCTCAAATAGGTTTCGGGCAAATCTAGAACCTCATCCAAATCTTCTTCTTCTCCCCTACTCGCTTTTTCTAGATCTTCCACGGGATAAAGTGATTTCTTCCCTGTCTTAAGCACGTAATCACCTAGTATTTTCACTTCTCTCACAGGCATTTGCACAGCATAAGGAGGGGGCTTCCCCACATTCCTCGTCTTTTTCTGCTCTAACTGCCTTTTCACATGTTGAGCTGTCTTTTCTCCTAACATCTGAGCATGCTCGGTAAACAGTTGCAACACTGCAGCCTCACGCTCACGCTTACGCACACGCTTTGCAGATTTATCTTTGAGCTTGTGATTTTTTATTAAAACTTCCATTTCCGCACACTGTCTCAAGTCAAATGTTCCCCCCAATGGCCAGGGTGACGTGGCCTTCTGGGTTCGTTTATTCCACTTTTTTGAATATTTGCCAATTTCTTCCGTCAAAAGCGGATTCTTCTTCCTCAGCACCTCGACTGGAGACGGGTTCTTATTGTCAGACTCCATGACTCTATGCGGTGTGTCTGTATTGTTTTATGTCCGCAACGTAATTTCATGACTAAGCGTTTTTCTGTTGCAAAAAACTTCAAACCTTATTGTCCGGATTCAAACACCAGTGGAGTATGTAATTTGAGCCCTAAGCAGCCTCAAAACCCTTTAGAACTAAATGTCTCAGCTGCTTTGTCACAATGTGAACCTAGAGCTTCTCTTCTCTTTCACACACACACTTTGAACAGAAAGGGAGGAGGCTGGCTGGGCTTATGTGTAATAGCCCCTGACCACCAGGAGATGCGCCGTTTCACCCACAGACTCAAAGCCAATCGTGGACCTCCTGTTCGTGACGCCAAGAATTCTGTAGTTACAGAGATTTCCCACTGAAAGAATTCAGTCAAACACAGTACTGAGGTTCAAAATAATACAAATGATTTATTTCTCATAAGTGGTGTAAAATATATGAAAGGCAGATATACGAAGTCACCTGATTCCTCCCTGCAGGGGTAGAGCTCGCTGGCGCGTGGGGGAGCTCCGGGCCTGACCACAGAGAACAAGTTATCTCCTAGGCAGGGGACGAAACTCTCCTACTTTCCTAGTTGGGGTGTTGGTTTTTAAACCCTCAACTTGCGTCAGTAGAAAGAAGACCATTGCCCAATTTTGGTCTTCGGTTCTGGAGAGTTTAGACTAATGACTCTGTGTACTGGAAAGTTATCAACAGGTCACTTCGACCTGGCGTGTTCCCGGAGCAGCCCCGCTTGCCAAGAACTTTCCAGATGTGGGAGAGAAAACATCCTGTTCACATAAGAGGTTCACATCCTGGACACAGAAACTCCATCACCTCACAGCCTGACTGGCTAGCCTGCACTTCATGAGAGCCTATTCCTATTCCTCCTATGTGGACACACTTACATCAATAACAAATAATAATACATTAATACTAAACATATTACATATGAACTATGTATCCCCTAATTTCTACTACAATAGGTTTGGTGGTTCAGATGCCTCTGACCTCTAGACCTGACTTCCTCAGGAGACAGAACAGTTGTCTACCAATCGTAGGATTGGTGGTTCAATTGAGTCCGTTCCTTAGGAGACAGGTCAGTTGTCAGCCATTCATTGAAACACTTGTTCAAATGATTGTTACTGTGTTGTTTGTGTTCCGGAAGGGACAAAGCATTCGCCCACCTATCGGAGGATAGGTGTTTTTAATAACGCTTTGTTGTTTTTGAGTTTGTCAAGGTACAGAGCAGTCGTCGGTGGTTCCATTTGTCATGATCGGCAACTTCACTTCCGCCGGGGCTTTTACTGTTAAGGGCTCCAGCGGATACGCACCCACCACCTCCGCCAACTTTCATTTGAATGCATAATTCTGTTCACCTGTCTTTAACTCTTTTTAAGCCCTGGTCACAGGAAGCCTGTTGTCAGATCGTCGTTTTCGTTCCGGCACACAAGACCTCGACAGATTGCAGCGGCTCATGACTTACTCTCTCTGCTACGGACATCGCCTGAATCCCCGACTACGTGAGTGTTTCCTGAACTTTCCTGAACTGTTTCTGGATCTTTGACCACAGACCCATGCTAGGATTACCCTGCATGTTGGAACCACGATCACAGACATATGTTTGATGATCAGCGTGACTTTTGTATGGAACTACTTAAGCGGCAGTCGTGCCGATAGTTAGTGAACGGAGCGTTCACTCCCGACTCCCGGCCGTACAGGCCATAAGACAAGACGTCCAGCTGCTAGCGGGCGTGGAGATTAAGTTCCCCTGAACATTACAGTAATCAGCCAGTTTGGCTCGCTTTTGTTTGGTTGTGTTTTTTTGCCTTGTCTGCTCTTTCCCCTGCTCGTGCTCTCGCTCCTCCCTCTCCGGTGCTGAAGTGGAACCCCGTGATCGTCAGCCGCCGTGCTGCGAGAACCCCCTAACCGGACACGTCCCTCCACCCTCGGCTGCCAAGAGGAAAATACCCACCTGCGACGCCCGGCTTAGCCACCCTCCTCTGTTCCCCTGGGAATCATATCAGTACTTCTCCTATTGCTCCCACTCTCATGGTTTCCTCGGCCTGCCACTAGGATTCCCCGCCTGTCTGGAGGTACGTCGCACCCTACTCGATCTGTTAATACCATCCACCTGAAGTCTGACATTTTCCTCTGTCTCCATAGACCCAGACGGTGCCCTTCTTCCTTCGGCTACATCGTTACTTGCAATAAAATCGTTAAATTACACTCCCTCTCCTGTCGTGGTTTTGCACGTTCCATTGCTCCCCAGATCTGTCAGTAAGATTCGTAACAGTACGATCTGACCATTAAAATGGAACCCGCAAAACCACCTCCACTATCCTGGTCCGCGAGCGTTGAGAGGGCGTTAGACAATCTCAACGACCGGTTTTTGCAAATGTCCGTCACAATGGAGCAATTACTGAACCGGTTTGCACCTCCCCCCCACTGAAGCTCCACTCGCTCCTGCACCCATCTCCCCTCCTCAAGCACTCGCTCCCACCTCTGAACCCCGACTACCTCCCCCGGCCCGTTATCATGGGGAAGCGGGTCGAAGTCGGTCCTTCCTCACTTTATGTGAGGTCATGTTCATGAATCAACCATCGGCTTTCCCCTCAGAGTCTAGCAAGGTGGCTTACACTCTGGCCCTGTTGGGGGGGCGCGCCGCTGCCTGGGGAACGGCGGCGTGGCGTAGTAACGAGCCCTACTGCCTAACCTTTAAAAGTTTTTCAGAACGACTTTCCCGGGTTTTCGACCCATTGAGGCCGCAGGCCGAGGCCAGACGGGGACTCACCTCCATCTCACAAGGAAGTCGTCCGCTGGTGGATTATGTGATCGAGTTTCAGACCCTCCCAGCAGACAGTACCTGGAATGAGGCAGCTCTTTTGGATCATTTTACATGGGGTTGAACGAACGCATAAAAGATGCTCTCTCGTACCAAGCTGAGCCCTCGTCCCTGGATGAATTAATAGAACTGGCCACCAGGGCTGAGCAGCGGTTCCTTGAGCGGCAACGCAGCCGCACGGTGCCTCGCCATCTTGTGAGTACCCCACGCTCTCCCCCCCGTGCCTCCTCTACTCCTGTCTTCGCAGATCTCTCTTTACCAGAACCCATGCAACTCGGGAGGCAACGGATTTCGGAGGAGGAACGCCTCAGACGTCGAACCAATGGCCTGTGCTACTACTGCGGAATCAAGGGACACATGATTGCACAATGCCCAGCAAAAGGAAGGGCTCAGTAGTTCAAGCGGGGGTGCTACTGAGCCGTTCTCTAGCTAAATCCCCTGCAACCTGGTCACTCTCCTCTGTCACCATTGGAACCTCTCCTCATTGCCAGACTGTACCAGCCCTGATTGGTTCTGGAGCAGACGCCAGCTTCATCTCCGCTTCCTTGGTCCGGGCACTTCAACTCCCTACCAGTCGTCTGTCAAACCCGGTCCAGGTACGCTCCCTGAATAACACATTGCTTCATTCCATAACGTTGACCACACTTCCTGTCCAAGTCCTCCTAGACAATCACAAGGATCACACAGTCTTCCATGTTGTGGATTCCTCCGACCCCCCTGTGGTCCTAGGGATCTCCTGGCTTCAGAACAACAACCCTCATATTGACTGGTCTTCTGGCAAGGTCCTGGGATGGGGTCCAGCCTGTTCACTTACCTGTCTGCGCTCCGCCCGACCTCCTTCTCCTGCGCCCACCTCAAAGGCGGAGGAGACCCCGGACCTGTCCAAGGTACCCGAACCCTATCATGATCTCAGAGAGGTTTTTAATAAGAACCGTACTATCTCGCTTCCTCCACACCGTCATTACGACTGCGCCATTGACCTGCTCCCGGGTGCTGCCCCACCCAGGGGACGACTTTTTTCATTATCAGAACCAGAACGGGTGGCCATGGAAACATACACCTGGGAGTCCCTGGACTCGGGAATCATTCGCTCATCCAAAGCAGAAAAGTGTGAGTTCCACGTCTCATCCACTACCTTTTTGGGTTTTATTCTCCAGCCAGGGAGGGTTGCCATGGATCCGGAAAAAGTGCGCGCAGTGAGGACCTGGCCCTCACCACAGACCCGGAAACAGCTCCAGCGCTTCCTGGGCTTTGCCAATTTTTATCGCCGCTTTATCAGGGGCTACAGTACCATTGCAGCCCCTCTCCACAGTCTCACCTCAGCTAAGACCAAGTTCAGCTGGGGGGGCGCCGCCGAGGAATCATTTACCAAACTCAAGATGCTATTCACCGCCGCACCCATACTTACTGTTAGATGATATGGGCCATAAGCATTGTCCTCTCTGTGTTTGGTCCTGTCTGTGTCTCTGTGACCTGTAACCTTTTCTTGCTTTTACTTTTATAAACATGCAACGATTTCTAGTATTAGAGGAGAGTGGTTTTACCACCTATGTCAGGAGGAGGTTTTGCAGACCACATTTATTGCTTAACGGCTCCATAGGTATTTGACACCACATGGAGCTGTTCACTATCTTGCTATGCCTGCATGCATCTTTTACGACTTGTAGTGTTTGGGAAAGGGGGTCTCAACCGCCTGCATCAAAGGAGGAAGCTTCACAACCTATGTATATGTTATCTACCATATATGGACTTGTCTTGTACTTTATTGCACCAATCTGATCTCAATATCTGATCTCAATAAAAGACCTGTGTGCGAGAGAGGAGTTTGGAGTTCTCCAGCTGGCCAATAAGTTGTTGTTCAGAGAGGCTCCCCTCGTGCACGAGTAAAAGAAGCTGAGATTCTCGAGTTTGTCTTTCTTGTGCAGGTGTCTCTGCGATTGTTTAAGTGTTGGCAGGTTAGACCCAACATTTCTTGGTGCCGAAAGACCCGGGAGTCAAGATTCAGCGTCGAAGGGGAGGAGGACAACGGAGAACCGAAATCTGTGCACAGTCGATTCGTCTAGAGCGGTCGGAATAAAGACCCGGAGCATGAATTCGTCTGCTGGGCCGGTTGAATAGCTCCTGACATCCCCCTCTTCGCTCACTGATGACGATTCCTGAGAGGCATCTGACCAGGGCAAGACAAAAAGTAAGTACCGCTGGAAAAGCGCGGTGTGTGTGTGTGAAATGGCAGGTCGCATTTCCAAGAAGTAGAACAGACGTAATTGTTCTAGAAGGAGAAAATAGACGTACTTATTTTCTCAAGCGGACAGAAGTAATTGTCCGAGGGAGGAGTAGACGTAGTTACTCCTCAGTGAATGTTCAGTCTAATGCATTAGTGATGTGTGAAGTGTGAAAGTCACCCATTGACGCAGAAAACGTGTGACTGGGGGAAACCTGACGGTGTTAACGTAACCCATCCACACGTACTACATGAGGGGTGAATTAAGGAAACTGTGTGTCATTAGGAGAATCTAAGCCAGAAGTTTCACCGCCTAGGTTGCGGGGCTCGGATTCTCACATTAAGTTTGAAAATACTATTGTAGGACTGAGCCAAAATCGAAATGCTGCTCATTTGTTCAGCTACGTCCGCAGGTGATAGACCTGTAGAAGCTTGATGTAGTCGATGGACACGTGAGAAGGTGGCAAATCGTTGACTCAGTCCAAAGTGTATTAATAAAGGCTATTGATAAAGCCTATTAATAATAAGATATTAATAGAGTCCGTTAATAAAGTATAATACTAAAGCCTATTTCATACAGGAGAGATGGGGAAAACAAACAGTAAGCCCCTTTTGGAGGGGACACAAAGTTTATGGCGTCGTTAGATCCACAACATGTTAAGTGGATCGGCGAATGGGAAAACAAATATGAATTTAGTGGCAAATTAGTGCCTGATGATTGTCGTAGCCTTCTGTCTAAATTAGACAAAAAGATGACAAAAGAAAAAGGTAAACGTAAAGAAAAATTACAAAAACAGTGGTTGGCAGCAGCAGAGTGGAATAAGCAAGCTGTAAAAAGACAGGAAGATATACAGCGGAAACAGGCAAAGAAAGACGGCCAGGCTGTATTACAGGCAGCAGCTCTTGTGAAACCAGATGAAGAATCGGTGCAAGGAAGGTTATTGAGAAAACAAAGGAGGAGAGAGCAGGAAGCAAAGGATGCCGGAGATAGGGTTACCACTCGGTTGCAACAATTGCATAAACAGATCGAGGACCAGATAAAACAAACTGGAGACAAGGCGGCAGGTCCGTCCTCTCCAATAGCATATAACACGAGGGGAAAGGAAGAGAAGAGTGAGAAATTAAAATCAAAAGCAGCCAGCGTGAATGTGGCTGCACAATATCCAAATCTTAAACATATCAAAGTAACCTATGGGTTAGATGATGATGATTGCGAGGATTATGGCCCAATGCCAGATTCTCCGACCCTTGGGCCAGACCAGGTGTTTCCCATGATTGAGGTAGCTAATCCAAATTTTGGAGTAGGAAATCAAGAAAGAACCATGCATGTTTATCGACCATGGACAGAAACAGACTGTAGTGAAGCTTGCAGAGCATTAGGTGACCCCACAGTTGACCCTGAACAGTGGATTGAGAAACATAAACAATTAGTTGACTCCTTTGGGTTAAATGGGTGGGAGGTCATGCAGACATTCAGGAAATGTCTCCTGTTTCATTGGGGACGTGTGAGAGGGCAATTCACGGGAAAAGCAGCAGATGACACGTGGCTTGCAGCCACTAGTGCTGCTTTGACAGCACAGAGAGAAGCCGTCTATGTGGAAATAAGAAGAATATGGAGAGCACGACCAGACTATATAAAAATTGCCCAGTGTCGCCAGAAAGATGGGGAGGATGTGTATGAATACACAGAACGTTTAGATAACGTGTTCAAAGCACATTGTGGCCTTCCGGAAGAACAGGCACCTGATTCAGCTTATCAGAACCAGCTCAAACAGGCGTTAGTAGCAGGATTTAGAGGCCCAATTTCTGATTTTATTAGAAAGCATAACGTAAATTACACCACAGATGATGTTAACCACACCATGAACTTTGCCAGACATGCTAGTGAAGTATTAGCTAAGAAAAAGAAGAAAAGTGTTGAAGCAGCTGTTTACGGCTTATTTGGAGCAGAAGACAACTCAGGAGCAGAAGTGTTTTTCCAAGGCCCCCCCGGTAGAGGCCGAGGGAGCCTCAGAGGGAGGGGGCGTGGTCGGTCTAGAGGAGGTCCACCTAAACATGATCGATGTTACACTTGTGACAAGCCAGGACACATAGCCCGAAACTGCCCTGAGAAGCTCAGGAAACAACAGCGAAGGCCTACAGAATATAGTAGACAAAACCCATTTAATCCTAATAATTGACTAGGCTCGCAGGAGAGTTCACCGGACCCAGACAGACCTGATGATTTTTTAGACCTCACTTGTGTGATAGAAACATTAGTAGCACAGACCGGTAATAAGAACACTCCCACCAGAACTTTGACAGTAGAAGGTCGTGACGTCGTTTTCTTATGTGATTCAGGAGCAGACCGCACAGTTTTAAAAGAGCACGTTGAGGGAGTTTCCGCTTCAAACGACCGTATTTTTGTGCAATCAGCAAACGGCAGAATAACATCAAGTGCAGTGTCTAAACCTGTGTCTGTAAAAGATCTTCAGACTAACTTAGAAATAACAGCACCCATAGTAATGTGTCCAGCGTGTCCAGTGAACCTCTTAGGGCGAGACTTAATGATAAAATGACATATTTCCGTCGTACCCACCTCAAAAGGAATGGTGGCTATAGGAAAAGATGAAACAGTGCCTACATATCCCCTCTTAGCCAGTGGGATACCACAGTATTATTGGTCTTTAGATTTCCCAAATCCAGACCCGGGGAAAATAGGGAAAGAATTATTAAAACTGGCTGATAACAGCCAATCAGGAGACTATGTCTCTATGTCTCCAAGCGAGATGCATGTTACCCTCTGGTACAAACATGACCCAGGGTCAGATCACCAATATGATAAGCTGGTGAATGACTCTGGACCCCAACGTGTAACATTACAACATTATTACACTGATGGCAAAGGAATGTCAGCCTGTGACGTTCTATTGCCAGATAAAGCTTTCAAGCTGTTTAAAAACCGTGGCTCACAGCCGCATGTCTCTGTGACCAGAGACCCCCAGCACAAATGGGAGTTTCTGGGCCCGTGGTTGAAAGAGACAATGAGACACACACACTGGAGGCCAGAGCAAGACGGGTGGGAAATAAATCACACCCGAGACAGATGGAGAAAACCTTTAGGCTCACACCACACACCCACTTAGAGAGTTCTTATGAGTCTAAATGACAGCCATGCCCAATAATGTCAACAGTAACAGACCCACTGTTGAAAACAGTTCCTGATGAATTTTGGTCTAAGGGAAAAGCAGATGTAGGTTTAATGACTACTGCTCGACCTGTAGTGATAAAACCAAAAGTGGACTATAGACCTCGTGTCCGTCAGTATCCACTTAAACCAGATGCAGAGAAAGGCATCCAGCCAGTGATAGCTGATATGATTAAAGCAGGCATCATAATTCAAGCTCCAGATGCTCCATGTAATACTCCCATTTTTCCTGTTAAGAAAGCAGAAACGGGACAATGGAGGATGGTCCAGGATTTAAGAGCAGTAAATCAAGCTGTGGAAAGCAGGGCCCCATGTGTGCCTGACCCACACACATTGTTAAACCAGTTAAGAGTTGAAATTTACATATCAGGGAAAGAAGTATACTTATACTCAGTTACCACAAGGTTTCTGTGACAGTCCCACTATATTTACTGCAGAAATAAATAATTGTTTGGCTGATTTCCAAATGCCTGAACACAGCCAACTATTGGTATATGTAGATGATCTATTAATAGCATCAGACACAGAAGAACATAACAAGCAGGTTTCTGTAGCATTATTTAAACATTTACATAAAACAGGAAACAAGGCCTCACTTTCAAAGTTACAGTGGGCCAGACAAGCTGTAGTTTTCTTAGGCCATGAAGTAACTCCTGAAGGTCGAAGAATCACAGACACCAGAAAAAAGTCTATATTAGATGCACCGAAACCCGTCACAAAGCAACACATGAGTTTTCTAGGCTTGTGCAACTAATGTAGGTTGTGGATCCCAAATTATGCACAAATGACACAACCGTTGTTAGATCTTATCTATGGTGAACCAATGACTATGAAACAAACTTTGCAGTGGACAGATGCAGCACCGAGCTGAAACAAGCACTTACCAGCTCCACGGTTATTGGGCTACCAGACTACACCAAGCCCTTCGTACAGACTGTTGATTGTAAGGGTTCATTTCTGACGTCTATGTTAGATGAAGCCTGTGGCTTACTACTCTAAGAGATTAGATCCAGTTGCATGCGCTTTGCCTAGCTGTGTCAGAGCTGTGTGTGCTGCAGCGTTAGCCATACAAGCCTCTGCTGAGGTTGTGCTTTATCACCCGCTGCAACTGTTAGTGCCTCATGAAGTAGACGTGTTACTGACTCAGACAAAAATGACATTTCTGTCTCCTGCGAGACATTTGTCTTTACTGTCAACGTTGCTTTGGCAACCACATTTGACCATTAAAAGATGTTCAACTCTGAACCCGGCAACCCTCCTGCCACATCCACATGAGGGGCTGCCACTTCGTTGTCTAGCTGACACAGAACAGCAGTGTAAACCACGACCTGACTTGAAAGATACTCCTTTAGAGGAAGGAGAATGTTGGTTTGTTGATGACTCCTCAAGGTACTAATCAGTCTGGGTTCGCGGTAGTTACACAGGACATCATTCATCACAGCAATGAAGTTACCATCTCACTATTCTGCACAAGCTGCAGAAATTGTGGCATTAACTGAAGCGTGTAGAACTGGACGTGGGAAAAGACTGACAGTGTACACAGACAGTCAGTTTGCTTTTTCTACATTACATTGCTTTGCCGCCCAGTGGGCTCGTAGAGGAATGACAACTTCTACAGGGAAGACAGTGCAACATGCAAAACTGTTGGAAGCATTATTACAAGCTGTGCTTTTGCCAAAAGCATTAGCAGTGTGTAAATGTGCGGCACATACGAAAGGCAAAGATTCAGTTTCACTAGGAAATGCGTTTGCAGACAAGATAGCGAAAGAAGCAGCAGAAGGAAAATATGGAACAATGGTCATGGTGGCACAGGATTCTCCTCAAGTGCCACTAGACATAGAAATGATCAGAGACATGCAACTAACTCTCCTAAGCAAGAAGTGACAAACTGGCTTAAAGACGGAGCACAAATTGAAAATGATGTTCACTACATTAACAAGAAGCCATGCCTACCTAGAAGTCTGTTCCATACAGCAGCTGTAATGAGCCATGGGCCATGTCTCAACAGGGATCCCCCCTGTTGAGACATGGCCCATGGCTCATGGCCCATGGTGACAATAATTGACCAGCACTTCTATGCTTATGGATTTAATACTTACTCAAAACATTTTTGTAGATCATGTCTCATCTGTTGCAAACATAATCCACAAGGTAATCTCAGACCAAAAAGAGGACAGTTCCCCCGAACTAAATATCCTTTCCGGTTCATACACATGGACTTTATTGAACTAACACCAAGCCAGCAATATAAGTATTGCCTCGTTCTCATAGAGCCATTTTCAAAATGGGTTGAAATCGTTCCAAGTAAGACAGCAGATGCTCTTACAGTAGCAAAAGCCATATGCAAGCACATAATACCACAACATGGTATTCCAGAAGTAATCTATAGTGACAACGGGACACGTTTTGTGAACGAAGTAGTGTCGCGAATGGCAGAACATCTAGGAATACGTCTGAAAAATCACTGTTCATACCACCCACAAAGTGCAGGATTGGTGGAAAGAACCAATGGCACCGTGAAAGGCCATGGAGCAAACAGGCAGACCATGGCCTGAGTGTTTAGATTTGGTAAAAATGTATATGCGCATTACTCCTACAGATAAAGGATTAACTCCTTTTGAGATTGTGCATGGGAGATCTTTCGTGTTACCAATGATGACTAATGTTAAAGAAAAGGCAGAAGACACACACACACATTAGCAAACTGGATGTGCAAAATGCTGAAGGGGAAAGAGGTTGTTAATGCCAATAATCTGCCAGATAATGATCTGTCTCCCCAGGTGACGCTTATACAGCCAGGTGACCAGGTCCTCATCAAAGTGATTAAACGGAAGAACTGGTCCAGCCCCCGCTGGGAAGGCCCCTACACAGTCCTGCTGACCACTCCCACAGCGTTGAAGATAGCAGAGAGAGACACGTGGATTCACCAGACCCACTGCAAAAAGCTGACACCGCTGACATCTGAGTAGGGTGGAAGTCGGCCGGCACCAAAGCCTTTGGCTGCAGAAAAAAACATCTGAACCCTACTCCCAGCTATGATGTCGAGGGTTAAGCTGTGTGCAGTGGTAATTGCTGGAACTGTAGCTGCGATAGCTATAGTGACTCTGTTGCTGTGGGAAGATGGTCTCTTACCGGGGCAGGGATCTCCAGGGAAGGTCATCTTGCATCGTCCGAGCCGAGCCATCAGAGACTGGGACGCATGGGAGGCAGCACGGGACTACCTCAAGGACAATCCAGATGGTAATCTATGGCTGGCATATACCAACTATACGGCCAAGACAATTACTGAAGGGTCTTGTGTGATCTGTGCCAAGGCGCGACCACAACTGTCTATTGTTCCTTTTCCTTATGACACACATTCCTGTTATCAAGAAGCTCGAGACAGGGAGCTGGTGTCAGAGGATTCTTGCAGTATTCGACTAACCGCTCAAGTCACAGGAACTCCACTAAAGGACTACATCCCTAGAGTCCAGTTTAACAAAAATATTGTGAAGTACCCTGTACAATGAGAGCAGTACTGGGACTAGCAGGAAAAACATTTACTTTAATGTGTACAACATATCTAGACGCATTTGGACAGTATGTGAATCTATAGATCCCAAGTGGCCTACAGGGGAACCCATACAGAGAACAACTAGTAAATCTGGGGAGTTCCCGGCCAGTGGGGTTTGTGCAAACTGTACGTTTGAGAGTTTTCACAGGTCAGGAAAGGGACAGCGACTGGGAGAATTTCCAACCTGCACCACCACATGGAATGTGACGGACAGAACCAAGACATGGGGGAAGCCCATTGGAACGGGTTGGACCGAGCATATCGAGAAACGGAACAACCTCACCTACTACAACGTTGCAGGTATACCAAGGGCACCTCCATACCAGGGATTTCGACCGACTGGCATGGGAGATTGCCGACGTGTGGTGGATGTGTGGAGGAGCTCCCAGACAGACTTTACCGACAGACTGGACTGGCACCTGCACGCAAGTAATGTTTCTCACAAGTGACATACACGTAGGAAGAGAACAACAAACAGACAGGAGTCGGCGTAACATTGATATCAGAGCTCAAATGAGTTTGAGCACCGTCTACCTGGACTCTATTGGGCAACCACGAGGTATTCCACATGAGTTTAAAGCACGGGATGAAGTTAAAGGAGGCTTCACATTAGCTATTCCATTTATGGGCCCCATAGCTGAAGTAGCTAAGAACACTGAATGGATTAATTACATTTATTACAATCAGCAGAGATTTGTCAACATTACTCACAATGGGATGAGAGGACTGGCTGAACAACTGGCACCTACCTCTCTAATGGCATGGCAGACCCGTATGGGAGTTGACATGTTGTTAGCAGAGAAAGGAGGACTGTGTGTTATGTTCGGTGATGAATGTTGTACTTTTATTCCAAACAACACAGCTCCAGGCGGTTCAGTCAGCATCGCTCTAAAGAACCTGAAAAGTCTGAAGGAAGAATTGGCACGAAACTCTGGAGTTGAAAATCCATGGGGGAAGAGGTTTGATTCAATGTTTGGGCAATGGAAGTCTACTATTGTGACTTTCCTTACTGCAATAGGGATAGTATTGCTTCTATTTCTGTTCTCGGCCTGTTGTGTTATACCCTGTCTCCGTAGCCTCATTGTGAAGAGTGCTGAAACGGCAGTGTCACAGCAGTTCACAATCCAACAACTGGAACTGGAGAAAGAGATCTACGAGGATGACGAGCGGGAAGAGTGTATCTCCCTAATCGACATAGCAGAATAATCAATGCCTGATGTATGATGCATGTTCCGAAAATGAGAGATCAAGTGGAATGTGTCTGATGATGATTCGTGCAGATTGTGTTTGCTATTCATGTATATAATGTTAAAGTTTTTTTCTTGCCCAGGGTACACAGGAGGACAGACAGGAGGGATTGTTAGAGGATATGGAGCATAAGCATTGTCCTCTCTGTGTTTGGTCCTGTCTGTGTCTCTGTGACCTGCAACCTTCTCTTGCTTTTACTTTTATAAACATGCAACGATTTCTAGTATTAGAGGAGAGTGGTTTTACCACCTATGTCAGGAGGAGGTTTTGCAGACCACATTTATTGCTTAACGGCTCCATAGGTATCTGACACCACATGGAGCTGTCCACTATCTTGCTATGCCTGCATGCATCTTTTACGACTTGTAGTGTTTGGGAAAGGGGGTCTCAACCGCCTGCATCAAAGGAGGAAGCTTCACAACCTATGTATATGTTATCTACCATATATGGACTTTATTGCACCAGATGTAGAAGGAGTGACTTTCATACTGATCTCAATAAAAGACCTGTGTGCGAGAGAGGAGTTTGGAGTTCTCCAGCTGGCCACTAAGTTGTTGAGTTCAGAGAGGCTCCCCTCGTGCACGAGTAAAAGAAGCTGAGATTCTCGAGTTTGTCTTCATGTGTCAGGTGTCTCTGCGATTGTTTAAGTGTTGGCAGGTTAGACCCAACACTTACCCTCCCGACCCTGACCTCCCATTCGTGGTAGAGGTGGACGCCTCCGTCTGCGGGGTAGGAGCTGTCCTCTCTCAGAGGTCGAGACTAGATCTAGGCTCCATCCGTGCGCTTTCTTCTCTCGAAAACTGTCGGACTCTGAGAGAAATTACGAGGTGGGGAACAGGGAACTGTTAGCAGTTAAGCTCGCCCTTGCAGAATGGCGGCATTGGCTTGAGGGCGCCAAGCACCAGTTTACAGTGCTCACAGACCACAAGAACCTGGAATACCTCAGATCAGCAAAGAGTCTGAATTCAAGGCAGGCCAGGTGGGCCATTTTTTTCGAGCGTTTCTCCTTTTCCCTTTCTTTTCGCCCAGGGTCCGAGAACAACAAGGCGGATGCACTTTCAAGGCTATTCTCCACCACGGGCGATACGGACCATGGGAAGTTTATCCTTCCCACCTCAGTTCGTCTAGGCGCGGCTCGGCTAGCCTTGGAGGAGGAGGTCCGACTGGCATCACTGAACCATCCTATCCCAGACGCCTGTCCCGAACATTGTCTCTTCCGCTCCAAGGTACTGCAACTCTGTCATAACTCTCGTCTCTCCGTTCATCCAGGTTTTTCCCATACTCTGCACATTCTGTCCCAGAGGTTCTGGTGGCCCTCTATCCGACTTGACACCAAGGACTACATCTCTGCATGCGACTCCTGTGCTAGGGTCAAAACGTCCAATCAACCTCCTGCCGGACTTCTCCGCCCCCTTCCAATCCCACGGAGGCCATGGTCACACATTGCAATGGAGTTTGTCACGGGTCTGCCCCCCTCAAAAGGTAAAACTGTCATCCTGTCCATAATAGATCGATTTTCTAAGATGGCACACTTCGTAGCCCTGCACAAACTCCCCTCAGCTCCCGAGACAGCTCGCCTCCTGACGGACAACGTGGTCCGCCTCCACGGAATCCCAGAGGACATCGTCTCCGACCGTGGTCCACAGTTTGCGTCCCGCTTCTGGGCGGAGTCTTGTAAGTCCCTGGGAATTAAGATCAGCCTCTCTTCAGGGTATCATCCACAGACCAACGGGCAGACAGAGAGATTAAATCAGGAGCTGGAGGTTAGCCTCCGTCATCTCGCGGCTAACAACTCCACCGCCTGGGCAGAGGAACTAACATGGGCTGAGTATGCCCATAACTCCCTCGTCTCCTCGGCAACAGGGTTTTTCCCCGTTCTATGTAGTTTACGGCTACCAGCCGCCACTCTTTGAACCACAGTTCAGGCAGTCCACAGTACCATCAGCAGCAGCCTCTGCTCGCCGATGCCATCTGGCCTGGAGACAGGCACGGCAGGCCCTAATTTCCTCTGTCTCTACCTACGAACACCGAGCCAACCTTCATCGACGACCTGCGCCCCACTACACCGTGGGTCAGCGAGTCTGGTTATCCACTCGGGACATCCCCTTAAAGGTACGCTCTCCTAAATTAGCTCCACGTTTCATAGGTCCGTTCCCATTCTCCAAGATCATCAACCCTGCCGCGGTTCGCCTCCGGCTGCCAGGACCCCTGAGAATCCATCCGACATTTCACGTGTCTCGTATTAAGCCAGTCCAGCTCCAGCGCATTATTCCCTGCCCACCGACCCCCTCCTCCTCCTCGACTTATCGACGGAGCACCTGCGTATACTGTGCACCGTATCATCAGCTCCCGCCGGAGAGGTCGGGGGCTTCAATACCTGGTCGACTGGGAGGGCTACGGACCGGAGGAGCGGTCCTGGATCTTGTCTTGTTTACACCATGTAGCATCTGTGACCCCAACAACCCTGTTGAGTTCGCCTCCACCAACACACTGACTAATTACATGGGTTTGTTGAGATTTATAAAATCTGTTAAAACAAATTGTTCTCTACATGTATGACTTTTCAAATATTCTCATGCACTAAAAGAAGAAATGCATCCATTTGCTAGAGGCATCTCGTTGTACAGTGGACTACAAGCCAGGAAAACTCAAGTCAAAGCTACATGTGAGCTTAGCGCCAAACAGATCTAAAAGCACTGAGCAAGAATATTCACAGGAAACCTGAAGCCTCATGTCTGAGAAAACAAAGTGCAGGGTTGGCTTCCTCACTCAGATCACAGCAAATGTAAGTATAACGAATACAAACCAACAATCTGGCGATGAGCACACTACGCTGTGTCAGAGAGAGGGAGAGAGAAGATGGGGTTGAGGAGAGTCACTGCTGAATTTATACAAACCTGAAATGAAACTAAATGATCAGATTAGAGTGTTTGGCACAGATGCCAAGAGGCCTCTGCTACTTCCTTGAGGTGGTGGAGATGTGAAGGTGATGCAGGGGTTGGGAACTGATGCGAGTTCAAGTAGGAGATGTGCTGCATGACCTCGTCAAAGGCATCAACGTCATCACCCTCGACTGTCGGAGAGGTTGGAGTTGAAGAAAACCTGAGAGAAGAGAAATAACATTACACACAAACCACACGTTTAATACTGATTTCCTCTACTTCAGCATTTTAGTGTTTTATTTTCAGTATTGTCCAACAATCTCAGACTTCAAATAACTTTTAAAATCGTGCATGATTTTTTTCCACACCTTGACTCGTGAAGACAGGAGAAAGATGGATGAGACTTAGACACATGCAACACCTGCATTAACAGGGTACAAAAAAATAATGTGTGTGTCCTGCAGGTCGATCCATAAAGATGAGCCTCAACTCTGCAGCCAGGTCAGAGTTTTGTGCTCATCGTGTGTCTACTTCTGTTCTGCTTGTGTATCCATAACGGTCCTGCTGCTGAGTGAATACAATCTATAGATGGAGGATGACAACACTAATCAGCAAAACCCACGACATCTCATTCATTCTGCATCGTGTTGCAAACTGAAGAATGAATCTTTCAGCATCTAGAATGTTTCAGAATCATTGCAGCCAAAGTGGTGTGAGGAGGCTGTTAGCATGGAGGCACTGTGGACACATGGACATTACTGAGGGGTAGAGTAAGCAGAGCAACCTGAGGTGAACTCACAGACTGTCTCAGTGTCATCGTCAAGTCCAGAGTTTTCTGAAAAGGACAAGAAGGAAGGTTGAGGATCTGCAGGAGAGACTCAGGTGCTGCTCACAAGGCCACACTGCAAGAGGCACCGACCAACAACAACACTGCACTTTGTATTCTACAGAAGAGAGAACAGATCATAAGGTGACAGCAGAGAATCTGTTTAGTAATGAACAACATTCTCCCTAAACTTTGCTGAAACTCTGCTGACTGTTGGAGTCTGGGGCTCGAAGGCCGTCCCGTCCACAAACAGAGACACACTCAGCACATCATGACTGATGGTTGGAGGAGTCACAGGAGTTGAGAGTTCACGCCTACTCACTGCCCTCAGTCCTTAGACCACAGAATGAGTCTGTTCTTTACAGGAGTGAAGGGAAGTGGCAGGATAAATGTGTGGTCTCTGGCCAACTTTCCTCAGCCTGAAGAAGCTTCTTGGATAGATTCAGAAACGTGTCTACTCTAAACGAAGTCCAGCTGACTCAACTTTGACGCAGCTTCACCTGGATGACTGAAGATGTAGTTCTCACTGAAGACAGGGAGGACAAAGCTGATTTCCAGGAGTCGGTGCTCAGTGTTCAGCTGAAGTCAAGCTGTGTGTCTTCAGGGATCTCTCAGCTCGTCTCTGAGCGTCTGGAAGCTCCTCTGGTCCACGATCAGACGACAGCAGCACTGGCCTTAAAGACACGCCGTCAGGTAAAAGGCCTCATTCTGTTCTATTCCATTTATATTCTGTCTCTTCTGCTTCACTCAGTCTAGACACATCTGAGTTCTCTGTACCTGCTGTGGTCCCAGATCCAGGTCACGCCCTGCGACAGGTAGCTCCTGCAGGTTCTGATCATCTGGTTGGTGACCTTGGGCAGCACAGAGGTCGTCCTCGGACGAGACGGTGGTATCATCCCGATGCTGCTCATCAGGGCGGGAACGTGCTTCATCATGCTGGTCTGTCACAGAGGAGGGAAGGTCAGAGAGTCACCAACAGCCTCTGTTCACCTAAAACCAGTTTTCTGTGTCAGACGTAAACAGGGCGAGGACTCGCATGGATTCTGACTGTTCTGTTCGATTACAAGCAACAGGTTTTGTCACTGGTTTGAGTCCAGAGACATTTTAAAACTCTGTATTTACCAAGTGTATTTCTCCAGTGGTCTGACGAACTTATCCAGGGTGTAAAGATACTTACACAACAGTGATGTCTCTGTCCTAAAACGATCCAGCGGCCAGTTGGTGGAAACATGTAACATGTAGGTGGTGTGAAGGAAAGTCCTCTTCCATCTTAACTTACATTTGGAGTGGATTCAAACCTGACCAGTTCTCTCCAGTTTGCTGGACTCTGGACTTCACCACCTCCCTGAGCAGAGTCCATTTCACATCAGGGCGCTTCACTGCCTCCTGAATAACGCCCAGGACAGCTTTAGGGTTTGATTTCCAGATAAACAGACACCACAAGGGTGATCGTGCATCACTTCCAATGCTCCAACTCCACTGATGGGCCAACATTATCGGCCTTCTCCCTTCACCAGCTATGGATGGTCAAAGTGGGATCATCCAGTGACATCCATCTCAAGATGTAAACCAAACATCGACAGGGTCCTCCAACATGCAACTAGACTTAAACTAAATGCTGCAGCAACTGATCCTGGGACAGTGTGGTTGTCCATTCTACCTGCAGAGGTGTAGCTCAGCTGACTGATGACATCAGGGAGGTCCACCTGCAGCAGCTGCCACTTTCTCTCCATGTTGCCTCAGATGACTGATGAGCTGGTCCACTGAGGACAGGAAGGACTGGACGTACGGACTGGACGCGTCCTCCTGTGGAGGACCCCACGTCTGGACAGAGAATAAAGGCAGAGCTAACAAACAGCCACATCAGCTCCGTCAGCTCACAAGCAAATGCAGCAGAGACTAATCTAAAAAAACTAGTCTGACCAACTCACATGATCTGAATTCACTCACCTGATAACATGCAGCAGGTCATCTCACAGTTAGTTCACTGTCTGTGTTTTCTGATAAGGAGAACATAACAAATGCAGTTTCATATTAAATCAGTTTATCTGGCAGTGAGTGAACCTCTGCACCTGTCACACATGTTTCTAGTGAGGCCAAGAAAGCAAAGCTGCCAAATAGCCAGTAGGACCAAACTATCAGCTTCCACATCATGGGGGTATTTTGACTTTGACTGGGTTAACAACAACATACATATATTCATTTATATTTTCATAATATTAATATATTAGTTTTGCTTCTCATTGTGTGCGAGGT
Organism: Macropodus opercularis; assembly: GCA_030770545.1. Classification (NCBI taxonomy): domain Eukaryota; kingdom Metazoa; phylum Chordata; class Actinopteri; order Anabantiformes; family Osphronemidae; genus Macropodus; species Macropodus opercularis. The sequence continues at coordinate 703,261 of CM061105.1, read as the reverse complement.
TTCTCTTTTTGCTTCTAACATGTCTGGTAGTGGGTCACACAGGGCAGATGGTGGTTTGTACCTGCTGAGACCTGAGTTCCGGTAACATGGCCTGATCCATCAGCATCTCCAGGCTGCACAGGACGCACTGCTGAGGTTCACCTCCTGTAAACACAGTGAGCAAACAGGTTCAGTTCTGCATTATCTCCTATAAAGTTCACATTTTCTGACAGCTTCCATCAAGGTTGAGGTTCTGACCTGCTGTATGTTAGTAAAGATGAGGCTTTAACACCTGAACCTGTCCTAAACAGAGTCCAGACGCGTTTCTCCAAAATGAGCCTGATTCCACCTCAGAATCACTGCCCAGACAAAAATACTACAAATCAAAAGCAGGTGTGAGTTGAGAGGATCTAGGTCGACCTGAAGACCTGCTACAGATGGAAGAGTTGTTCTGCTCAACCTGTTTCCACCTCCGTCTCTTCTTAGACTTTCCTGTAGAGGTAGTGTTTGACCTGGGCATTAAACCTACCACTCAGGTGATAATGAGCTAAACAAAGCAGAAGTCGCCAAAATAAAAGGCTGCTCCGTCTCCTGTTTAATGTGACTGAACTGTGCCAGAAACGGTGGAATCACCTTTGACGTCCCTATAGTGAGGAAGAGTTTCTTCTGTGTCACTGCTGAGGCTGTGAGGTCCACGTACGATGAATAACTGGAGGAAAGACTCTGTGGAGAAAGCTGTTAATAAACAGAGACGAGTGATGGGAAAAGGATCAAATACGCAGATAAATATGTACGTTACACTCATATTTAGAGGTTTTATACAAGTCACCTTGTTCACATGCTGACAGAAGAAAATCTACTTCCTGGATCCATTTGCAGCAAAGAATTCATCAGTGACACTGAACTGGAAGAACGACTCATTCAGGGAACATCAGTTGTGTGAGGTTCTAGTTGTGATGCTACCTGTTCAGCAGAGATGGGGGCGTCCTCCACCTCCTGCTCCCCAGGGTCACAGCGTCTGCACACGACTAACAGACGTCTGTCACGACCAACTGAGGTCTATGAACTATGAACATTCAACATCTGAATTAATAATTGGGTTTCAGTATAGTTTATAATGGTATATTATGCACCTGTCTTCTCCTCAGTGGCTGCTTTAACGTGTTTAAATGTCCCAAAGTCATTGTTTCCAGCTCTGAGTGGTTTTCTAACACCTCCTGCAATTGAAGCTCATGTTTTCTTGGGTTCGTCTTTTAGTCGCTGCCAGTTTCATCTTGTATCCAGTTGCAGCCTGACACCGACTGTGTTTGTAACACACTGCAGCATTAAACTTTCACATCACGGTCGTGTTTTGTTTCACCGTGACTCTGTCTATATATATATAAGCAACGTTAGCAAAAGAAAAAGGTGCAGGTTAACATGCATTTTTTTCCTATTTGTCCGTCAAGTCAAACCAAAGCCGTTTGTGGAGTTGCCTCATTCAGCGAGAGAGTCCTTCTATCAGGAAACGTGTCCAAGCTGTGTTTACCTGAATAAAGGCCGATCAGCGACGCGTATCCTCCTGAAGTCGGTGAACTATGGTTCCCAAGGTGCATTTCGTCCAATAAACGTCAGGGCAGATGGAAGATAAATGTAAAGGTGACAATTAAATGTTATGGTGATGTTGGCGAAAATGTATTCAATTTATCTTAGCCACAAATTATAAAATGTATTACGGCAACGGAGAGTGAGGATTATGGGAAATGTAGTAAGCAGCTTTGTCAGCGCAACACATTGCGACATAAGAGACAAAAGGTAAAACGTGAACATTGAGTCACTGTTATTTGTTCCGCGTTGGAAAATATTTGTTAATTTCATAGAATGAAACTGGTCCTTTTGTTTTTACAGGCTATGTTTCATAATAATCATATGCACATTACTTCCTGTCTGACTGACAGATATGACAGTGACTGTTGTTGGAAATTCCAAAGTCTTCATTTAGATGAAACTATGCATTTGTGGTCACAGTGATGATGGACCAACCACAGGCTACGGTTGGTTTATAGAAAGGTGAACTCACGTCCTCAGGGGCTTTGACATGTTTAAACCTTTACATCATCTGTGAGTGTCATTGAATTTGTTCATAATTATTTTATACAGATATTAACATGTTGTACTGTTGATGTTTTGAAATGTCTAATAAATATTCAGATGTGTTTTGGGAAAATATATTAGTTACAGCAGAAGAATGACACAGACAAACATTGTCAGTTCTTTCCTCTTCCATCATTCTGAGAACTAAATGTCTACATAAACGCAAACACTACTGTGATAACAGCACAACATTTAGTCTTAAAGTTGATCAGCTGGAGCCTCCAACAGTGGTGTAGGATCTATGGAGCAAAGAGAAAGGAAACGTGTTGAAGTGGATGAACAGCCTCATGAATATGGCTACATTTGCTGTGATCTGAGTGAGGAAGCCAACCCTGCACTTTGCTCTAACAAAATTATATTTGTCTTTTTTTTCTTTTCTTTTTTTTGCTATTTCCTTTTATTTGTTTCATGTTAGTTTTTGTTAAAAGTGACTAATGCTTTACGTAGATGTCATTTATCCATGTTGATGTGTAGAGGAAGTAGATTCATATTGTGTCATCTATAGATACAATCTGTTCAGTACATAATAATGAGTTGCTGTGGCAGCGTAGCTGGACATACTGTTGACCTGCTTGTGTGTATAGTGGAGGGTGTTTCTGAACAGAGTCCTGTTGCCTTAACTGTTGAGAAATGAGCTTGAGAGCAGCATGAAAGTCAAAGTGTATGAGGCTGTCAACTGTAAAATTCTGTCAAACGCTCACTGTCCACGTTTGAACTGCAGCTTAAAGTAGAAAACCACGGGTCACTGCTGTGTGAACACTCTGACTCTGAAGTCAAGTCTCCTCAGTGACAACACCACCTCCAGCTTTTATGGTTCAGCTCCTGAGTTAAGTTTCTATTGGTTGAAATGAATGTCAGCCTAACACTGTGTTTCCCAACCTGTTGGAGCCTCAGCACATGTTTTACACTAGAAAACCACACAACACACCACCAATCAATAATGCCACAAGAAGCAGATGTAATGTCTAGTGTCAGTTTATTTGGTAGAGGGTCTTGGGCTCTTTCCTTAACGGCGCCAGGACCAAGCATCTCTAAGGATCATTTTGCAGGTGGTCAGTATCAACATCTCTGCTACGGTGTGAGGCTGTTTAGATTTAGTGATGAGTTCAGCAGCTTGGTAGCTTTCAGAACTTTCTCACTCAGCTTGGTGACAGATGTACGACGCAGTAATTAGAGTAATACACTTGCATCGTCAGTAGCCATTTCACTCTATAGGAAGGGTGAATCTAAGCTGCATGAGAGACACAAAGTACCTGAGGATACCTGAGTTCTATCATTAAATGAGGAGCAGATTTAAGTGTCACTGAATTAAAAGAAAATAATTAATAACTACCAGTCAGGTGTCTCATAAAAAATATTTACAGCAAAGACATGACCTGCATTTGCAATGACCACAAGTCTACTGCTCCTGCTGTTCATGGGACTGATCTCTGTTCACTGCTTGTTCTCTTCATCATAATGTTCAGCTGACTGAAGGAACTCTATTTAATTATAAGAATCAAACATATAGAAATAATTATTCAGTCATGCAAATATGTACATACAAGATGAACCTGATGTAGTATAATCATGTGTTTGACTTTTTTGTCCATCCTTGACTGACTAATAAAGTTTACGTGTTTAGGTCTGAGTGAGTTGTGTCTGTTTTTGAGCACCTTCTGGCTGAACAGCTCATCTGCAGTTCAACCAGAAGGTGAGTAATGAGACCAGATGTGTGTCAGGGTGTTTCCAGCCTAAGGAAGGACTCTATGTAATTATTAAATTAACAAAACATGTATAAATATTTATTCAATCATGCAAATATGTACATACAAGTGGAACCTGGTGTAGTATGATCATCTGTTTATTCCTCCCCAGGAACAGAACGTGACGTGAACCAAGCCTATCAAAGCAACTCAGGCCTCTGAAACGTCCACTTCGCACCCTGACCTTTGACCTGTATCTGCTAGCTGCTAGCTGCTAGCGGGACAGCTGCTAGATGCTAGCTGATAGCTTTGACATTATCCCTTTTCCTCGTTTTACACAGACAGAAGTTGAAGCCGCGTCGCCTATTGGCCTTTATTCAGGTAAACGCAGACTGGACACATTCACTGATAGAAGGACTCTGAATTAGTCAGCATTTTACTTGCTAAGCATTAGCCTCAATGCTGCTACTGATGGTTAGCTAACCTGCAGCTCGCTAGCTGCCAGTTTCCAATTGGCCAGTAATTAATTTGTGTCTCTACGATCTCAAAATATTTATCTGACTTACCGACTGACAAATATTCAGGTTAGTTTTCAATTTTATAAAATTAAAAATTATATTGCCTGGGATAACATGTTTGCTTACTGATTGGCCTCTGACCCTGGTGACGTCACAGACTGTCGTCTCTAGCTACGGGACAACAATCTTTCAGCTGTTTCGACAACAGACAGAGACACAGGTAAGATGTTTCCAGCTGAGCTCAATGTTAATTTTACTGTATTTATTCTTTGTTATATGTCTTATTTCTAGTTTATTCAGATAAACACAGACTAGATATGTTCACCGATAGAAGGACTCTCTGAATGAGTCAGCATTTTACTTGCTAGGCATTAGCCTCAATGCTGCTACTGATGGTAGCTAACCTGTAGCTCGCTAGCTGCCAGTTTCTAATTGGCCAGTAATGAATTTGTGTCTCTACGATCTCGAAATGCTTATCTGACTTATCGACTGACAAATATTTAGTTTAGTTTTTCAAGTTCATAAAATTAAAAATTATATTCCCTGGGATAAAATGGTAACTTACTTATTGGCCTCCGACACAGGTGACGTCACAGACTGTCGTCTCTAGCGACGGGACAACAATCTTTCAGCTGTTTCCAGCTGAGCTCAGTGTTTATTCAGTTATATTTCTTATTTCTTGTGTTTAGTTTATCTTAATGCTTCGGTCAAATTTAATGATGAATAATATGTGGTTCTGTCAACCTGAAGTGCTTGTATATACTGTTAAACTGTCTTTCAATGCTGGATACAGGTAATAAGTTGGAGTCATTGTCTTTCTAGTGTTTGGTTCGTCTGCTTTAGTCAGTGAGTGGGTACATTAACTGCCGACTGAAACCATCAGTGTCTAACAGTGAACTAAATGCAGACCTCGCCTGCATGTTTAGCTGCACCTTTTTCTGTTTGCTAACACACTGTCACACACTGTTGTTAAACCAGTGATATTGGGCCTTGCTAACCTCCTTTTCACATGCAGACAGGAGCGAGTCACGGAAAAGGCAGCAAGCTCTACAGACTGGACCTTCGAGGCTGCGCAGGGAAGGAAAACCGCTCATGGACGCTGTGGATCGAGGAGGTAGTTAAGTAGTTTTTCTCTGTTTAAACACGTGTTTCTGGGTTGTTTGTGTCATTGATGCAGTGGTCAGAGTGTGCTGGCATGCTGGGCCACTCTGTCAGTGATACTGAGGGGCCTGTGTCTTTAGTGTCATGTAGAATGAGTCTTGCTGGGCTGTTGGGCCACCCACTCAATAGTTTTTAGTTAGTATTGTAGTAGAAGTGTCGTAGTAGTATCATAGTAGTAGCAGAAGAAGGGTCATACTAGTAGTAGCAGTAGTAGTGGGAATAGTACTAGTAGAAGTGTAATAGTAATGGTATTAGTGTTGTACCTGTAGGACAGTAGTAGTTGTGTTATGGTAGTATATTAGTAGAAGTAGTACTAGTCATGGTAGTGTCCTACTATTTTAGTATTAGCTGTAGTCTAGTATTAGTAGCAGTGTCCTAATAGCAGAAGAATATTAGTAGTAGTCTTACTAGTTTTAGCTGTAGTCTAGTATTAGTAGTAGTGTCCTACTAGTGGTAGCTGTAGTGTAGTATTAGTAGTAGTGTCTTACTAGTGGTAGCTGTAGTATAGTATTAGTAGTAGTGTCCTACTAGTGGTAGCTGTAGTGTAGTATTAGTAGTAGTGTCTTACTAGTGGTAGCTGTAGTATAGTATTAGTAGTACTGTCTTACTAGTGGTAGCTGTAGTGTAGTATTAGTAGTAGTTTCTTACTAGTGGTAGCTGTAGTCTAGTATTAGTAGTAGTGTCCTACTAGTGGTAGCTGTAGTCTAGTATTAGTAGTAGTGTCCTACTAGTGGTAGCTGTAGTATAGTATTAGTAGTAGTGTCCTACTAGTGGTAGCTGTAGTGTAGTATTAGTAGTAGTGTCCTACTAGTGGTAGCCGTAGTCTAGTATTAGTAGTAGTGTCCTACTAGTGGTAGCCGTAGTGTAGTATTAGTAGTAGTGTCTTACTAGTGGTAGCCGTAGTGTAGTATTAGTAGTAGTAGTGTCTTACTAGTGGTAGCTGTAGTGTAGTATTAGTAGTAGTGTCCTACTAGTGGTAGTTGTAGTGTAGTATTAGTAGTAGTGTCCTACCAGTGGTAGCTGTAGTATAGTATTAGTAGTAGTGTCTTACTAGTGGTAGCTGTAGTATAGTATTAGTAGTAGTGTCTTACTAGTGGTAGCTGTAGTGTAGTATTAGTAGTAGTGTCCTACTAGTGGTAGCTGTAGTGTAGTATTAGTAGTAGTGTCTTACTAGTGGTAGCTGTAGTGTAGTATTAGTAGTAGTGTCTTACTAGTGGTAGCTGTAGTATAGTATTAGTAGTAGTGTCTTACTAGTGGTAGCTGTAGTGTAGTATTAGTAGTAGTGTCTTACTAGTGGTAGCTGTAGTGTAGTATTAGTAGTAGTGTCTTACTAGTGGTAGCTGTAGTATAGTATTAGTAGTAGTGTCTTACTAGTGGTAGCTGTAGTTTAGTATTAGTAGTAGTGTCTTACTAGTGGTAGCTGTAGTGTAGTATTAGTAGTAGTGTCCTACTAGTGGTAGCTGTAGTATAGTATTAGTAGTAGTGTCTTACTAGTGGTAGCTGTAGTGTAGTATTAGTAGTAGTGTCCTACTAGTGGTAGCTGTAGTGTAGTATTAGTAGTAGTGTCCTACTAGTGGTAGCTGTAGTGTAGTATTAGTAGTAGTGTCCTACTAGTGGTAGCTGTAGTGTAGTATTAGTAGTAGTGTCCTACTAGTGGTAGCTGTAGTATAGTATTAGTAGTAGTGTCTTACTAGTGGTAGCTGTAGTATAGTATTAGTAGTAGTGTCTTACTAGTGGTAGCTGTAGTGTAGTATTAGTAGTCGTGTTGCAACAGCTGTACTAGTCTAGCAGTAGCAGTGTTGTCGTAGTAGTATAAGTGTAGTACTCAAAGTAGTTTTTTAGTATGCATGTAGTAGTATTCAGTGTAGTAGTGTAATGGTTGCGTGGTAGTAGTAGTCTTCGATTAGTGGTAGTATTGTATTAGTGTATTAGTAGGAGTAGTGTTGTTTTTTGTAGTAGTGTTATCGTAAGAGTGGTGTCGTCATAGTAGCAGTCTAGCAGTAGTATTGTACTATCTAGTATAGTGAAGTAAAGTATAGTATGTTATAGTGTGTGGGGTAGTGTAGTGGAGTTTGATTTAGTGTAGAGTCATATAGTCTAGTTTGGTTTAGTATAATATTGTACTAGTATTATAATATAATCTGTACTGTATTGTATACTGTAGTGTAGTTTAGCATAGATGTAAGATAGTCTAGTAGAGTGTAGTCTAGTATAGTTTGGAATAGTCTAATGTGTAGTGTACTGTAATATAGTGTAATATACTCAAGTTGTATTGTAATATAATATATAATTTAGTTTACAATAGTCCAGTGTGGTGTAGTATATCTTAATATAGTATAACATTGTGTACTATAGTTTAGTGTAGTGTAACATAGTCTAGTATAGTTTAGAATAGTCTAGCGTACTCTGTTATAGTTTAGCATTGTGTAATATAGGCTTGTATAGCTTAGAATAGTCTAGTGTCTGGTAGTGTAGTATAGTCTAGAGTAGTGTACTTTAGTATATGTAGTAGATATATATAGGTGTAATATAGTCTAATGTGGTTTAATGTAGTGTAGTAGAGAGCAATATTGTCTAGTGTAGCTAGAATAGTCTAGTGTAATTTGGTGTTGTTTATTATACTGTAGTATAGTGTAGTATACTGTAGTTTAATGTATTATAATCTAATGTACTAAAGTCTGTTATAGTGTAGTTTAATATAGGGTATTATACTGTAGTATAGTGTAGTATACTGTAGTTTAATGTATTATAATCTAATGTACTAAAGTCTGTTATAGTGTAGTTTAATATAGGGTATTATACTGTAGTATAGTGTAGTATACTGTAGTTTAATGTATTATAATCTAATGTACTAAAGTCTGTTATAGTGTAGTTTAATATAGGGTATTATACTGTAGTATAGTGTAGTTTAGTATAGTACAGTTTTACTATAATCGAGTGTACTAAAGTCTGTTATGGTGTAGTTTTGATGTAGAGTAATATTGTCTAGTGTAGTGTAATATGGTCTGTTATAGTCTAGTTTTGTTTAGAGTAATGTAATATAGTATAGTGTAGTTTTAGTACAATGTAGTTTAACTTGATATACTCTCATATAGTGTAGTTTAGCAAGGTGTAATATATTTTAGTGTAGTAGAGTGTAATATAGGCTAGTAGAGTGTGCTTTATAGTAATATTGTTTATTGTGGTGTAATATAGTTTAGTATAGAGAAGTATAATGTTTAGTACAGTGTAGTATAGTCTAATATAGTATAGTGTAGTAGAGTGTAACATGGTCAAGTAGAGTGTAGTCTAGTGTAGTTTAGAATAGTCTAATGTAGTGTACTGTAATACATTATAATATAGCCTGTTGTAGTGTAGTTTAGTTTAGAATAGTCCTCATTACTAAATTTTAGCATTGTGTAATATACTCTAGATAGGAATTTTATTTATCCCGCAGTGGGGAAATTCTGGTGACCCAGCAGCAGCGGACAGACAGTCAGAAAAAAAGTTAATAATTACAAAAAAATAGTAAATTGTTTGACAATTCTAGTGTAGTTTAATGTAGTGTAATACAGTATAGTTTAGTTTATAATACTTTACTATAATAAATATAGTTTAATTTATTGTAGTCTAGTACAGTTTAGTGTGATATAGTCTAATATAGTGTAGTAAAGTCAAATATTTTCTAGTCTAGTTTAGAGTAGTGTAATATATTATCGTGTAGTTTAGTATAACGCAGTCTAACTTAATATACTCTAGTATAGTGTAGCTTAGAATAGTGTCATATATTCTAGTGTAGTTTAGTTTAGTATAATGTAGTTTATTTTATATAATATAGTGAAGTAAAGTATAGTATATTATAGCCTGTTAAAGTGTAGGTTAGTGGAGTGTACTATAGTGTAATCTACTTTAGTTTCCAATAGTCCAGTGTAGTGCAGTATAGAGCAATAGTTTATTGAAGTGTAGTGTAACATAGTCTACTATAGTGTAGTAGAATTAGAATAATCTAATATAGTGTAGTGTACTGTAGTATAGTCTAGTTGTAGTGTAGTTTAATATAGTTTAGTTTACAGTAATCCAGTGTGGTGTAGTATATCTTAATATAGTTTAACATTATGTACTATAGTCTAATAGTCTATAATTTAATATAGTCTAATATAGTGTAGTGTACTTTACAATAGTCCAGTGTGGTGTAGTATATCTTAATGTAGTTTAGTTTTAGGATTGGTGGTTCAATTGAGTCCGTTCCTTAGGAGACAGGTCAGTTGTCAGCCATTCATTGAAACACTTGTTCAAATGATTGTTACTGTGTTGTTTGTGTTCCGGAAGGGACAAAGCATTCGCCCACCTATCGGAGGATAGGTGTTTTTAATAACGCTTTGTTGTTTTTGAGTTTGTCAAGGTACAGAGCAGTCGTCGGTGGTTCCATTGACGCCTACTACTTGACCTGAGCTACAGAGGGAGCAGAGCAGTTGTTCTCCAGTCATTGAGTTGGTGGGTGAAATGTCTCTGGCTCTTTTCCTTGTGTTCCTCAGGTTATAGGATTGGTGGTTCAGATACCTCTGACTTCCTCGGCAGACAGAACAGTTCTCCAGCAATCGTAGGTTTGGTGGGTCAGCTGACTCGGTTCCGTAGGAGACAGGTCAGTCATAAAGCAATCATTGGATCGGTGTTTCAATGGAATTTGACTGTGCTATTTGTTTTCCACAAGTGACACGGCATTTGTCCACCAATCGTAGGTTTCGTGATTTCATTGACTATGTCTCTGTGAGTTGAGTTCCTCAGGAGACAAAACAGTGTTTCACCAATCGTAGGTTTCGTGATTTCATTGACTATGTCTCTGTGAGTTGACTTCCTCAGGAGACAGAACAGTTGTCTACCAATTGTAGGATTGGTGGTTCAATTGAGTCCGTTCCTTCGGAGACAGGTCAGTTGTCAGCCATTCATATAAACACTTGTTCAAATGATTGTTACTGTGTTGTTTGTGTTCCGGAAGGGACAAAGCATTCGCCCACCTATCGGAGGATAGGTGTTTTAAAAACGCTTTGTTGTTTTTGAGTTTGTCAAGGTACAGAGCAGTCGTCGGTGGTTCCATTGACGCCTACTACTTGACCTGAGTTACAGAGGGAGCAGAGCAGTTGTTCTCCAGTCATTGAGTTGGTGGGTGAAATGTCTCTGGCTCTTTTCCTTGTGTTCCTCAGGTTATAGAGCAGTGGTCCACCAGTCGTAGGATTGGTGGTTCAGATACCTCTGACTTCTTGACCTGACTTCCTCGGCAGACAGAACAGTTGTCCAGCAATCGTAGGTTTGGTGGGTCAACTGACTCGGTTCCGTAGGAGACAGGTCAGTCATAAAGCAATCATTGGATCGGTGTTTCAATGGAATTTGACTGTGCTATTTGTGTTCCACAAGTGATACGGCATTTGTCCACCAATCGTAGGTTTCGTGATTTCATTGACTATGTCTCTGTGAGTTGAGTTCCTCAGGAGACAAAACAGTGTTTCACCAATCATAGGTTTGGTGTTTCAGATGCCTCTGACCTCTAGACCTGACTTCCTCAGGAGACAGAACAGTTGTCTACCAATCGTAGGATTGGTGGTTCAATTGAGTCCGTTCCTTAGGAGACAGGTCAGTTGTCAGCCATTCATTGAAACACTTGTTCAAATGATTTTTACTGTGTTGTTTGTGTTCCGGAAGGGACAAAGCATTCGCTCACCTATCGGAGGATAGGTGTTTTAAAAAGGCTTTGTTGTTTTTGAGTTTGTCAAGGTACAGAGCAGTCGTCGGTGGTTCCATTGACGCCTACTACTTGACCTGAGTTACAGAGGGAGCAGAGCAGTTGTTCTCCAGTCATTGAGTTGGTGGGTGAAATGTCTCTGGCTCTATTCCTTGTGTTCCTCAGGTTATAGAGCAGTGGTCCACCAGTCGTAGGATTGGTGGTTCAGATACCTCTGACTTCTTGACCTGACTTCCTCGGCAGACAGAACAGTTGTCCAGCAATCGTAGGTTTGGTGGGTCAACTGACTCGGTTCCGTAGGAGACAGGTCAGTCATAAAGCAATCATTGGATCGGTGTTTCAATTGAATTTGACTGTGCTATTTGTGTTCCACAAGTAACACGGCATTTGTCCACCAATCGTAGGTTTCGTGATTTCATTGACTATGTCTCTGTGAGTTGAGTTCCTCAGGAGACAAAACAATGTTTCACCAATCATAGGTTTGGTGTTTCAGATGCCTCTGACCTCTAGACCTGACTTCCTCAGGAGACAGAACAGTTGTCTACCAATCGTAGGATTGGTGGTTCAATTGAGTCCGTTCCTTAGGAGACAGGTCAGTTGTCAGCCATTCATTGAAACACTTGTTCAAATGATTGTTACTGTGTTGTTTGTGTTCCGGAAGGGACAAAGCATTCGCCCACCTATCGGAGGATAGGTGTTTTTAATAACGCTTTGTTGTTTTTGAGTTTGTCAAGGTACAGAGCAGTCGTCGGTGGTTCCATTGACGCCTACTACTTGACCTGAGTTACAGAGGGAGCAGAGCAGTTGTTCTCCAGTCATTGAGTTGGTGGGTGAAATGTCTCTGGCTCTATTCCTTGTGTTTTTCAGGTTATAGAGCAGTGGTCCACCAGTCGTAGGATTGGTGGTTCAGATACCTCTGGCTTCTTGACCTGACTTCCTCGGCAGACAGAACAGTTGTCCAGCAATCGTAGGTTTGGTGGGTCAACTGACTCGGTTCCGTAGGAGACAGGTCAGTCATAAAGCAATCATTGGATCGGTGTTTCAATGGAATTTGACTGTGCTATTTGTGTTCCACAAGTGACACGGCATTTGTCCACCAATCGTAGGTTTCGTGATTTCATTGACTATGTCTCTGTGAGTTGAGTTCCTCAGGAGACAAAACAGTGTTTCACCAATCATAGGTTTGGTGTTTCAGATGCCTCTGACCTCTAGACCTGACTTCCTCAGGAGACAGAACAGTTGTCTACCAATCGTAGGATTGGTGGTTCAATTGAGTCCGTTCCTTAGGAGACAGGTCAGTTGTCAGCCATTCATTGAAACACTTGTTCAAATGATTGTTACTGTGTTGTTTGTGTTCCGGAAGGGACAAAGCATTCGCCCACCTATCGGAGGATAGGTGTTTTTAATAACGCTTTGTTGTTTTTGAGTTTGTCAAGGTACAGAGCAGTCGTCGGTGGTTCCATTGACGCCTACTACTTGACCTGAGTTACAGAGGGAGCAGAGCAGTTGTTCTCCAGTCATTGAGTTGGTGGGTGAAATGTCTCTGGCTCTATTCCTTGTGTTTTTCAGGTTATAGAGCAGTGGTCCACCAGTCGTAGGATTGGTGGTTCAGATACCTCTGACTTCTTGACCTGACTTCCTCGGCAGACAGAACAGTTGTCCAGCAATCGTAGGTTTGGTGGGTCAACTGACTCGGTTCCGTAGGAGACAGGTCAGTCATAAAGCAATCATTGGATCGGTGTTTCAATGGAATTTGACTGTGCTATTTGTGTTCCACAAGTGACACTGCATTTGTCCACCAATCGTAGGTTTCGTGATTTCATTGACTATGTCTCTGTGATTTGAGTTCCTCAGGAGACAAAACAGTGTTTCAGCAATCGTAGGTTTCGTGATTTCATTGACTATGTCTCTGTGAGTTGACTTCCTCAGGAGACAAAACAATGTTTCACCAATCATAGGTTTGGTGTTTCAGATGCCTCTGACCTCTAGACCTGACTTCCTCAGGAGACAGAACAGTTGTCTACCAATCGTAGGATTGGTGGTTCAATTGAGTCCGTCCCTTAGGAGACAGGTCAGTTGTCAGCCATTCATTGAAACACTTGTTCAAATGATTGTTACTGTGTTGTTTGTGTTCCGGAAGGGACAAAGCATTCGCCCACCTATCGGAGGATAGGTGTTTTTAATAACGCTTTGTTGTTTTTGAGTTTGTCAAGGTACAGAGCAGTCGTCGGTGGTTCCATTGACGCCTACTACTTGACCTGAGTTACAGAGGGAGCAGAGCAGTTGTTCTCCAGTCATTGAGTTGGTGGGTGAAATGTCTCTGGCTCTTTTCCTTGTGTTCCTCAGGTTATAGAGCAGTGGTCCACCAGTCGTAGGATTGGTTGTTCAGATACCTCTGACTTCCTCGGCAGACAGAACAGTTGTCCAGCAATCGTAGGTTTGGTGGGTCAACTGACTCGGTTCCGTAGGAGACAGGTCAGTCACAAAGCAATCATTGGATCGGTGTTTCAATGGAATTTGACTGTGCTATTTGTGTTCCACAAGTGACACGGCATTTGTCCACCAATCGTAGGTTTCGTGATTTCATTGACTATGTCTCTGTGAGTTGAGTTCCTCAGGAGACAAAACAGTGTTTCACCAATCGTAGGTTTCGTGATTTCATTGACTATGTCTCTGTGAGTTGAGTTCCTCAGGAGACAAAACAGTGTTTCACCAATCATAGGTTTGGTGTTTCAGATGCCTCTGACCTCTAGACCTGACTTCCTCAGGAGACAGAACAGTTGTCTACCAATCGTAGGATTGGTGGTTCAATTGAGTCCGTTCCTTAGGAGACAGGTCAGTTGTCAGCCATTCATTGAAACACTTGTTCAAATGATTGTTACTGTGTTGTTTGTGTTCCGGAAGGGACAAAGCATTCGCTCACCTATCGGAGGATAGGTGTTTTAAAAAGGCTTTGTTGTTTTTGAGTTTGTCAAGGTACAGAGCAATCGTCGGTGGTTCCATTGACGCCTACTACTTGACCTGAGTTACAGAGGGAGCAGAGCAGTTGTTCTCCAGTCATTGAGTTGGTGGGTGAAATGTCTCTGGCTCTTTTCCTTGTGTTCCTCAGGTTATAGAGCAGTGGTCCACCAGTCGTAGGATTGGTGGTTCAGATACCTCTGACTTCTTGACCTGACTTCCTCGGCAGACAGAACAGTTGTCCAGCAATCGTAGGTTTGGTGGGTCAACTGACTCGGTTCCGTAGGAGACAGGTCAGTCATAAAGCAATCATTGGATCGGTGTTTCAATTGAATTTGACTGTGCTATTTGTGTTCCACAAGTAACACGGCATTTGTCCACCAATCGTAGGTTTCGTGATTTCATTGACTATGTCTCTGTGAGTTGAGTTCCTCAGGAGACAAAACAATGTTTCACCAATCATAGGTTTGGTGTTTCAGATGCCTCTGACCTCTAGACCTGACTTCCTCAGGAGACAGAACAGTTGTCTACCAATCGTAGGATTGGTGGTTCAATTGAGTCCGTTCCTTAGGAGACAGGTCAGTTGTCAGCCATTCATTGAAACACTTGTTCAAATGATTGTTACTGTGTTGTTTGTGTTCCGGAAGGGACAAAGCATTCGCCCACCTATCGGAGGATAGGTGTTTTTAATAACGCTTTGTTGTTTTTGAGTTTGTCAAGGTACAGAGCAGTCGTCGGTGGTTCCATTGACGCCTACTACTTGACCTGAGTTACAGAGGGAGCAGAGCAGTTGTTCTCCAGTCATTGAGTTGGTGGGTGAAATGTCTCTGGCTCTATTCCTTGTGTTTTTCAGGTTATAGAGCAGTGGTCCACCAGTCGTAGGATTGGTGGTTCAGATACCTCTGGCTTCTTGACCTGACTTCCTCGGCAGACAGAACAGTTGTCCAGCAATCGTAGGTTTGGTGGGTCAACTGACTCGGTTCCGTAGGAGACAGGTCAGTCACAAAGCAATCATTGGATCGGTGTTTCAATGGAATTTGACTGTGCTATTTGTGTTCCACAAGTGACACGGCATTTGTCCACCAATCGTAGGTTTCGTGATTTCATTGACTATGTCTCTGTGAGTTGAGTTCCTCAGGAGACAAAACAGTGTTTCACCAATCATAGGTTTGGTGTTTCAGATGCCTCTGACCTCTAGACCTGACTTCCTCAGGAGACAGAACAGTTGTCTACCAATCGTAGGATTGGTGGTTCAATTGAGTCCGTTCCTTAGGAGACAGGTCAGTTGTCAGCCATTCATTGAAACACTTGTTCAAATGATTGTTACTGTGTTGTTTGTGTTCCGGAAGGGACAAAGCATTCGCCCACCTATCGGAGGATAGGTGTTTTTAATAACGCTTTGTTGTTTTTGAGTTTGTCAAGGTACAGAGCAGTCGTCGGTGGTTCCATTGACGCCTACTACTTGACCTGAGTTACAGAGGGAGCAGAGCAGTTGTTCTCCAGTCATTGAGTTGGTGGGTGAAATGTCTCTGGCTCTTTTCCTTGTGTTCCTCAGGTTATAGAGCAGTGGTCCACCAGTCGTAGGATTGGTGGTTCAGATCCCTCTGACTTCTTGACCTGACTTCCTCGGCAGACAGAACAGTTGTCCAGCAATCGTAGGTTTGGTGGGTCAACTGACTCGGTTCCGTAGGAGACAGGTCAGTCATAAAGCAATCATTGGATCGGTGTTTCAATGGAATTTGACTGTGCTATTTGTGTTCCACAAGTGACACTGCATTTGTCCACCAATCGTAGGTTTCGTGATTTCATTGACTATGTCTCTGTGAGTTGAGTTCCTCAGGAGACAAAACAGTGTTTCAGCAATCGTAGGTTTCGTGATTTCATTGACTATGTCTCTGTGAGTTGAGTTCCTCAGGAGACAAAACAATGTTTCACCAATCATAGGTTTGGTGTTTCAGATGCCTCTGACCTCTAGACCTGACTTCCTCAGGAGACAGAACAGTTGTCTACCAATCGTAGGATTGGTGGTTCAATTGAGTCCGTCCCTTAGGAGACAGGTCAGTTGTCAGCCATTCATTGAAACACTTGTTCAAATGATTGTTACTGTGTTGTTTGTGTTCCGGAAGGGACAAAGCATTCGCCCACCTATCGGAGGATAGGTGTTTTTAATAACGCTTTGTTGTTTTTGAGTTTGTCAAGGTACAGAGCAGTCGTCGGTGGTTCCATTGACGCCTACTACTTGACCTGAGTTACAGAGGGAGCAGAGCAGTTGTTCTCCAGTCATTGAGTTGGTGGGTGAAATGTCTCTGGCTCTTTTCCTTGTGTTCCTCAGGTTATAGAGCAGTGGTCCACTAGTCGTAGGATTGGTTGTTCAGATACCTCTGACTTCCTCGGCAGACAGAACAGTTGTCCAGCAATCGTAGGTTTGGTGGGTCAACTGACTCGGTTCCGTAGGAGACAGGTCAGTCACAAAGCAATCATTGGATCGGTGTTTCAATGGAATTTGACTGTGCTATTTGTGTTCCACAAGTGACACGGCATTTGTCCACCAATCGTAGGTTTCGTGATTTCATTGACTATGTCTCTGTGAGTTGAGTTCCTCAGGAGACAAAACAGTGTTTCACCAATCGTAGGTTTCGTGATTTCATTGACTATGTCTCTGTGAGTTGAGTTCCTCAGGAGACAAAACAGTGTTTCACCAATCGTAGGTTTGGTGTTTCAGATGCCTCTGACCTCTAGACCTGACTTCCTCAGGAGACAGAACAGTTGTCTACCAATCGTAGGATTGGTGGTTCAATTGAGTCCGTCCTTTAGGAGACAGGTCAGTTGTCAGCCATTCATTGAAACACTTGTTCAAATGATTGTTACTGTGTTGTTTGTGTTCCGGAAGGGACAAAGCATTCGCCCACCTATCGGAGGATAGGTGTTTTTAATAACGCTTTGTTGTTTTTGAGTTTGTCGAGGTACAGAGCAGTCGTCGGTGGTTCCATTGACGCCTACTACTTGACCTGAGTTACAGAGGGAGCAGGGCAGTTGTTCTCCAGTCATTGAGTTGGTGGGTGAAATGTCTCTGGCTCTATTCCTTGTGTTCCTCAGGTTATAGAGCAGTGGTCCACCAGTCGTAGGTTTGGTGGGTCAACTGACTCGGTTCCGTAGGAGACAGGTCAGTCACAAAGCAATCATTGGATCGGTGTTTCAATGGAATTTGACTGTGCTATTTGTGTTCCACAAGTGACACGGCATTTGTCCACCAATCGTAGGTTTCGTGATTTCATTGACTATGTCTCTGTGAGTTGAGTTCCTCAGGAGACAAAACAGTGTTTCACCAATCGTAGGTTTCGTGATTTCATTGACTATGTCTCTGTGAGTTGAGTTCCTCAGGAGACAAAACAATGTTTCACCAATCATAGGTTTGGTGTTTCAGATGCCTCTGACCTCTAGACCTGACTTCCTCAGGAGACAGAACAGTTGTCTACCAATCGTAGGATTGGTGGTTCAATTGAGTCCGTTCCTTAGGAGACAGGTCAGTTGTCAGCCATTCATTGAAACACTTGTTCAAATGATTGTTACTGTGTTGTTTGTGTTCCGGAAGGGACAAAGCATTCGCCCACCTATCGGAGGATAGGTGTTTTTAATAACGCTTTGTTGTTTTTGAGTTTGTCAAGGTACAGAGCAGTCGTCGGTGGTTCCATTGACGCCTACTACTTGACCTGAGTTACAGAGGGAGCAGAGCAGTTGTTCTCCAGTCATTGAGTTGGTGGGTGAAATGTCTCTGGCTCTTTTCCTTGTGTTCCTCAGGTTATAGAGCAGTGGTCCACCAGTCGTAGGATTGGTGGTTCAGATACCTCTGACTTCTTGACCTGACTTCCTCGGCAGACAGAACAGTTGTCCAGCAATCGTAGGTTTGGTGGGTCAACTGACTCGGTTCCGTAGGAGACAGGTCAGTCATAAAGCAATCATTGGATCGGTGTTTCAATGGAATTTGACTGTGCTATTTGTGTTCCACAAGTGACACGGCATTTGTCCACCAATCGTAGGTTTCGTGATTTCATTGACTATGTCTCTGTGAGTTGAGTTCCTCAGGAGACAAAACAGTGTTTCACCAATCGTAGGTTTCGTGATTTCATTGACTATGTCTCTGTGAGTTGAGTTCCTCAGGAGACAAAACAATGTTTCACCAATCATAGGTTTGGTGTTTCAGATGCCTCTGACCTCTAGACCTGACTTCCTCAGGAGACAGAACAGTTGTCTACCAATCGTAGGATTGGTGGTTCAATTGAGTCAGTTCCTTAGGAGACAGGTCAGTTGTCAGCCATTCATTGAAACACTTGTTCAAATGATTGTTACTGTGTTGTTTGTGTTCCGGAAGGGACAAAGCATTCGCCCACCTATCGGAGGATAGGTGTTTTTAATAACGCTTTGTTGTTTTTGAGTTTGTCGAGGTACAGAGCAGTCGTCGGTGGTTCCATTGACGCCTACTACTTGACCTGAGTTACAGAGGGAGCAGAGCAGTTGTTCTCCAGACATTGAGTTGGTGGGTGAAATGTCTCTGGCTCTATTCCTTGTGTTCCTCAGGTTATAGAGCAGTGGTCCACCAGTCGTAGGATTGGTGGTTCAGATACCTCTGGC
Organism: Macropodus opercularis; assembly: GCA_030770545.1. NCBI lineage: Eukaryota > Metazoa > Chordata > Actinopteri > Anabantiformes > Osphronemidae > Macropodus > Macropodus opercularis. The sequence continues at coordinate 684,482 of CM061105.1, read as the reverse complement.
TTCTTGACCTGACTTCCTCGGCAGACAGAACAGTTGTCCAGCAATCGTAGGTTTGGTGGGTCAACTAACTCGGTTCCGTAGGAGACAGGTCAGTCACAAAGCAATCATTGGATCGGTGTTTCAATGGAATTTGACTGTGCTATTTGTGTTCCACAAGTGACACGGCATTTGTCCACCAATCGTAGGTTTCGTGATTTCATTGACTATGTCTCTGTGAGTTGAGTTCCTCAGGAGACAAAACAATGTTTCACCAATCATAGGTTTGGTGTTTCAGATGCCTCTGACCTGTAGACCTGACTTCCTCAGGAGACAGAACAGTTGTCCACCAATCGTAGGATTGGTGGTTCAATTGAGTCCGTTCCTTAGGAGACAGGTCAGTTGTCAGCCATTCATTGAAACACTTGTTCAAATGATTGTTACTGTGTTGTTTGTGTTCCGGAAGGGACAAAGCATTCGCCCACCTATCGGAGGATAGGTGTTTTTAATAACGCTTTGTTGTTTTTGAGTTTGTCAAGGTACAGAGCAGTCGTCGGTGGTTCCATTGACGCCTACTACTTGACCTGAGTTACAGAGGGAGCAGAGCAGTTGTTCTCCAGTCATTGAGTTGGTGGGTGAAATGTCTCTGGCTCTATTCCTTGTATTCCTCAGGTTATAGAGCAGTGGTCCACCAGTCGTAGGATTGGTGGTTCAGATACCTCTGACTTCTTGACCTGACTTCCTCGGCAGACAGAACAGTTGTCCAGCAATCGTAGGTTTGGTGGGTCAACTGACTCGGTTCCGTAGGAGACAGGTCAGTCATAAAGCAATCATTGGATCGGTGTTTCAATGGAATTTGACTGTGCTATTTGTGTTCCACAAGTGACACGGCATTTGTCCACCAATCGTAGGTTTCGTGATTTCATTGACTATGTCTCTGTGAGTTGAGTTCCTCAGGAGACAAAACAGTGTTTTACCAATCATAGGTTTCGTGATTTCATTGACTATGTCTCTGTGAGTTGAGTTCCTCAGGACACAAAACAGTGTTTCACCAATCGTAGGTTTCGTGATTTCATTGACTATGTCTCTGTGAGTTGAGTTCCTCAGGAGACAAAACAATGTTTCACCAATCATAGGTTTGGTGTTTCAGATGCCTCTGACCTCTAGACCTGACTTCCTCGGGAGACAGAACAGTTGTCTACCAATCGTAGGATTGGTGGTTCAATTGAGTCTGTTCCTTAGGAGACAGGTCAGTTGTCAGCCATTCATTGAAACACTTGTTCAAATGATTGTTACTGTGTTGTTTGTGTTCCGGAAGGGACAAAGCATTCGCCCACCTATCGGAGGATAGGTGTTTTTAATAACGCTTTGTTGTTTTTGAGTTTGTCGAGGTACAGAGCAGTCGTCGGTGGTTCCATTGACGCCTACTACTTGACCTGAGTTACAGAGGGAGCAGAGCAGTTGTTCTCCAGTCATTGAGTTGGTGGGTGAAATGTCTCTGGCTCTTTTCCTTGTGTTCCTCAGGTTATAGAGCAGTGGTCCACCAGTCGTAGGATTGGTGGTTCAGATACCTCTGACTTCTTGCCTGACTTCCTCGGCAGACAGAACAGTTGTCCAGCAATCGTAGGTTTGGTGGGTCAACTGACTCGGTTCCGTAGGAGACAGGTCAGTCACAAAGCAATCATTGGATCGGTGTTTCAATGGAATTTGACTGTGCTATTTGTGTTCCACAAGTGACACGGCATTTGTCCACCAATCGTAGGTTTCGTGATTTCATTGACTATGTCTCTGTGAGTTGAGTTCCTCAGGAGACAAAACAATGTTTCACCAATCATAGGTTTGGTGTTTCAGATGCCTCTGACCTCTAGACCTGACTTCCTCAGGAGACAGAACAGTTGTCTACCAATTGTAGGATTGGTGGTTCAATTGAGTCCGTTCCTTAGGAGACAGGTCAGTTGTCAGCCATTCATTGAAACACTTGTTCAAATGATTGTTACTGTGTTGTTTGTGTTCCGGAAGGGACAAAGCATTCGCCCACCTATCGGAGGATAGGTGTTTTTAATAACGCTTTGTTGTTTTTGAGTTTGTCAAGGTACAGAGCAGTCGTCGGTGGTTCCATTGACGCCTACTACTTGACCTGAGTTACAGAGGGAGCAGAGCAGTTGTTCTCCAGTCATTGAGTTGGTGGGTGAAATGTCTCTGGCTCTATTCCTTGTATTCCTCAGGTTATAGAGCAGTGGTCCACCAGTCGTAGGATTGGTGGTTCAGATACCTCTGACTTCTTGACCTGACTTCCTCGGCAGACAGAACAGTTGTCCAGCAATCGTAGGTTTGGTGGGTCAACTGACTCGGTTCCATAGGAGACAGGTCAGTCATAAAGCAATCATTGGATCGGTGTTTCAATGGAATTTGACTGTGCTATTTGTGTTCCACAAGTGACACGGCATTTGTCCACCAATCGTAGGTTTCGTGATTTCATTGACTATGTCTCTGTGAGTTGAGTTCCTCAGGACACAAAACAGTGGTTCACCAATCGTAGGTTTCGTGATTTCATTGACTATGTCTCTGTGAGTTGAGTTCCTCAGGAGACAAAACAATGCTTCACCAATCATAGGTTTGGTGTTTCAGATGCCTCTGACCTCTAGACCTGACTTCCTCAGGAGACAGAACAGTTGTCTACCAATCGTAGGATTGTTGGTTCAATTGAGTCCGTTCCTTAGGAGACAGGTCAGTTGTCAGCCATTCATTGAAACACTTGTTCAAATGATTGTTACTGTGTTGTTTGTGTTCCGGAAGGGACAAAGCATTCGCCCACCTATCGGAGGATAGGTGTTTTTAATAACGCTTTGTTGTTTTTGAGTTTGTCAAGGTACAGAGCAGTCGTCGGTGGTTCCATTGACGCCTACTACTTGACCTGAGTTACAGAGGGAGCAGAGCAGTTGTTCTCCAGTCATTGAGTTGGTGGGTGAAATGTCTCTGGCTCTTTTCCTTGTGTTTCTCAGGTTATAGAGCAGTGGTCCACCAGTCGTAGGATTGGTGGTTCAGATCCCTCTGACTTCTAGACCTGACTTCCTCGGCAGACAGAACAGTTGTCCAGCAATCGTAGGTTTGGTGGGTCAACTGACTCGGTTCCGTAGGAGACAGGTCAGTCATAAAGTAATCATTGGATCGGTGTTTCAATGGAATTTGACTGTGCTATTTGTGTTCCACAAGTGACACGGCATTTGTCCACCAATCGTAGGTTTCGTGATTTCATTGACTATGTCTCTGTGAGTTGAGTTCCTCAGGAGACAAAACAGTGTTTCACCAATCATAGGTTTGGTGTTTCAGATGCCTCTGACCTCTAGACCTGACTTCCTCAGGAGACAGAACAGTTGTCTACCAATCGTAGGATTGGTGGTTCAATTGAGTCAGTTCCTTAGGAGACAGGTCAGTTGTCAGCCATTCATTGAAACACTTGTTCAAATGATTGTTACTGTGTTGTTTGTGTTCCGGAAGGGACAAAGCATTCGCCCACCTATCGGAGGATAGGTGTTTTTAATAACGCTTTGTTGTTTTTGAGTTTGTCAAGGTACAGAGCAGTCGTCGGTGGTTCCATTGACGCCTACTACTTGACCTGAGTTACAGAGGGACCAGAGCAGTTGTTCTCCAGTCATTGAGTTGGTGGGTGAAATGTCTCTGGCTCTTTTCCTTGTGTTCCTCAGGTTATAGAGCAGTGGTCCACCAGTCGTAGGATTGGTGGTTCAGATACCTCTGACTTCTTGACCTGACTTCCTCGGCAGACAGAACAGTTGTCCAGCAATCGTAGGTTTGGTGGGTCAACTGACTCGGTTCCGTAGGAGACAGGTCAGTCATAAAGCAATCATTGGATCGGTGTTTCAATGGAATTTGACTGTGCTATTTGTGTTCCACAAGTGACACGGCATTTGTCCACCAATCGTAGGTTTCGTGATTTCATTGACTATGTCTCTGTGAGTTGAGTTCCTCAGGAGACAAAACAGTGTTTCACCAATCGTAGGTTTCGTGATTTCATTGACTATGTCTCTGTGAGTTGACTTCCTCAGGAGACAAAACAGTGTTTCACCAATCGTAGGTTTCGTGATTTCATTGACTATGTCTCTGTGAGTTGAGTTCCTCAGGAGACAAAACAGTGTTTCACCAATCGTAAGTTTCGTGATTTCATTGACTATGTCTCTGTGAGTTGAGTTCCTCAGGAGACAAAACAATGTTTCACCAATCATAGCTTTGGTGTTTCAGATGCCTCTGACCTCTAGACCTGACTTCCTCAGGAGACAGAACAGTTGTCTACCAATCGTAGGATTGGTGGTTCAATTGAGTCCGTTCCTTAGGAGACAGGTCAGTTGTCAGCCATTCATTGAAACACTTGTTCAAATGATTGTTACTGTGTTGTTTGTGTTCCGGAAGGGACAAAGCATTCGCCCATCTATCGGAGGATAGGTGTTTTTAATAACGCTTTGTTGTTTTTGAGTTTGTCAAGGTACAGAGCAGTCGTCGGTGGTTCCATTGACGCCTACTACTTGACCTGAGTTACAGAGGGAGCAGAGCAGTTGTTCTCCAGTCATTGAGTTGGTGGGTGAAATGTCTCTGGCTCTTTTTCTTGTGTTCCTCAGGTTATAGAGCAGTGTTCCACCAGTCGTAGGATTGGTGGTTCAGATACCTCTGACTTCTTGACCTGACTTCCTCGGCAGACAGAACAGTTGTCCAGCAATCGTAGGTTTGGTGGGTCAACTGACTCGGTTCCGTAGGAGACAGGTCAGTCATAAAGCAATCATTGGATCGGTGTTTCAATGGAATTTGACTGTGCTATTTGTGTTCCACAAGTGACACGGCATTTGTCCACCAATCGTAGGTTTCGTGATTTCATTCACTATGTCTCTGTGAGTTGAGTTCCTCAGGAGACAAAACAGTGTTTCACCAATCGTAGGTTTCGTGATTTCATTGACTATGTCTCTGTGAGTTGAGTTCCTCAGGAGACAAAACAATGTTTCACCAATCATAGGTTTGGTGTTTCAGATGCCTCTGACCTCTAGACCTGACTTCCTCAGGAGACAGAACAGTTGTCTACCAATCGTAGGATTGGTGGTTCAATTGAGTCCGTTCCTTAGGAGACAGGTCAGTTGTCAGCCAGTCATTGAAACACTTGTTCAAATGATTGTTACTGTGTTGTTTGTGTTCCGGAAGGGACAAAGCATTCGCCCACCTATAGGTGTTTTTAATAACGCTTTGTTGTTTTTGAGTTTGTCAAGGTACAGAGCAGTCGTCGGTGGTTCCATTGACGCCTACTACTTGACCTGAGTTACAGAGGGAGCAGAGCAGTTGTTCTCCAGTCATTGAGTTGGTGGGTGAAATGTCTCTGGCTCTTTTCCTTGTGTTCCTCAGGTTATAGAGCAGTGGTCCACCAGTCGTAGGATTGGTGGTTCAGATACCTCTGACTTCTTGACCTGACTTCCTCGGCAGACAGAACAGTTGTCCAGCAATCGTAGGTTTGGTGGGTCAACTGACTCGGTTCCGTAGGAGACAGGTCAGTCATAAAGCAATCATTGGATCGGTGTTTCAATGTAATTTGACTGTGCTATTTGTGTTCCACAAGTGACACGGCATTTGTCCACCAATCGTAGGTTTCGTGATTTCATTGACTATGTCTCTGTGAGTTGAGTTCCTCAGGAGACAAAACAGTGTTTCACCAATCGTAGGTTTCGTGATTTCATTGACTATGTCTCTGTGAGTTGAGTTCCTCAGGACACAAAACAGTGGTTCACCAATCGTAGGTTTCGTGATTTCATTGACTATGTCTCTGTGAGTTGAGTTCCTCAGGAGACAAAACAATGTTTCACCAATCATAGGTTTGGTGTTTCAGATGCCTCTGACCTCTAGACCTGACTTCCTCAGGAGACAGAACAGTTGTCTACCAATCGTAGGATTGGTGGTTCAATTGAGTCCGTTCCTTAGGAGACAGGTCAGTTGTCAGCCATTCATTGAAACACTTGTTCAAATGATTGTTACTGTGTTGTTTGTGTTCCGGAGAGGACAAAGCATTCGCCCACCTATCGGAGGATAGGTGTTTTTAATAACGCTTTGTTGTTTTTGAGTTTGTCAAGGTACAGAGCAGTCGTCGGTGGTTCCATTGACGCCTACTACTTGACCTGAGTTACAGAGGGAGCAGGGCAGTTGTTCTCCAGTCATTGAGTTGGTGGGTGAAATGTCTCTGGCTCTATTCCTTGTGTTCCTCAGGTTATAGAGCAGTGGTCCACCAGTCGTAGGATTGGTGGTTCAGATACCTCTGACTTCTTGACCTGACTTCCTCGGCAGACAGAACAGTTGTCCAGCAATCGTAGGTTTGGTGGGTCAACTGACTCGGTTCCGTAGGAGACAGGTCAGTCATAAAGCAATCATTGGATCGGTGTTTCAATGGAATTTGACTGTGCTATTTGTGTTCCACAAGTGACACGGCATTTGTCCACCAATCGTAGGTTTCGTGATTTCATTGACTATGTCTCTGTGAGTTGAGTTCCTCAGGAGACAAAACAGTGTTTCACCAATCGTAGGTTTCGTGATTTCATTGACTATGTCTCTGTGAGTTGAGTTCCTCAGGAGACAAAACAATGTTTCACCAATCATAGGTTTGGTGTTTCAGATGCCTCTGACCTCTAGACCTGACTTCCTCAGGAGACAGAACAGTTGTCTACCAATCGTAGGATTGGTGGTTCAATTGAGTCCGTTCCTTAGGAGACAGGTCAGTTGTCAGCCATTCATTGAAACACTTGTTCAAATGATTGTTACTGTGTTGTTTGTGTTCCGGAAGGGACAAAGCATTCGCCCACCTATCGGAGGATAGGTGTTTTTAATAACGCTTTGTTGTTTTTGAGTTTGTCAAGGTACAGAGCAGTCGTCGGTGGTTCCATTGACGCCTACTACTTGACCTGAGTTACAGAGGGAGCAGGGCAGTTGTTCTCCAGTCATTGAGTTGGTGGGTGAAATGTCTCTGGCTCTTTTCCTTGTGTTCCTCAGGTTATAGAGCAGTGGTCCACCAGTCGTAGGATTGGTGGTTCAGATACCTCTGACTTCTTGACCTGACTTCCTCGGCAGACAGAACAGTTGTCCAGCAATCGTAGGTTTGGTGGGTCAACTGACTCGGTTCCGTAGGAGACAGGTCAGTCATAAAGCAATCATTGGATCGGTGTTTCAATGGAATTTGACTGTGCTATTTGTGTTCCACAAGTGACACGGCATTTGTCCACCAATCGTAGGTTTCGTGATTTCATTGACTATGTCTCTGTGAGTTGAGTTCCTCAGGAGACAAAACAGTGTTTCACCAATCGTAGGTTTCGTGATTTCATTGACTATGTCTCTGTGAGTTGAGTTCCTCAGGAGACAAAACAGTGTTTCACCAATCATAGGTTTGGTGTTTCAGATGCCTCTGACCTCTAGACCTGACTTCCTCAGGAGACAGAACAGTTGTCTACCAATCGTAGGATTGGTGGTTCAATTGAGTCAGTTCCTTAGGAGACAGGTCAGTTGTCAGCCATTCATTGAAACACTTGTTCAAATGATTGTTACTGTGTTGTTTGTGTTCCGGAAGGGACAAAGCATTCGCCCACCTATCGGAGGATAGGTGTTTTTAATAACGCTTTGTTGTTTTTGAGTTTGTCAAGGTACAGAGCAGTCGTCGGTGGTTCCATTGACGCCTACTACTTGACCTGAGTTACAGAGGGACCAGAGCAGTTGTTCTCCAGTCATTGAGTTGGTGGGTGAAATGTCTCTGGCTCTTTTCCTTGTGTTTCTCAGGTTATAGAGCAGTGGTCCACCAGTCGTAGGATTGGTGGTTCAGATACCTCTGACTTCTTGACCTGACTTCCTCGGCAGACAGAACAGTTGTCCAGCAATCGTAGGTTTGGTGGGTCAACTGACTCGGTTCCGTAGGAGACAGGTCAGTCATAAAGCAATCATTGGATCGGTGTTTCAATGGAATTTGACTGTGCTATTTGTGTTCCACAAGTGACACGGCATTTGTCCACCAATCGTAGGTTTCGTGATTTCATTGACTATGTCTCTGTGAGTTGACTTCCTCAGGAGACAGAACAGTTGTCTACCAATCGTAGGATTGGTGGTTCAATTGAGTCAGTTCCTTCGGAGACAGGTCAGTTGTCAGCCATTCATTGAAACACTTGTTCAAATGATTGTTACTGTGTTGTTTGTGTTCCGGAAGGGACAAAGCATTCGCCCACCTATCGGAGGATAGGTGTTTTTAATAACGCTTTGTTGTTTTTGAGTTTGTCAAGGTACAGAGCAGTCGTCGGTGGTTCCATTGACGCCTACTACTTGACCTGAGTTACAGAGGGAGCAGAGCAGTTGTTCTCCAGTCATTGAGTTGGTGGGTGAAATGTCTCTGGCTCTTTTCCTTGTGTTCCTCAGGTTATAGAGCAGTGGTCCACCAGTCGTAGGATTGGTGGTTCAGATACCTCTGACTTCTTGACCTGACTTCCTCGGCAGACAGAACAGTTGTCCAGCAATCGTAGGTTTGGTGGGTCAACTGACTCGGTTCCGTAGGAGACAGGTCAGTCATAAAGCAATCATTGGATCTGTGTTTCAATGGAATTTGACTGTGCTATTTGTGTTCCACAAGTAACACGGCATTTGTCCACCAATCGTAGGTTTCGTGATTTCATTGACTATGTCTCTGTGAGTTGAGTTCCTCAGGAGACAAAACAGTGTTTCACCAATCATAGGTTTGGTGTTTCAGATGCCTCTGACCTCTAGACCTGACTTCCTCAGGAGACAGAACAGTTGTCTACCAATCGTAGGATTGGTGGTTCAATTGAGTCAGTTCCTTAGGAGACAGGTCAGTTGTCAGCCATTCATTGAAACACTTGTTCAAATGATTGTTACTGTGTTGTTTGTGTTCCGGAAGGGACAAAGCATTCGCCCACCTATCGGAGGATAGGTGTTTTTAATAACGCTTTGTTGTTTTTGAGTTTGTCAAGGTACAGAGCAGTCGTCGGTGGTTCCATTGACTCCTACTACTTGACCTGAGTTACAGAGGGAGCAGAGCAGTTGTTCTCCAGTCATTGAGTTGGTGGGTGAAATGTCTCTGGCTCTTTTCCTTGTGTTCCTCAGGTTATAGAGCAGTGGTCCACCAGTCGTAGGATTGGTGGTTCAGATACCTCTGACTTCCTCGGCAGACAGAACAGTTGTCCAGCAATCGTAGGTTTGGTGGGTCAACTGACTCGGTTCCGTAGGAGACAGGTCAGTCATAAAGCAATCATTGGATCGGTGTTTCAATGGAATTTGACTGTGCTATTTGTGTTCCACAAGTGACACGGCATTTGTCCACCAATCGTAGGTTTCGTGATTTCATTGACTATGTCTCTGTGAGTTGAGTTCCTCAGGAGACAAAACAGTGTTTCACCAGTCGTAGGTTTCGTGATTTCATTGACTATGTCTCTGTGAGTTGAGTTCCTCAGGAGACAAAACAATGTTTCACCAATCATAGGTTTGGTGTTTCAGATGCCTCTGACCTCTAGACCTGACTTCCTCAGGAGACAGAACAGTTGTCTACCAATCGTAGGATTGGTGGTTCAATTGAGTCCGTCCCTTAGGAGACAGGTCAGTTGTCAGCCATTCATTGAAACACTTGTTCAAATGATTGTTACTGTGTTGTTTGTGTTCCGGAAGGGACAAAGCATTCGCCCACCTATCGGAGGATAGGTGTTTTTAATAACGCTTTGTTGTTTTTGAGTTTGTCAAGGTACAGAGCAGTCGTCGGTGGTTCCATTGACGCCTACTACTTGACCTGAGTTACAGAGGGAGCAGAGCAGTTGTTCTCCAGTCATTGAGTTGGTGGGTGAAATGTCTCTGGCTCTATTCCTTGTGTTCCTCAGGTTATAGAGCAGTGGTCCACCAGTCGTAGGATTGGTGGTTCAGATACCTCTGACTTCTTGACCTGACTTCCTCGGCAGACAGAACAGTTGTCCAGCAATCGTAGGTTTGGTGGGTCAACTGACTCGGTTCCGTAGGAGACAGGTCAGTTATAAAGCAATCATTGGATCGGTGTTTCAATGGAATTTGACTGTGCTAATTGTGTTCCACAAGTGACACGGCATTTGTCCACCAATCGTAGGTTTCGTGATTTCATTGACTATGTCTCTGTGAGTTGAGTTCCTCAGGAGACAAAACAGTGTTTCACCAATCGTAGGTTTCGTGATTTCATTGACTATGTCTCTGTGAGTTGAGTTCCTCAGGAGACAAAACAATGTTTCACCAATCATAGGTTTGGTGTTTCAGATGCCTCTGACCTCTAGACCTGACTTCCTCAGGAGACAGAACAGTTGTCTACCAATCGTAGGATTGGTGGTTCAATTGAGTCAGTTCCTTCGGAGACAGGTCAGTTGTCAGCCATTCATTGAAACACTTGTTCAAATGATTGTTACTGTGTTGTTTGTGTTCCGGAAGGGACAAAGCATTCGCTCACCTATCGGAGGATAGGTGTTTTTAATAACGCTTTGTTGTTTTTGAGTTTGTCAAGGTACAGAGCAGTCGTCGGTGGTTCCATTGACGCCTACTACTTGACCTGAGTTACAGAGGGAGCAGAGCAGTTGTTCTCCAGTCATTGAGTTGGTGGGTGAAATGTTTCTGGCTCTTTTCCTTGTGTTCCTCAGGTTATAGAGCAGTGGTCCACCAGTCGTAGGATGGGTGGTTCAGATACCTCTGGCTTCTTGACCTGACTTCCTCGGCAGACAGAACAGTTGTCCAGCAATCGTAGGATTGATGGGTCAACTGACTCGGTTCCGTAGGAGACAGGTCAGTCATAAAGCAATCATTGGATCGGTGTTTCAATGGAATTTGACTGTGCTATTTGTGTTCCACAAGTAACACGGCATTTGTCCACCAATCGTAGGTTTCGTGATTTCATTGACTATGTCTCTGTGAGTTGAGTTCCTCAGGAGACAAAACAGTGTTTCACCAATCATAGGTTTGGTGTTTCAGATGCCTCTGACCTCTAGACCTGACTTCCTTTAGGAGACAGAACAGTTGTCTACCAATCGTAGGATTGGTGGTTCAATTGAGTCAGTTCCTTCGGAGACAGGTCAGTTGTCAGCCATTCATTGAAACACTTGTTCAAATGATTGTTACTGTGTTGTTTGTGTTCCGGAAGGGACAAAGCATTCGCCCACCTATCGGAGGATAGGTGTTTTTAATAACGCTTTGTTGTTTTTGAGTTTGTCAAGGTACAGAGCAGTCGTCGGTGGTTCCATTGACGCCTACTACTTGACCTGAGTTACAGAGGGAGCAGAGCAGTTGTTCTCCAGTCATTGAGTTGGTGGGTGAAATGTCTCTGGCTCTTTTCCTTGTGTTCCTCAGGTTATAGAGCAGTGGTCCACCAGTCGTAGGATTGGTGGTTCAGATACCTCTGACTTCTTGACCTGACTTCCTCGGCAGACAGAACAGTTGTCCAGCAATCGTAGGTTTGGTGGGTCAACTGACTCGGTTCCGTAGGAGACAGGTCAGTCATAAAGCAATCATTGGATCGGTTTTTCAATGGAATTTGACTGTGCTATTTGTTTTCCACAAGTGACACGGCATTTGTCCACCAATCGTAGGTTTCGTGATTTCATTGACTATGTCTCTGTGAGTTGAGTTCCTCAGGAGACAAAACAGTGTTTCACCAATCATAGGTTTGGTGTTTCAGATGCCTCTGACCTCTAGACCTGACTTCCTCAGGAGACAGAACAGTTGTCCACCAATCGTAGGATTGGTGGTTCAATTGAGTCAGTTCCTTAGGAGACAGGTCAGTTGTCAGCCATTCATTGAAACACTTGTTCAAATGATTGTTACTGTGTTGTTTGTGTTCCGGAAGGGACAAAGCATTCGCCCACCTATCGGAGGATAGGTGTTTTTAATAACGCTTTGTTGTTTTTGAGTTTGTCAAGGTACAGAGCAGTCGTCGGTGGTTCCATTGACGCCTACTACTTGACCTGAGTTACAGAGGGAGCAGAGCAGTTGTTCTCCAGTCATTGAGTTGGTGGGTGAAATGTCTCTGGCTCTTTTCCTTGTGTTCCTCAGGTTATAGAGCAGTGGTCCACCAGTCGTAGGATTGGTGGTTCAGATACCTCTGACTTCCTCAGCAGACAGAACAGTTGTCCAGCAATCGTAGGTTTGGTGGGTCAACTGACTCGGTTCCGTAGGAGACAGGTCAGTCATAAAGCAATCATTGGATCGGTGTTTCAATTGAATTTGACTGTGCTGTTTGTGTTCCACAAGTGACACGGCATTTGTCCACCAATCGTAGGTTTCGTGATTCAGATGCCTCTGACCTCTAGACCTGACTTCCTCGGCAGACAGAACAGTTGTCCAGCAATCGTAGGTTTGGTGGGTCAACTGACTCGGTTCCGTAGGAGACAGGTCAGTCATAAAGTGTCACGATCGGCAGCCTGGCCGATCGGTCCCTTACTGGGTGAATCTCCACCCAGCGGAGTCACTCACCACACCCCTGTCATCACCACGCACCTGCCTGATTATCCTCACGTGCTCTGATTATTTTCACCTGGCTCATCATCTCTTACTTAAGTTCTTCCCACAGCTCAGTCCCTTGTCAGACCATCAACGTTGCTACCCCGACATGCAAACCTCCGACGGACTTCCCCTTTTGCCACCGGTACCGTGAGGTTTCCTTTGAATCCTTGTTCTGATCGCCTGACGCTCACGACAGCGGTGGGTATTTTGACTGACTTTTACGCCAAGAACGCTGGGCTCTCGTCTTTGTGTCCTGAGGGATTTGCTACTCTGACTTGTCCACGAAACCTAAACTAACTCTTCTTAGTTAGCGACGAGCGCCTTTGGTGCGCCGTGTGTTTGAGACTCTGTCACACACTGTACACAGCCGGTTCGGCTCGCTTTGTGTTTTGTTTTGTTCTTAGTTTTGTCGCCTGGATTCTGCTGCCCTCCTGGTCTCCTCTCCACTGTCACGGCTGGCAGAAGATCCGGAGGACTCCGGAGACCTGACAGCCACCAATCTTGACCTTGCCAGGTCATCCAGACCCTTTTTGATTTGCTGGATGCGATCCCTGAGATCCAGGACTCCCAGACCCGCATCTCCACACTGAACTGGGTTACAGATTTTTACTCAGCCTGCCCCTGGTTAAAGACCCATACAAGGTTCCCTGAGCTTCTGACCATACAGGTCAGACTCAGAAGGAGGGAGGCACCCCGTCCTCAGTCTGCTCCCTCGCCACGTCGCCAGTCTGCCCTCTCGCCACGTCGCCAGTCTGCCCTCTCGTCACGACGACAGCCTGCCCTCTCGCTCGTCCCATCCACACCAGAACGACCTGCCGCACCCTCACAGTCCCAGGCCACCTCTCCGGTCCTCTGTGCTGGCCACGTGATTCTCGGCTCGTGCCGGACGCCGGAGATTGCCCCTCGTCTCTTCCCCTCTGAGGGCCGCCGTATCTGGCAGGAACTGAAGCATCAGGGGGACCCTCTCCACACTCCTCCGGTTCCCCCCATCCCGGGTCCCAAGTCTCGGCCTCATTCTCGACACCACCCAGAACCTGCTGTTCGTGCTGCTCCACGCCACCCAGAACCTGCTGTTCGTGCTGCTTCACGCCACCCAGAACCTGCTGTTCGTGCTGCTCCACGCCACCCAGAACCTGCTGTTCGTGCTGCTCCACGCCACCCAGAACCTGCTGTTCGTGCTGCTTCACGCCACCCAGAACCTGCTGTTCATGCTGCTCTACGCCACCCAGAACCTGCTGTTCCACGCCATGCTAGGACCACGGACTCATACCACCCGAGCCTCCCTGCCGCTCCTCGCCTCTCCTCTCCTGAGCCTCTGCCCAATCAGGAGGAGCCGATGGCCCAGTCGGGTCCGCGGCGGACATTTCCCCAGTTCCTGGCCTATTGGGCCTCCCTTCGGGCCCGCGCCCGCGCAAATCTTGCCACCTCCTCAGGCCATGCAGACTTGGACCATGTCCGCAGCAGCAGCCACAGACGCCGGCCGCCTAGGTTCCCCTGCCGCCGCAACCACCGGTGACACTGGCCACTCTGGGCTTTACGCCGCCGCAACCACCGTCGACGCCGACCACCCAGGCTCTCACACCACGAGTTTTCTGCTTCAAGCGTTTCCCGACCATGTTCTTGTCCTCGCCATGTTCCTCAAGGTGTCCTGGTATTGTGCGGCCTGGAGGGTCCACACAGGTTCCTTCCGGCTCCGGCGACCCCAGGAGGGGTCTGCCTTTTGGTTCCTGGCTCTGGCGACCCCAGGAGGGGTCTGCCTTCTGGTTCCGGGCTCTGGCGACCCCAGGAGGGGTCCGCCTTCTGGTTCCGGGCTCTGGCGACCCCAGGAGGGGTCCGCCTTCTGGATTGGTGGTTCAGATACCTCTGACTTCTTGACCTGACTTCCTCGGCAGACAGAACAGTTGTCCAGCAATCGCAGGATTGGTGGGTCAACTGACTCGGTTCCGTAGGAGACAGGTCAGTCATAAAGCAATCATTGGATCGGTGTTTCAATGGAATTTGACTGTGCTATTTGTGTTCCACAAGTGACACGGCATTTGTCCACCAATCGTAGGTTTCGTGATTTCATTGACTATGTCTCTGTGAGTTGAGTTCCTCAGGAGACAAAACAATGTTTCACCAATCATAGGTTTGGTGTTTCAGATGCCTCTGACCTCTAGACCTGACTTCCTCAGGAGACAGAACAGTTGTCTACCAATCGTAGGATTGGTGGTTCAATTGAGTCCGTTCCTTAGGAGACAGGTCAGTTGTCAGCCATTCATTGAAACACTTGTTCAAATGATTGTTACTGTGTTGTTTGTGTTCCGGAAGGGACAAAGCATTCGCCCACCTATCGGAGGATAGGTGTTTTTAATAACGCTTTGTTGTTTTTGAGTTTGTCAAGGTACAGAGCAGTCGTCGGTGGTTCCATTGACGCCTACTACTTGACCTGAGTTACAGAGGGAGCAGAGCAGTTGTTCTCCAGTCATTGAGTTGGTGGGTGAAATGTCTCTGGCTCTTTTCCTTGTGTTCCTCAGGTTATAGAGCAGTGGTCCACCAGTCGTAGGATTGGTGGTTCAGATACCTCTGACTTCTTGACCTGACTTCCTCGGCAGACAGAACAGTCGTCCAGCAATCGTAGGTTTGGTGGGTCAACTGACTCGGTTCCGTAGGAGACAGGTCAGTCATAAAGCAATCATTGGATCGGTGTTTCAATGGAATTTGACTGTGCTAATTGTGTTCCACAAGTGACACGGCATTTGTCCACCAATCGTAGGTTTCGTGATTTCATTGACTATGTCTCTGTGAGTTGACTTCCTCAGGAGACAGAACAGTTGTCTACCAATCGTAGGATTGGTGGTTCAATTGAGTCAGATCCTTCGGAGACAGGTCAGTTGTCAGCCATTCATTGAAACACTTGTTCAAATGATTGTTACTGTGTTGTTTGTGTTCCGGAAGGGACAAAGCATTCGCCCACCTATCGGAGGATAGGTGTTTTTAATAACACTTTGTTGTTTTTGAGTTTGTCAAGGTACAGAGCAGTCGTCGGTGGTTCCATTGACGCCTACTACTTGACCTGAGTTACAGAGGGAGCAGAGCAGTTGTTCTCCAGTCATTGAGTTGGTGGGTGAAATGTCTCTGGCTCTTTTCCTTGTGTTCCTCAGGTTATAGAGCAGTGGTCCACCAGTCGTAGGATTGGTGGTTCAGATACCTCTGACTTCTTGACCTGACTTCCTCGGCAGACAGAACAGTTGTCCAGCAATCGTAGGTTTGGTGGGTCAACTGACTCGGTTCCGTAGGAGACAGGTCAGTCATAAAGCAATCATTGGATCGGTGTTTCAATGGAATTTGACTGTGCTATTTGTGTTCCACAAGTGACACGGCATTTGTCCACCAATCGTAGGTTTCGTGATTTCATTGACTATGTCTCTGTGAGTTGAGTTCCTCAGGAGACAAAACAGTGTTTCACCAATCGTAGGTTTCGTGATTTCATTGACTATGTCTCTGTGAGTTGAGTTCCTCAGGAGACAAAACAGTGTTTTGTCCGGTTCGGCTCGCTTTGTGTTTTGTTTTGTTCTTAGTTTTGTCGCCTGGATTCTGCTGCCCTCCTGGTCTCCTCTCCACTGTCACGGCTGGCAGAAGATCCGGAGGACTCCGGAGACCTGACAGCCACCAATCTTGACCTTGCCAGGTCATCCAGACCCTTTTTGATTTGCTGGATGCGATCCCTGAGATCCAGGACTCCCAGACCCGCATCTCCACACTGAACTGGGTTACAGATTTTTACTCAGCCTGCCCCTGGTTAAAGACCCATACAAGGTTCCCTGAGCTTCTGACCATACAGGTCAGACTCAGAAGGAGGGAGGCACCCCGTCCTCAGTCTGCTCCCTCGCCACGTCGCCAGTCTGCCCTCTCGTCACGACGACAGCCTGCCCTCTCGCTCGTCCCATCCACACCAGAACGACCTGCCGCACCCTCACAGTCCCAGGCCACCTCTCCGGTCCTCTGTGCTGGCCACGTGATTCTCGGCTCGTGCCGGACGCCGGAGATTGCCCCTCGTCTCTTCCCCTCTGAGGGCCGCCGTATCTGGCAGGAACTGAAGAATCAGGCGGACCCTCTCCACACTCCTCCGGTTCCCCCCATCCCGGGTCCCAAGTCTCGACCTCATTCTCGACACCACCCAGAACCTGCTGTTCGTGCTGCTCCACGCCACCCAGAACCTGCTGTTCGTGCTGCTCCACGCCACCCAGAACCTGCTGTTCGTGCTGCTTCACGCCACCCAGAACCTGCTGTTCGTGCTGCTCCACGCCACCCAGAACCTGCTGTTCGTGCTGCTCCACGCCACCCAGAACCTGCTGTTCGTGCTGCTCCACGCCACCCAGAACCTGCTGTTCGTGCTGCTCCACGCCACCCAGAACCTGCTGTTCGTGCTGCTTCACGCCACCCAGAACCTGCTGTTCGTGCTGCTCCACGCCACCCAGAACCTGCTGTTCGTGCTGCTTCACGCCACCCAGAACCTGCTGTTCATGCTGCTCTACGCCACCCAGAACCTGCTGTTCCACGCCATGCTAGGACCACGGACTCATACCACCCGAGCCTCCCTGCCGCTCCTCGCCTCTCCTCTCCTGAGCCTCTGCCCAATCAGGAGGAGCCGATGGCCCAGTCGGGTCCGCGGCGGACATTTCCCCAGTTCCTGGCCTATTGGGCCTCCCTTCGGCCATGCAGACTTGGACCATGTCCGCAGCAGCAGCCACAGACGCCGGCCGCCTAGGTTCCCCTGCCGCCGCAACCACCGTCGACGCCGACCACCCAGGCTCTCACACCACGAGTTTTCTGCTTCAAGCGTTTCCCGACCATGTTCTTGTCCTCGCCATGTTCCTCAAGGTGTCCTGGTATTGTGCGGCCTGGAGGGTCCACACAGGTTCCTTCCGGCTCCGGCGACCCCAGGAGGGGTCTGCCTTTTGGTTCCTGGCTCTGGTGACCCCAGGAGGGGTCCGCCTTCTGGTTCCGGGCTCTGGCGACCCCAGGAGGGGTCCGCCTTCTGGTTCCGGGCTCTGGCGACCCCAGGAGGGGTCCGCCTTCTGGTTCCGGGCTCTGGCGACCCCAGGAGGGGTCCGCCTTCTGGTTCCGAGCTCTGGCGACCCCAGGAGGGGTCCGCCTTCTGGTTCCTGGCTCTGGCGACCCCAGGAGGGCTCTGCCTTCTGGATTGGTGGTTCAGATACCTCTGACTTCTTGACCTGACTTCCTCGGCAGACAGAACGGTTGTCCAGCAATCGCAGGATTGGTGGGTCAACTGACTCGGTTCCGTAGGAGACAGGTCAGTCATAAAGCAATCATTGGATCGGTGTTTCAATGGAGTTTGACTGTGCTATTTGTGTTCCACAAGTGACACGGCATTTGTCCACCAATCGTAGGTTTCGTGATTTCATTGACTATGTCTCTGTGAGTTGAGTTCCTCAGGAGACAAAACAATGTTTCACCAATCATAGGTTTGGTGTTTCAGATGCCTCTGACCTCTAGACCTGACTTCCTCAGGAGACAGAACAGTTGTCTACCAATCGTAGGATTGGTGGTTCAATTGAGTCAGTTCCTTAGGAGACAGGTCAGTTATAAAGCAATCATTGGATCGGTGTTTCAATGGAGTTTGACTGTGCTATTTGTGTTCCACAAGTGACACGGCATTTGTCCACCAATCGTAGGTTTCGTGATTTCATTGACTATGTCTCTGTGAGTTGAGTTCCTCAGGAGACAAAACAATGTTTCACCAATCATAGGTTTGGTGTTTCAGATGCCTCTGACCTCTAGACCTGACTTCCTCAGGAGACAGAACAGTTGTCTACCAATCGTAGGATTGGTGGTTCAATTGAGTCAGTTCCTTAGGAGACAGGTCAGTTGTCAGCCATTCATTGAAACACTTGTTCAAATGATTGTTACTGTGTTGTTTGTGTTCCGGAAGGGACAAAGCATTCGCCCACCTATCGGAGGATAGGTGTTTTTAATAACGCTTTGTTGTTTTTGAGTTTGTCACGGTACAGAGCAGTCGTCGGTGGTTCCATTTGTCATGATCGGCAACTTCACTTCCGCCGGGGCTTTTACTGTTAAGGGCTCCAGCGGATACGCACCCACCACCTCCGCCAACTTTTATTTGATTGCATAATTCTGTTCACCTGTCTTTAACTCTTTTTAAACCCTGGTCACAGGAAGCCTGTTGTCAGATCGTCGTTTTCGTTCCGGCACACAAGACCTCGACAGATTGCAGCGGCTCATGACTTACTCTCTCTGCTACGGACATCGCCTGAATCCCCGACTACGTGAGTGTTTCCTGAACTGCCGTTCGCCACCTGTTTCTGGATCTTTGACCACAGACCCATGCTAGGATTACCCTGCATGTTGGAACCACGATCACAGACATATGTTTGATGATCAGCGTGACTTTTGTATGGAACTACTTAAGCGGCAGTCGTGCCGATAGTTAGTGAACGGAGCGTTCACTCCCGACTCCCGGCCGTACAGGCCATAAGACAAGACGTCCAGCTGCTAGCGGGCGTGGAGATTAAGTTCCCCTGAACATTACAGTAATCAGCCAGTTTGGCTCGCTTTCGTTTGGTTGGGTTTTTTTGCCTGGTCTGCTCTTTCCCCTGCTCGTGCTCTCGCTCCTCCCTCTCCGGTGCTGAAGTGGAACCCCGTGATCGTCAGCCGCCGTGCTGCGAGAACCCCCTAACCGGACACGTCCCTCCACCCTCGGCTGCCAAGAGGAAAATACCCCCCTCCTCTGTTCCCCTGGGAATCATATCAGTACTTCTCCTATTGCTCCCACTCTCATGGTTTCCTCGGCCTGCCACTAGGATTCCCCGCCTGTCTGGAGGTACGTCGCACCCTACTCGATCTGTTAATACCATCCACCTGAAGTCTGACATTTTCCTCTGTCTCCATAGACCCAGACGGTGCCCTTCTTCCTTCGGCTACATCGTTACTTGCAATAAAATCGTTTCTATACACTCCCTCTCCTGTCGTGGTTTTGCACGTTCCATTGCTCCCCAGATCTGTCAGTAAGATTCGTAACAGTACGATCTGACCATTAAAATGGAACCCGCAAAACCAGCTCCCCCCACTGAAGCTCCACTCGCTCCTGCACCCATCTCCCCTCCTCAAGCACTCGCTCCCACCTCTGAACCCCGACTACCTCCCCCGGCCCGTTATCATGGGGAAGCGGGTCGAAGTCGGTCCTTCCTCATCTTATGTGAGGTCATGTTCATGAATCAACCATCGGCTTTCCCCTCAGAGTCTAGCAAGGTGGCTTACACTCTGGCCCTGTTGGGGGGGCGCGCCGCTGCCTGGGGAACGGCGGCGTGGCGTAGTAACGAGCCCTACTGCCTAACCTTTAAAAGTTTTTCAGAACGACTTTCCCGGGTTTTCGACCCATTGAGGCCGCAGGCCGAGGCCAGACGGGGACTCACCTCCATCTCACAAGGAAGTCGTCCGCTGGTGGATTATGTGATCGAGTTTCAGACCCTCCCAGCAGACAGTACCTGGAATGAGGCAGCTCTTTTGGATCATTTTACATGGGGTTGAACGAACGCATAAAAGATGCTCTCTCGTACCAAGCTGAGCCCTCGTCCCTGGATGAATTAATAGAACTGGCCACCAGGGCTGAGCAGCGGTTCCTTGAGCGGCAACGCAGCCGCACGGTGCCTCGCCATCTGGTGAGTACCCCACGCTCTCCCCCCCGTGCCTCCTCTACTCCTGTCTTCGCAGATCTCTCTTTACCAGAACCCATGCAACTCGGGAGGCAACGGATTTCGGAGGAGGAACGCCTCAGACGTCGAACCAATGGCCTGTGCTACTACTGAGGAATCAAGGGACACATGATTGCACAATGCCCAGCAGAAGGAAGGGCTCAGTAGTTCAAGCGGGGGTGCTACTGAGCCGTTCTCTAGCTAAATCCCCTGCAACCTGGTCACTCTCCTCTGTCACCATTGGAACCTCTTCATTGCCAGACTGTACCAGCCCTGATTGGTTCTGGAGCAGACGCCAGCTTCATCTCCGCTTCCTTGGTCCGGGCACTTCAACTCCCTACCAGTCGTCTGTCAAACCCGGTCCAGGTACGCTCCCTGAATAACACATTGCTTCATTCCATAACGTTGACCACACTTCCTGTCCAAGTCCTCCTAGACAATCACAAGGATCACACAGTCTTCCATGTTGTGGATTCCTCCGACCCCCCTGTGGTCCTAGGGATCTCCTGGCTTCAGAACCACAACCCTCATATTGACTGGTCTTCTGGCAAGGTCCTGGGATGGGGTCCAGCCTGTTCACTTACCTGTCTGCGCTCCGCCCGACCTCCTTCTCCTGCGCCCACCTCAAAGGCGGAGGAGACCCCGGACCTGTCCAAGGTACCCGAACCCTATCATGATCTCAGAGAGGTTTTTAATAAGAACCGTACTATCTCGCTTCCTCCACACCGTCATTACGACTGCGCCATTGACCTGCTCCCGGGTGCTGCCCCACCCAGGGGACGACTTTTTTCATTATCAGAACCAGAACGGGTGGCCATGGAAACATACACCTTGGAGTCCCTGGACTCGGGAATCATTCGCTCATCCAAAGCAGAAAAGTGTGAGTTCCACGTCTCATCCACTACCTTTTTGGGTTTTATTCTCCAGCCAGGGAGGGTTGCCATGGATCCGGACAAAGTGCGCGCAGTGAGGACCTGGCCCTCACCACAGACCCGGAAACAGCTCCAGCGCTTCCTGGGCTTTGCCAATTTTTATCGCCGCTTTATCAGGGGCTACAGTACCATTGCAGCCCCTCTCCACAGTCTCACCTCAGCTAAGACCAAGTTCAGCTGGGGGGGCGCCGCCGAGGAATCATTTACCAAACTCAAGATGCTATTCACCGCCGCACCCATACTTACTGTTAGATGATATGGGCCATAAGCATTGTCCTCTCTGTGTTTGGTCCTGTCTGTGTCTCTGTGACCTGTAACCTTCTCTTGCTTTTACTTTTATAAACATGGAACGATTTCTAGTATTAGAGGAGAGTGGTTTTACCACCTATGTCAGGAGGAGGTTTTGCAGACCACATTTA
Source organism: Macropodus opercularis (assembly GCA_030770545.1). Taxonomy (NCBI): domain Eukaryota; kingdom Metazoa; phylum Chordata; class Actinopteri; order Anabantiformes; family Osphronemidae; genus Macropodus; species Macropodus opercularis. Next base: position 662,909 of record CM061105.1, on the reverse strand, counting down.
TTGCTTAACGGCTCCATAGGTATCTGACACCACATGGAGCTGTCCACTATCTTGCTATGCCTGCATGCATCTTTTACGACTTGTAGTGTTTGGGAAAGGGGGTCTCAACCGCCTGCATCAAAGGAGGAAGCTTCACAACCTATGTATATGTTATCTACCATATATGGACTTGTCTTGTACTTTATTGCACCAATCTGATCTCAATATCTGATCTCAATAAAAGACCTGTGTGCGAGAGAGGAGTTTGGAGTTCTCCAGCTGGCCACTAAGTTGTTGTTCAGAGAGGCTCCCCTCGTGCACGAGTAAAAGAAGCTGAGATTCTCGAGTTTGTCTTTCTTGTGCAGGTGTCTCTGCGATTGTTTAAGTGTTGGCAGGTTAGACCCAACATTTCTTGGTGCCGAAAGACCCGGGAGTCAAGATTCAGCGTCGAAGGGGAGGAGGACAACGGAGAACCGAAATCTGTGCACAGTCGATTCGTCTAGAGCGGTCGGAATAAAGACCCGGAGCATGAATTCGTCTGCTGGGCCGGTTGAATAGCTCCTGACATCCCCCTCTTCGCTCACTGATGACGATTCCTGAGAGGCATCTGACCAGGGCAAGACAAAAAGTAAGTACCGCTGGAAAAGCGCGGTGTGTGTGTGTGAAATGGCAGGTCGCATTTCCAAGAAGTAGAACAGACGTAATTGTTCTAGAAGGAGAAAATAGACGTACTTATTTTCTCAAGCGGACAGAAGTAATTGTCCGAGGGAGGAGTAGACGTAGTTACTCCTCAGTGAATGTTCAGTCTAATGCATTAGTGATGTGTGAAGTGTGAAAGTCACCCATTGACGCAGAAAACGTGTGACTGGGGGAAACCTGACGGTGTTAACGTAACCCATCCACACGTACTACATGAGGGGTGAATTAAGGAAACTGTGTGTCATTAGGAGAATCTAAGCCAGAAGTTTCACCGCCTAGGTTGCGGCGCTCGGATTCTCACATTAAGTTTGAAAATACTATTGTAGGACTGAGCCAAAATCGAAATGCTGCTCATTTGTTCAGCTACGTCCGCAGGTGATAGACCTGTAGACGCTTGATGTAGTCGATGGACACGTGAGAAGGTGGCAAATCGTTGACTCAGTCCAAAGTGTATTAATAAAGGCTATTGATAAAGCCTATTAATAATAAGATATTAATAGAGTCCGTTAATATAGTATAATACTAAAGCCTATTTCATACAGGAGAGATGGGGAAAACAAACAGTAAGCCCCTTTTGGAGGGGACACAAAGTTTATGGCGTCGTTAGATCCACAACATGTTAAGTGGATCGGCGAATGGGAAAACAAATATGAATTTAGTGGCAAATTAGTGCCTGATGATTGTCGTAGCCTTCTGTCTAAATTAGACAAAAAGATGACAAAAGAAAAAGGTAAACGTAAAGAAAAATTACAAAAACAGTGGTTGGCAGCAGCAGAGTGGAATAAGCAAGCTGTAAAAAGACAGGAAGATATACAGCGGAAACAGGCAAAGAAAGACGGCCAGGCTGTATTACAGGCAGCAGCTCTTGTGAAACCAGATGAAGAATCGGTGCAAGGAAGGTTATTGAGAAAACAAAGGAGGAGAGAGCAGGAAGCAAAGGATGCCGGAGATAGGGTTACCACTCGGTTGCAACAATTGCATAAACAGATCGAGGACCAGATAAAACAAACTGGAGACAAGGCGGCAGGTCCGTCCTCTCCAATAGCATATAACACGAGGGGAAAGGAAGAGAAGAGTGAGAAATTAAAATCAAAAGCAGCCAGCGTGAATGTGGCTGCACAATATCCAAATCTTAAACATATCAAAGTAACCTATGGGTTAGATGATGATGATTGCGAGGATTATGGCCCAATGCCAGATTCTCCGACCCTTGGGCCAGACCAGGTGTTTCCCATGATTGAGGTAGCTAATCCAAATTTTGGAGTAGGAAATCAAGAAAGAACCATGCATGTTTATCGACCATGGACAGAAACAGACTGTAGTGAAGCTTGCAGAGCATTAGGTGACCCCACAGTTGACCCTGAACAGTGGATTGAGAAACATAAACAATTAGTTGACTCCTTTGGGTTAAATGGGTGGGAGGTCATGCAGACATTCAGGAAATGTCTCCTGTTTCATTGGGGACGTGTGAGAGGGCAATTCACGGGAAAAGCAGCACATGACACGTGGCTTGCAGCCACTAGTGCTGCTTTGACAGCACAGAGAGAAGCCGTCTATGTGGAAATAAGAAGAATATGGAGAGCACGACCAGACTATATAAAAATTGCCCAGTGTCGCCAGAAAGATGGGGAGGATGTGTATGAATACACAGAACGTTTAGATAACGTGTTCAAAGCACATTGTGGCCTTCCGGAAGAACAGGCACCTGATTCAGCTTATCAGAACCAGCTCAAACAGGCGTTATTAGCAGGATTTAGAGGCCCAATTTCTGATTTTATTAGAAAGCATAACGTAAATTACACCACAGATGATGTTAACCACATCATGAACTTTGCCAGACATGCTAGTGAAGTATTAGCTAAGAAAAAGAAGAAAAGTGTTGAAGCAGCTGTTTACGGCTTATTTGGAGCAGAAGACAACTCAGGAGCAGAAGTGTTTTTCCAAGGCCCCCCCGGTAGAGGCCGAGGGAGCCTCAGAGGGAGGGGGCGTGGTCGGTCTAGAGGAGGTCCACCTAAACATGATCGATGTTACACTTGTGACAAGCCAGGACACATAGCCCGAAACTGCCCTGAGAAGCTCAGGAAACAACAGCGAAGGCCTACAGAATATAGTAGACAAAACCCATTTAATCCTAATAATTGACTAGGCTCGCAGGAGAGTTCACCGGACCCAGACAGACCTGATGATTTTTTAGACCTCACTTGTGTGATAGAAACATTAGTAGCACAGACCGGTAATAAGAACACTCCCACCAGAACTTTGACAGTAGAAGGTCGTGACGTCGTTTTCTTATGTGATTCAGGAGCAGACCGCACAGTTTTAAAAGAGCACGTTGAGGGAGTTTCCGCTTCAAACGACCGTATTTTTGTGCAATCAGCAAACGGCAGAATAACATCAAGTGCAGTGTCTAAACCTGTGTCTGTAAAAGATCTTCAGACTAACTTAGAAATAACAGCACCCATAGTAATGTGTCCAGCGTGTCCAGTGAACCTCTTAGGGCGAGACTTAATGATAAAATGACATATTTCCGTCGTACCCACCTCAAAAGGAATGGTGGCTATAGGAAAAGATGAAACAGTGCCTACATATCCCCTCTTAGCCAGTGGGATACCACAGTATTATTGGTCTTTAGATTTCCCAAATCCAGACCCGGGGAAAATAGGGAAAGAATTATTAAAACTGGCTGATAACAGCCAATCAGGAGACTATGTCTCTATGTCTCCAAGCGAGATGCATGTTACCCTCTGGTACAAACATGACCCAGGGTCAGATCACCAATATGATAAGCTGGTGAATGACTCTGGACCCCAACGTGTAACATTACAACATTATTACACTGATGGCAAAGGAATGTCAGCCTGTGACGTTCTATTGCCAGATAAAGCTTTCAAGCTGTTTAAAAACCGTGGCTCACAGCCGCATGTCTCTGTGACCAGAGACCCCCAGCACAAATGGGAGTTTCTGGGCCCGTGGTTGAAAGAGACAATGAGACACACACACTGGAGGCCAGAGCAAGACGGGTGGGAAATAAATCACACCCGAGACAGATGGAGAAAACCTTTAGGCTCACACCACACACCCACTTAGAGAGTTCTTATGAGTCTAAATGACAGCCATGCCCAATAATGTCAACAGTAACAGACCCACTGTTGAAAACAGTTCCTGATGAATTTTGGTCTAAGGGAAAAGCAGATGTAGGTTTAATGACTACTGCTCGACCTGTAGTGATAAAACCAAAAGTGGACTATAGACCTCGTGTCCGTCAGTATCCACTTAAACCAGATGCAGAGAAAGGCATCCAGCCAGTGATAGCTGATATGATTAAAGCAGGCATCATAATTCAAGCTCCAGATGCTCCATGTAATACTCCCATTTTTCCTGTTAAGAAAGCAGAAACGGGACAATGGAGGATGGTCCAGGATTTAAGAGCAGTAAATCAAGCTGTGGAAAGCAGGGCCCCATGTGTGCCTGACCCACACACATTGTTAAACCAGTTAAGAGTTGAAATTTACATATCAGGGAAAGAAGTATACTTATACTCAGTTACCACAAGGTTTCTGTGACAGTCCCACTATATTTACTGCAGAAATAAATAATTGTTTGGCTGATTTCCAAATGCCTGAACACAGCCAACTATTGGTATATGTAGATGATCTATTAATAGCATCAGACACAGAAGAACATAACAAGCAGGTTTCTGTGGCATTATTTAAACATTTACATAAAACAGGAAACAAGGCCTCACTTTCAAAGTTACAGTGGGCCAGACAAGCTGTAGTTTTCTTAGGCCATGAAGTATCTCCTGAAGGTCGAAGAATCACAGACACCAGAAAAAAGTCTATATTAGATGCACCGAAACCCGTCACAAAGCAACACATGATGAGTTTTCTAGGCTTGTGCAACTATTGTAGGTTGTGGATCCCAAATTATGCACAAATGACACAACCGTTGTTAGATCTTATCTATGGTGAACCAATGACTATGAAACAAACTTTGCAGTGGACAGATGCAGCACCGAGCTGAAACAAGCACTTACCAGCTCCACGGTTATTGGGCTACCAGACTACACCAAGCCCTTCGTACAGACTGTTGATTGTAAGGGTTCATTTCTGACGTCTATGTTAGATGAAGCCTGTGGCTTACTACTCTAAGAGATTAGATCCAGTTGCATGCGCTTTGCCTAGCTGTGTCAGAGCTGTGTGTGCTGCAGCGTTAGCCATACAAGCCTCTGCTGAGGTTGTGCTTTATCACCCGCTGCAACTGTTAGTGCCTCATGAAGTAGACGTGTTACTGACTCAGACAAAAATGACATTTCTGTCTCCTGCGAGACATTTGTCTTTACTGTCAACGTTGCTTTGGCAACCACATTTGACCATTAAAAGATGTTCAACTCTGAACCCGGCAACCCTCCTGCCACATCCACATGAGGGGCTGCCACATCGTTGTCTAGCTGACACAGAACAGCAGTGTAAACCACGACCTGACTTGAAAGATACTCCTTTAGAGGAAGGAGAATGTTGGTTTGTTGATGACTCCTCAAGGTACTAATCAGTCTGGGTTCGCGGTAGTTACACAGGACATCATTCATCACAGCAATGAAGTTACCATCTCACTATTCTGCACAAGCTGCAGAAATTGTGGCATTAACTGAAGCGTGTAGAACTGGACGTGGGAAAAGACTGACAGTGTACACAGACAGTCAGTTTGCTTTTTCTACATTACATTGCTTTGCCGCCCAGTGGGCTCGTAGAGGAATGACAACTTCTACAGGGAAGACAGTGCAACATGCAAAACTGTTGGAAGCATTATTACAAGCTGTGCTTTTGCCAAAAGCATTAGCAGTGTGTAAATGTGCGGCACATACGAAAGGGAAAGATTCAGTTTCACTAGGAAATGCGTTTGCAGACAAGATAGCGAAAGAAGCAGCAGAAGGAAAATATGGAACAATGGTCATGGTGGCACAGGATTCTCCTCAAGTGCCACTAGACATAGAAATGATCAGAGACATGCAACTAACTCTCCTAAGCAAGAAGTGACAAACTGGCTTAAAGACGGAGCACAAATTGAAAATGATGTTCACTACATTAACAAGAAGCCATGCCTACCTAGAAGTCTGTTCCATACAGCAGCTGTAATGAGCCATGGGCCATGTCTCAACAGGGATCCCCCCTGTTGAGACATGGCCCATGGCTCATGGCCCATGGTGACAATAATTGACCAGCACTTCTATGCTTATGGATTTAATACTTACTCAAAACATTTTTGTAGATCATGTCTCATCTGTTGCAAACATAATCCACAAGGTAATCTCAGACCAAAAAGAGGACAGTTCCCCCGAACTAAATATCCTTTCCGGTTCATACACATGGACTTTATTGAACTAACACCAAGCCAGCAATATAAGTATTGCCTCGTTCTCATAGAGCCATTTTCAAAATGGGTTGAAATCGTTCCAAGTAAGACAGCAGATGCTCTTACAGTAGCAAAAGCCATATGCAAGCACATAATACCACAACATGGTATTCCAGAAGTAATCTATAGTGACAACGGGACACGTTTTGTGAACGAAGTAGTGTCGCGAATGGCAGAACATCTAGGAATACGTCTGAAAAATCACTGTTCATACCACCCACAAAGTGCAGGATTGGTGGAAAGAACCAATGGCACCGTGAAAGGCCATGGAGCAAACAGGCAGACCATGGCCTGAGTGTTTAGATTTGGTAAAAATGTATATGCGCATTACTCCTACAGATAAAGGATTAACTCCTTTTGAGATTGTGCATGGGAGATCTTTCGTGTTACCAATGATGACTAATGTTAAAGAAAAGGCAGAAGACACACACACACATTAGCAAACTGGATGTGCAAAATGCTGAAGGGGAAAGAGGTTGTTAATGCCAATAATCTGCCAGATAATGATCTGTCTCCCCAGGTGACGCTTATACGGCCAGGTGACCAGGTCCTCATCAAAGTGATTAAACGGAAGAACTGGTCCAGCCCCCGCTGGGAAGGCCCCTACACAGTCCTGCTGACCACTCCCACAGCGTTGAAGATAGCAGAGAGAGACACGTGGATTCACCAGACCCACTGCAAAAAGCTGACACCGCTGACATCTGAGTAGGGTGGAAGTCGGCCGGCACCAAAGCCTTTGGCTGCAGAAAAAACCATCTGAACCCTACTCCCAGCTATGATGTCGAGGGGTAAGCTGTGTGCAGTGGTAATTGCTGGAACTGTAGCTGCGATAGCTATAGTGACTCTGTTGCTGTGGGAAGATGGTCTCTTACCGGGGCAGGGATCTCCAGGGAAGGTCATCTTGCATCGTCCGAGCCGAGCCATCAGAGACTGGGACGCATGGGAGGCAGCACGGGACTACCTCAAGGACAATCCAGATGGTAATCTATGGCTGGCATATACCAACTATACGGCCAAGACAATTACTGAAGGGTCTTGTGTGATCTGTGCCAAGGCGCGACCACAACTGTCTATTGTTCCTTTTCCTTATGACACACATTCCTGTTATCAAGAAGCTCGAGACAGGGAGCTGGTGTCAGAGGATTCTTGCAGTATTCGACTAACCGCTCAAGTCACAGGAACTCCACTAAAGGACTACATCCCTAGAGTCCAGTTTAACAAAAATATTGTGAAGTACCCTGTACAATGAGAGCAGTACTGGGACTAGCAGGAAAAACATTTACTTTAATGTGTACAACATATCTAGACGCATTTGGACAGTATGTGAATCTATAGATCCCAAGTGGCCTACAGGGGAACCCATACAGAGAACAACTAGTAAATCTGGGGAGTTCCCGGCCAGTGGGGTTTGTGCAAACTGTACGTTTGAGAGTTTTCACAGGTCAGGAAAGGGACAGCGACTGGGAGAATTTCCAACCTGCACCACCACATGGAATGTGACGGACAGAACCAAGACATGGGGGAAGCCCATTGGAACGGGTTGGACCGAGCATATCGAGAAACGGAACAACCTCACCTACTACAACGTTGCAGGTATACCAAGGGCACCTCCATACCAGGGATTTCGACCGACTGGCATGGGAGATTGCCGACGTGTGGTGGATGTGTGGAGGAGCTCCCAGACAGACTTTACCGACAGACTGGACTGGCACCTGCACGCAAGTAATGTTTCTCACAAGTGACATACACGTAGGAAGAGAACAACAAACAGACAGGAGTCGGCGTAACATTGATATCAGAGCTCAAATGAGTTTGAGCACCGTCTACCTGGACTCTATTGGGCAACCACGAGGTATTCCACATGAGTTTAAAGCACGGGATGAAGTTAAAGGAGGCTTCACATTAGCTATTCCATTTATGGGCCCCATAGCTGAAGTAGCTAAGAACACTGAATGGATTAATTACATTTATTACAATCAGCAGAGATTTGTCAACATTACTCACAATGGGATGAGAGGACTGGCTGAACAACTGGCACCTACCTCTCTAATGGCATGGCAGACCCGTATGGGAGTTGACATGTTGTTAGCAGAGAAAGGAGGACTGTGTGTTATGTTCGGTGATGAATGTTGTACTTTTATTCCAAACAACACAGCTCCAGGCGGTTCAGTCAGCATCGCTCTAAAGAACCTGAAAAGTCTGAAGGAAGAATTGGCACGAAACTCTGGAGTTGAAAATCCATGGGGGAAGAGGTTTGATTCAATGTTTGGGCAATGGAAGTCTACTATTGTGACTTTCCTTACTGCAATAGGGATAGTATTGCTTCTATTTCTGTTCTCGGCCTGTTGTGTTATACCCTGTCTCCGTAGCCTCATTGTGAAGAGTGCTGAAACGGCAGTGTCACAGCAGTTCACAATCCAACAACTGGAACTGGAGAAAGAGATCTACGAGGATGACGAGCGGGAAGAGTGTATCTCCCTAATCGACATAGCAGAATAATCAATGCCTGATGTATGATGCATGTTCCGAAAATGAGAGATCAAGTGGAATGTGTCTGATGATGATTCGTGCAGATTGTGTTTGCTATTCATGTATATAATGTTAAAGTTTTTTTCTTGCCCAGGGTACACAGGAGGACAGACAGGAGGGATTGTTAGAGGATATGGAGCATAAGCATTGTCCTCTCTGTGTTTGGTCCTGTCTGTGTCTCTGTGACCTGCAACCTTCTCTTGCTTTTACTTTTATAAACATGCAACGATTTCTAGTATTAGAGGAGAGTGGTTTTACCACCTATGTCAGGAGGAGGTTTTGCAGACCACATTTATTGCTTAACGGCTCCATAGGTATCTGACACCACATGGAGCTGTCCACTATCTTGCTATGCCTGCATGCATCTTTTACGACTTGTAGTGTTTGGGAAAGGGGGTCTCAACCGCCTGCATCAAAGGAGGAAGCTTCACAACCTATGTATATGTTATCTACCATATATGGACTTTATTGCACCAGATGTAGAAGGAGTGACTTTCATACTGATCTCAATAAAAGACCTGTGTGCGAGAGAGGAGTTTGGAGTTCTCCAGCTGGCCACTAAGTTGTTGTGTTCAGAGAGGCTCCCCTCGTGCACGAGTAAAAGAAGCTGAGATTCTCGAGTTTGTCTTCATGTGTCAGGTGTCTCTGCGATTGTTTAAGTGTTGGCAGGTTAGACCCAACACTTACCCTCCCGACCCTGACCTCCCATTCGTGGTAGAGGTGGACGCCTCCGTCTGCGGGGTAGGAGCTGTCCTCTCTCAGAGGTCGAGACTAGATCTAGGCTCCATCCGTGCGCTTTCTTCTCTCGAAAACTGTCGGACTCTGAGAGAAATTACGAGGTGGGGAACAGGGAACTGTTAGCAGTTAAGCTCGCCCTTGCAGAATGGCGGCATTGGCTTGAGGGCGCCAAGCACCAGTTTACAGTGCTCACAGACCACAAGAACCTGGAATACCTCAGATCAGCAAAGAGTCTGAATTCAAGGCAGGCCAGGTGGGCCATTTTTTTCGAGCGTTTCTCCTTTTCCCTTTCTTTTCGCCCAGGGTCCGAGAACAACAAGGCGGATGCACTTTCAAGGCTATTCTCCACCACGGGCGATACGGACCATGGGAAGTTTATCCTTCCCACCTCAGTTCGTCTAGGCGCGGCTCGGCTAGCCTTGGAGGAGGAGGTCCGACTGGCATCACTGAACCATCCTATCCCAGACGCCTGTCCCGAACATTGTCTCTTCCGCTCCAAGGTACTGCAACTCTGTCATAACTCTCGTCTCTCCGTTCATCCAGGTTTTTCCCATACTCTGCACATTCTGTCCCAGAGGTTCTGGTGGCCCTCTATCCGACTTGACACCAAGGATTACATCTCTGCATGCGACTCCTGTGCTAGGGTCAAAACGTCCAATCAACCTCCTGCCGGACTTCTCCGCCCCCTTCCAATCCCACGGAGGCCATGGTCACACATTGCAATGGAGTTTGTCACGGGTCTGCCCCCCTCAAAAGGTAAAACTGTCATCCTGTCCATAATAGATCGATTTTCTAAGATGGCACACTTCGTAGCCCTGCACAAACTCCCCTCAGCTCCCGAGACAGCTCGCCTCCTGACGGACAACGTGGTCCGCCTCCACGGAATCCCAGAGGACATCGTCTCCGACCGTGGTCCACAGTTTGCGTCCCGCTTCTGGGCGGAGTCTTGTAAGTCCCTGGGAATTAAGATCAGCCTCTCTTCAGGGTATCATCCACAGACCAACGGGCAGACAGAGAGATTAAATCAGGAGCTGGAGGTTAGCCTCCGTCATCTCGCGGCTAACAACTCCACCGCCTGGGCAGAGGAACTAACATGGGCTGAGTATGCCCATAACTCCCTCGTCTCCTCGGCAACAGGGTTTTTCCCCGTTCTATGTAGTTTACGGCTACCAGCCGCCACTCTTTGAACCACAGTTCAGGCAGTCCACAGTACCATCAGCAGCAGCCTCTGCTCGCCGATGCCATCTGGCCTGGAGACAGGCACGGCAGGCCCTAATTTCCTCTGTCTCTACCTACGAACACCGAGCCAACCTTCATCGACGACCTGCGCCCCACTACACCGTGGGTCAGCGAGTCTGGTTATCCACTCGGGACATCCCCTTAAAGGTACGCTCTCCTAAATTAGCTCCACGTTTCATAGGTCCGTTCCCATTCTCCAAGATCATCAACCCTGCCGCGGTTCGCCTCCGGCTGCCAGGACCCCTGAGAATCCATCCGACATTTCACGTGTCTCGTATTAAGCCAGTCCAGCTCCAGCGCATTATTCCCTGCCCACCGACCCCCTCCTCCTCCTCGACTTATCGACGGAGCACCTGCGTATACTGTGCACCGTATCATCAGCTCCCGCCGGAGAGGTCGGGGGCTTCAATACCTGGTCGACTGGGAGGGCTACGGACCGGAGGAGCGGTCCTGGATCTTGTCTTGTTTACACCATGTAGCATCTGTGACCCCAACAACCCTGTTGAGTTCGCCTCCACCAACACACTGACTAATTACATGGGTTTGTTGAGATTTATAAAATCTGTTAAAACAAATTGTTCTCTACATGTATGACTTTTCAAATATTCTCATGCACTAAAAGAAGAAATGCATCCATTTGCTAGAGGCATCTCGTTGTACAGTGGACTACAAGCCAGGAAAACTCAAGTCAAAGCTACATGTGAGCTTAGCGCCAAACAGATCTAAAAGCACTGAGCAAGAATATTCACAGGAAACCTGAAGCCTCATGTCTGAGAAAACAAAGTGCAGGGTTGGCTTCCTCACTCAGATCACAGCAAATGTAAGTATAACGAATACAAACCAACAATCTGGCGATGAGCACACTACGCTGTGTCAGAGAGAGGGAGAGAGAAGATGGGGTTGAGGAGAGTCACTGCTGAATTTATACAAACCTGAAATGAAACTAAATGATCAGATTAGAGTGTTTGGCACAGATGCCAAGAGGCCTCTGCTACTTCCTTGAGGTGGTGGAGATGTGAAGGTGATGCAGGGGTTGGGAACTGATGCGAGTTCAAGTAGGAGATGTGCTGCATGACCTCGTCAAAGGCATCAACGTCATCACCCTCGACTGTCGGAGAGGTTGGAGTTGAAGAAAACCTGAGAGAAGAGAAATAACATTACACACAAACCACACGTTTAATACTGATTTCCTCTACTTCAGCATTTTAGTGTTTTATTTTCAGTATTGTCCAACAATCTCAGACTTCAAATAACTTTTAAAATCGTGCATGATTTTTTTCCACACCTTGACTCGTGAAGACAGGAGAAAGATGGATGAGACTTAGACACATGCAACACCTGCATTAACAGGGTACAAAAAAATAATGTGTGTGTCCTGCAGGTCGATCCATAAAGATGAGCCTCAACTCTGCAGCCAGGTCAGAGTTTTGTGCTCATCGTGTGTCTACTTCTGTTCTGCTTGTGTATCCATAACGGTCCTGCTGCTGAGTGAATACAATCTATAGATGGAGGATGACAACACTAATCAGCAAAACCCACGACATCTCATTCATTCTGCATCGTGTTGCAAACTGAAGAATGAATCTTTCAGCATCTAGAATGTTTCAGAATCATTGCAGCCAAAGTGGTGTGAGGAGGCTGTTAGCATGGAGGCACTGTGGACACATGGACATTACTGAGGGGTAGAGTAAGCAGAGCAACCTGAGGTGAACTCACAGACTGTCTCAGTGTCATCGTCAAGTCCAGAGTTTTCTGAAAAGGACAAGAAGGAAGGTTGAGGATCTGCAGGAGAGACTCAGGTGCTGCTCACAAGGCCACACTGCAAGAGGCACCGACCAACAACAACACTGCACTTTGTATTCTACAGAAGAGAGAACAGATCATAAGGTGACAGCAGAGAATCTGTTTAGTAATGAACAACATTCTCCCTAAACTTTGCTGAAACTCTGCTGACTGTTGGAGTCTGGGGCTCGAAGGCCGTCCCGTCCACAAACAGAGACACACTCAGCACATCATGACTGATGGTTGGAGGAGTCACAGGAGTTGAGAGTTCACGCCTATTCACTGCCCTCAGTCCTTAGACCACAGAATGAGTCTGTTCTTTACAGGAGTGAAGGGAAGTGGCAGGATAAATGTGTGGTCTCTGGCCAACTTTCCTCAGCCTGAAGAAGCTTCTTGGATAGATTCAGAAACGTGTCTACTCTAAACGAAGTCCAGCTGACTCAACTTTGACGCAGCTTCACCTGGATGACTGAAGATGTAGTTCTCACTGAAGACAGGGAGGACAAAGCTGATTTCCAGGAGTCGGTGCTCAGTGTTCAGCTGAAGTCAAGCTGTGTGTCTTCAGGGATCTCTCAGCTCGTCTCTGAGCGTCTGGAAGCTCCTCTGGTCCACGATCAGACGACAGCAGCACTGGCCTTAAAGACACGCCGTCAGGTAAAAGGCCTCATTCTGTTCTATTCCATTTATATTCTGTCTCTTCTGCTTCACTCAGTCTAGACACATCTGAGTTCTCTGTACCTGCTGTGGTCCCAGATCCAGGTCACGCCCTGCGACAGGTAGCTCCTGCAGGTTCTGATCATCTGGTTGGTGACCTTGGGCAGCACAGAGGTCGTCCTCGGACGAGACGGTGGTATCATCCCGATGCTGCTCATCAGGGCGGGAACGTGCTTCATCATGCTGGTCTGTCACAGAGGAGGGAAGGTCAGAGAGTCACCAACAGCCTCTGTTCACCTAAAACCAGTTTTCTGTGTCAGACGTAAACAGGGCGAGGACTCGCATGGATTCTGACTGTTCTGTTCGATTACAAGCAACAGGTTTTGTCACTGGTTTGAGTCCAGAGACATTTTAAAACTCTGTATTTACCAAGTGTATTTCTCCAGTGGTCTGACGAACTTATCCAGGGTGTAAAGATACTTACACAACAGTGATGTCTCTGTCCTAAAACGATCCAGCGGCCAGTTGGTGGAAACATGTAACATGTAGGTGGTGTGAAGGAAAGTCCTCTTCCATCTTAACTTACATTTGGAGTGGATTCAAACCTGACCAGTTCTCTCCAGTTTGCTGGACTCTGGACTTCACCACCTCCCTGAGCAGAGTCCATTTCACATCAGGGCGCTTCACTGCCTCCTGAATAACGCCCAGGACAGCTTTAGGGTTTGATTTCCAGATAAACAGACACCACAAGGGTGATCGTGCATCACTTCCAATGCTCCAACTCCACTGATGGGCCAACATTATCGGCCTTCTCCCTTCACCAGCTATGGATGGTCAAAGTGGGATCATCCAGTGACATCCATCTCAAGATGTAAACCAAACATCGACAGGGTCCTCCAACATGCAACTAGACTTAAACTAAATGCTGCAGCAACTGATCCTGGGACAGTGTGGTTGTCCATTCTACCTGCAGAGGTGTAGCTCAGCTGACTGATGACATCAGGGAGGTCCACCTGCAGCAGCTGCCACTTTCTCTCCATGTTGCCTCAGATGACTGATGAGCTGGTCCACTGAGGACAGGAAGGACTGGACGTACGGACTGGACGCGTCCTCCTGTGGAGGACCCCACGTCTGGACAGAGAATAAAGGCAGAGCTAACAAACAGCCACATCAGCTCCGTCAGCTCACAAGCAAATGCAGCAGAGACTAATCTAAAAAAACTAGTCTGACCAACTCACATGATCTGAATTCACTCACCTGATAACATGCAGCAGGTCATCTCACAGTTAGTTCACTGTCTGTGTTTTCTGATAAGGAGAACATAACAAATGCAGTTTCATATTAAATCAGTTTATCTGGCAGTGAGTGAACCTCTGCACCTGTCACACATGTTTCTAGTGAGGCCAAGAAAGCAAAGCTGCTAAATAGCCAGTAGGACCAAACTATCAGCTTCCACATCATGGGGGTATTTTGACTTTGACTGGGTTAACAACAACATACATATATTCATTTATATTTTCATAATATTAATATATTAGTTTTGCTTCTCATTGTGTGCGAGGTTTCTCTTTTTGCTTCTAACATGTCTGGTAGTGGGTCACACAGGGCAGATGGTGGTTTGTACCTGCTGAGACCTGAGTTCCGGTAACATGGCCTGATCCATCAGCATCTCCAGGCTGCACAGGACGCACTGCTGAGGTTCACCTCCTGTAAACACAGTGAGCAAACAGGTTCAGTTCTGCATTATCTCCTATAAAGTTCACATTTTCTGACAGCTTCCATCAAGGTTGAGGTTCTGACCTGCTGTATGTTAGTAAAGATGAGGCTTTAACACCTGAACCTGTCCTAAACAGAGTCCAGACGCGTTTCTCCAAAATGAGCCTGATTCCACCTCAGAATCACTGCCCAGACAAAAATACTACAAATCAAAAGCAGGTGTGAGTTGAGAGGATCTAGGTCGACCTGAAGACCTGCTACAGATGGAAGAGTTGTTCTGCTCAACCTGTTTCCACCTCCGTCTCTTCTTAGACTTTCCTGTAGAGGTAGTGTTTGACCTGGGCATTAAACCTACCACTCAGGTGATAATGAGCTAAACAAAGCAGAAGTCGCCAAAATAAAAGGCTGCTCCGTCTCCTGTTTAATGTGACTGAACTGTGCCAGAAACGGTGGAATCACCTTTGACGTCCCTATAGTGAGGAAGAGTTTCTTCTGTGTCACTGCTGAGGCTGTGAGGTCCACGTACGATGAATAACTGGAGGAAAGACTCTGTGGAGAAAGCTGTTAATAAACAGAGACGAGTGATGGGAAAAGGATCAAATACGCAGATAAATATGTACGTTACACTCATATTTAGAGGTTTTATACAAGTCACCTTGTTCACATGCTGACAGAAGAAAATCTACTTCCTGGATCCATTTGCAGCAAAGAATTCATCAGTGACACTGAACTGGAAGAACGACTCATTCAGGGAACATCAGTTGTGTGAGGTTCTAGTTGTGATGCTACCTGTTCAGCAGAGATGGGGGCGTCCTCCACCTCCTGCTCCCCAGGGTCACAGCGTCTGCACACGACTAACAGACGTCTGTCACGACCAACTGAGGTCTATGAACTATGAACATTCAACATCTGAATTAATAATTGGGTTTCAGTATAGTTTATAATGGTATATTATGCACCTGTCTTCTCCTCAGTGGCTGCTTTAACGTGTTTAAATGTCCCAAAGTCATTGTTTCCAGCTCTGAGTGGTTTTCTAACACCTCCTGCAATTGAAGCTCATGTTTTCTTGGGTTCGTCTTTTAGTCGCTGCCAGTTCCATCTTGTATCCAGTTGCAGCCTGACACCGACTGTGTTTGTAACACACTGCAGCATTAAACTTTCACATCACGGTCGTGTTTTGTTTCACCGTGACAGGTCCAGTCTGTGACTCTGTCTATATATATATAAGCAACGTTAGCAAAAGAAAAAGGTGCAGGTTAACATGCATTTTTTTCCTATTTGTCCGTCAAGTCAAACCAAAGCCGTTTGTGGAGTTGCCTCATTCAGCGAGAGAGTCCTTCTATCAGGAAACGTGTCCAAGCTGTGTTTACCTGAATAAAGGCCGATCAGCGACGCGTATCCTCCTGAAGTCGGTGAACTATGGTTCCCAAGGTGCATTTCGTCCAATAAACGTCAGGGCAGATGGAAGATAAATGTAAAGGTGACAATTAAATGTTATGGTGATGTTGGCGAAAATGTATTCAATTTATCTTAGCCACAAATTATAAAATGTATTACGGCAACGGAGAGTGAGGATTATGGGAAATGTAGTAAGCAGCTTTGTCAGCGCAACACATTGCGACATAAGAGACAAAAGGTAAAACGTGAACATTGAGTCACTGTTATTTGTTCCGCGTTGGAAAATATTTGTTAATTTCATAGAATGAAACTGGTCCTTTTGTTTTTACAGGCTATGTTTCATAATAATCATATGCACATTACTTCCTGTCTGACTGACAGATATGACAGTGACTGTTGTTGGAAATTCCAAAGTCTTCATTTAGATGAAACTATGCATTTGTGGTCACAGTGATGATGGACCAACCACAGGCTACGGTTGGTTTATAGAAAGGTGAACTCACGTCCTCAGGGGCTTTGACATGTTTAAACCTTTACATCATCTGTGAGTGTCATTGAATTTGTTCATAATTATTTTATACAGATATTAACATGTTGTACTGTTGATGTTTTGAAATGTCTAATAAATATTCAGATGTGTTTTGGGAAAATATATTAGTTACAGCAGAAGAATGACACAGACAAACATTGTCAGTTCTTTCCTCTTCCATCATTCTGAGAACTAAATGTCTACATAAACGCAAACACTACTGTGATAACAGCACAACATTTAGTCTTAAAGTTGATCAGCTGGAGCCTCCAACAGTGGTGTAGGATCTATGGAGCAAAGAGAAAGGAAACGTGTTGAAGTGGATGAACAGCCTCATGAATATGGCTACATTTGCTGTGATCTGAGTGAGGAAGCCAACCCTGCACTTTGCTCTAACAAAATTATATTTGTCTTTTTTTTCTTTTCTTTTTTTTGCTATTTCCTTTTATTTGTTTCATGTTAGTTTTTGTTAAAAGTGACTAATGCTTTACGTAGATGTCATTTATCCATGTTGATGTGTAGAGGAAGTAGATTCATATTGTGTCATCTATAGATACAATCTGTTCAGTACATAATAATGAGTTGCTGTGGCAGCGTAGCTGGACATACTGTTGACCTGCTTGTGTGTATAGTGGAGGGTGTTTCTGAACAGAGTCCTGTTGCCTTAACTGTTGAGAAATGAGCTTGAGAGCAGCATGAAAGTCAAAGTGTATGAGGCTGTCAACTGTAAAATTCTGTCAAACGCTCACTGTCCACGTTTGAACTGCAGCTTAAAGTAGAAAACCACGGGTCACTGCTGTGTGAACACTCTGACTCTGAAGTCAAGTCTCCTCAGTGACAACACCACCTCCAGCTTTTATGGTTCAGCTCCTGAGTTAAGTTTCTATTGGTTGAAATGAATGTCAGCCTAACACTGTGTTTCCCAACCTGTTGGAGCCTCAACACATGTTTTACACTAGAAAACCACACAACACACCACCAATCAAAAATGCCACAAGAAGCAGATGTAATGTCTAGTGTCAGTTTATTTGGTAGAGGGTCTTGGGCTCTTTCCTTAACGGCGCCAGGACCAAGCATCTCTAAGGATCATTTTGCAGGTGGTCAGTATCAACATCTCTGCTACGGTGTGAGGCTGTTTAGATTTAGTGATGAGTTCAGCAGCTTGGTAGCTTTCAGAACTTTCTCACTCAGCTTGGTGACAGATGTACGACGCAGTAATTAGAGTAATACACTTGCATCGTCAGTAGCCATTTCACTCTATAGGAAGGGTGAATCTAAGCTGCATGAGAGACACAAAGTACCTGAGGATACCTGAGTTCTATCATTAAATGAGGAGCAGATTTAAGTGTCACTGAATTAAAAGAAAATAATTAATAACTACCAGTCAGGTGTCTCATAAAAAATATTTACAGCAAAGACATGACCTGCATTTGCAATGACCACAAGTCTACTGCTCCTGCTGTTCATGGGACTGATCTCTGTTCACTGCTTGTTCTCTTCATCATAATGTTCAGCTGACTGAAGGAACTCTATTTAATTATAAGAATCAAACATATAGAAATAATTATTCAGTCATGCAAATATGTACATACAAGATGAACCTGATGTAGTATAATCATGTGTTTGACTTTTTTGTCCATCCTTGACTGACTAATAAAGTTTACGTGTTTAGGTCTGAGTGAGTTGTGTCTGTTTTTGAGCACCTTCTGGCTGAACAGCTCATCTGCAGTTCAACCAGAAGGTGAGTAATGAGACCAGATGTGTGTCAGGGTGTTTCCAGCCTAAGGAAGGACTCTATGTAATTATTAAATTAACAGAACATGTATAAATATTTATTCAATCATGCAAATATGTACATACAAGTGGAACCTGGTGTAGTATGATCATCTGTTTATTCCTCCCCAGGAACAGAACGTGACGTGAACCAAGCCTATCAAAGCAACTCAGGCCTCTGAAACGTCCACTTCGCACCCTGACCTTTGACCTGTATCTGCTAGCTGCTAGCTGCTAGCGGGACAGCTGCTAGATGCTAGCTGATAGCTTTGACATTATCCCTTTTCCTCGTTTTACACAGACAGAAGTTGAAGCCGCGTCGCCTATTGGCCTTTATTCAGGTAAACGCAGACTGGACACATTCACTGATAGAAGGACTCTGAATTAGTCAGCATTTTACTTGCTAAGCATTAGCCTCAATGCTGCTACTGATGGTTAGCTAACCTGCAGCTCGCTAGCTGCCAGTTTCCAATTGGCCAGTAATTAATTTGTGTCTCTACGATCTCAAAATATTTATCTGACTTACCGACTGACAAATATTCAGGTTAGTTTTCAATTTTATAAAATTAAAAATTATATTGCCTGGGATAACATGTTTGCTTACTGATTGGCCTCTGACCCTGGTGACGTCACAGACTGTCGTCTCTAGCTACGGGACAACAATCTTTCAGCTGTTTCGACAACAGACAGAGACACAGGTAAGATGTTTCCAGCTGAGCTCAATGTTAATTTTACTGTATTTATTCTTTGTTATATGTCTTATTTCTAGTTTATTCAGATAAACACAGACTAGATATGTTCACCGATAGAAGGACTCTCTGAATGAGTCAGCATTTTACTTGCTAGGCATTAGCCTCAATGCTGCTACTGATGGTAGCTAACCTGTAGCTCGCTAGCTGCCAGTTTCTAATTGGCCAGTAATGAATTTGTGTCTCTACGATCTCGAAATGCTTATCTGACTTATCGACTGACAAATATTTAGTTTAGTTTTTCAAGTTCATAAAATTAAAAATTATATTCCCTGGGATAAAATGGTAACTTACTTATTGGCCTCCGACACAGGTGACGTCACAGACTGTCGTCTCTAGCGACGGGACAACAATCTTTCAGCTGTTTCCAGCTGAGCTCAGTGTTTATTCAGTTATATTTCTTATTTCTTGTGTTTAGTTTATCTTAATGCTTCTGTCAAATTTAATGATGAATAATATGTGGTTCTGTCAACCTGAAGTGCTTGTATATACTGTTAAACTGTCTTTCAATGCTGGATACAGGTAATAAGTTGGAGTCATTGTCTTTCTAGTGTTTGGTTCGTCTGCTTTAGTCAGTGAGTGGGTACATTAACTGCCGACTGAAACCATCAGTGTCTAACAGTGAACTAAATGCAGACCTCGCCTGCATGTTTAGCTGCACCTTTTTCTGTTTGCTAACACACTGTCACACACTGTTGTTAAACCAGTGATATTGGGCCTTGCTAACCTCCTTTTCACATGCAGACAGGAGCGAGTCACGGAAAAGGCAGCAAGCTCTACAGACTGGACCTTCGAGGCTGCGCAGGGAAGGAAAACCGCTCATGGACGCTGTGGATCGAGGAGGTAGTTAAGTAGTTTTTCTCTGTTTAAACACGTGTTTCTGGGTTGTTTGTGTCATTGATGCAGTGGTCAGAGTGTGCTGGCATGCTGGGCCACTCTGTCAGTGATACTGAGGGGCCTGTGTCTTTAGTGTCATGTAGAATGAGTCTTGCTGGGCTGTTGGGCCACCCACTCAATAGTTTTTAGTTAGTATTGTAGTAGAAGTGTCGTAGTAGTATCATAGTAGTAGCAGAAGGGTCATACTAGTAGTAGCAGTAGTAGTGGGAATAGTACTAGTAGAAGTGTAGTAGTAATGGTATTAGTGTTGTACCTGTAGGACAGTAGTAGTTGTGTTATGGTAGTATATTAGTAGAAGTAGTACTAGTCATGGTAGTGTCCTACTATTTTAGTATTAGCTGTAGTCTAGTATTAGTAGCAGTGTCCTAATAGCAGAAGAATATTAGTAGTAGTCTTACTAGTTTTAGCTGTAGTCTAGTATTAGTAGTAGTGTCCTACTAGTGGTAGCTGTAGTGTAGTATTAGTAGTAGTGTCTTACTAGTGGTAGCTGTAGTATAGTATTAGTAGTAGTGTCCTACTAGTGGTAGCTGTAGTGTAGTATTAGTAGTAGTGTCTTACTAGTGGTAGCTGTAGTATAGTATTAGTAGTACTGTCTTACTAGTGGTAGCTGTAGTGTAGTATTAGTAGTAGTTTCTTACTAGTGGTAGCTGTAGTCTAGTATTAGTAGTAGTGTCCTACTAGTGGTAGCTGTAGTCTAGTATTAGTAGTAGTGTCCTACTAGTGGTAGCTGTAGTATAGTATTAGTAGTAGTGTCCTACTAGTGGTAGCTGTAGTGTAGTATTAGTAGTAGTGTCCTACTAGTGGTAGCCGTAGTCTAGTATTAGTAGTAGTGTCCTACTAGTGGTAGTTGTAGTGTAGTATTAGTAGTAGTGTCTTACTAGTGGTAGCTGTAGTGTAGTATTAGTAGTAGTAGTGTCTTACTAGTGGTAGCTGTAGTGTAGTATTAGTAGTAGTGTCCTACTAGTGGTAGTTGTAGTGTAGTATTAGTAGTAGTGTCCTACTAGTGGTAGCTGTAGTATAGTATTAGTAGTAGTGTCTTACTCGTGGTAGCTGTAGTATAGTATTAGTAGTAGTGTCTTACTAGTGGTAGCTGTAGTGTAGTATTAGTAGTAGTGTCCTACTAGTGGTAGCTGTAGTGTAGTATTAGTAGTAGTGTCTTACTAGTGGTAGCTGTAGTGTAGTATTAGTAGTAGTGTCTTACTAGTGGTAGCTGTAGTATAGTATTAGTAGTAGTGTCTTACTAGTGGTAGCTGTAGTGTAGTATTAGTAGTAGTGTCTTACTAGTGGTAGCTGTAGTGTAGTATTAGTAGTAGTGTCTTACTAGTGGTAGCTGTAGTGTAGTATTAGTAGTAGTAGTGTCTTACTAGTGGTAGCTGTAGTGTAGTATTAGTAGTAGTGTCTTACTAGTGGTAGTTGTAGTGTAGTATTAGTAGTAGTGTCCTACTAGTGGTAGCTGTAGTGTAGTATTAGTAGTAGTGTCTTACTAGTGGTAGCTGTAGTATAGTATTAGTAGTAGTGTCTTACTAGTGGTAGCTGTAGTGTAGTATTAGTAGTAGTGTCTTACTAGTGGTAGCTGTAGTGTAGTATTAGTAGTAGTGTCCTACTAGTGGTAGCTGTAGTGTAGTATTAGTAGTAGTGTCCTACTAGTGGTAGCTGTAGTGTAGTATTAGTAGTAGTGTCTTACTAGTGGTAGCTGTAGTGTAGTATTAGTAGTAGTGTCTTACTAGTGGTAGCTGTAGTATAGTATTAGTAGTAGTGTCTTACTAGTGGTAGCTGTAGTATAGTATTAGTAGTAGTGTCCTACTAGTGGTAGCTGTAGTGTAGTATTAGTAGTAGTGTCTTACTAGTGGTAGCTGTAGTATAGTATTAGTAGTACTGTCTTACTAGTGGTAGCTGTAGTGTAGTATTAGTAGTAGTTTCTTACTAGTGGTAGCTGTAGTCTAGTATTAGTAGTAGTGTCCTACTAGTGGTAGCTGTAGTCTAGTATTAGTAGTAGTGTCCTACTAGTGGTAGCTGTAGTGTAGTATTAGTAGTAGTGTCCTACTAGTGGTAGCTGTAGTGTAGTATTAGTAGTAGTGTCCTACTAGTGGTAGCTGTAGTGTAGTATTAGTAGTAGTGTCTTACTAGTGGTAGCTGTAGTGTAGTATTAGTAGTAGTGTCTTACTAGTGGTAGCTGTAGTGTAGTATTAGTAGTAGTGTCTTACTAGTGGTAGCTGTAGTGTAGTATTAGTAGTAGTGTCTTACTAGTGGTAGCTGTAGTATAGTATTAGTAGTAGTGTCTTACTAGTGGTAGCTGTAGTGTAGTATTAGTAGTAGTGTCCTACTAGTGGTAGCTGTAGTATAGTATTAGTAGTAGTGTCCTACTAGTGGTAGCTGTAGTGTAGTATTAGTAGTAGTGTCCTACTAGTGGTAGCTGTAGTGTAGTATTAGTAGTAGTGTCCTACTAGTGGTAGCTGTAGTGTAGTATTAGTAGTAGTGTCCTACTAGTGGTAGCTGTAGTGTAGTATTAGTAGTAGTGTCCTACTAGTGGTAGCTGTAGTATAGTATTAGTAGTAGTGTCTTACTAGTGGTAGCTGTAGTATAGTATTAGTAGTAGTGTCTTACTAGTGGTAGCTGTAGTGTAGTATTAGTAGTCGTGTTGCAACAGCTGTACTAGTCTAGCAGTAGCAGTGTTGTCGTAGTAGTATAAGTGTAGTACTCAAAGTAGTTTTTTAGTATGCATGTAGTAGTATTCAGTGTAGTAGTGTAATGGTTGCGTGGTAGTAGTAGTCTTCGATTAGTGGTAGTATTGTATTAGTGTATTAGTAGGAGTAGTGTTGTTTTTTGTAGTAGTGTTATCGTAAGAGTGGTGTCGTCATAGTAGCAGTCTAGCAGTAGTATTGTACTATCTAGTATAGTGAAGTAAAGTATAGTATGTTATAGTGTGTGGGGTAGTGTAGTGGAGTTTGATTTAGTGTAGAGTCATATAGTCTAGTTTGGTTTAGTATAATATTGTACTAGTATTATAATATAATCTGTACTGTATTGTATACTGTAGTGTAGTTTAGCATAGATGTAAGATAGTCTAGTAGAGTGTAGTCTAGTATAGTTTGGAATAGTCTAATGTGTAGTGTACTGTAATATAGTGTAATATACTCAAGTTGTATTGTAATATAATATATAATTTAGTTTACAATAGTCCAGTGTGGTGTAGTATATCTTAATATAGTATAACATTGTGTACTATAGTTTAGTGTAGTGTAACATAGTCTAGTATAGTTTAGAATAGTCTAGCGTACTCTGTTATAGTTTAGCATTGTGTAATATAGGCTTGTATAGCTTAGAATAGTCTAGTGTCTGGTAGTGTAGTATAGTCTAGAGTAGTGTACTTTAGTATATGTAGTAGATATATATAGGTGTAATATAGTCTAATGTGGTTTAATGTAGTGTAGTAGAGAGCAATATTGTCTAGTGTAGCTAGAATAGTCTAGTGTAATTTGGTGTTGTTTATTATACTGTAGTATAGTGTAGTATACTGTAGTTTAATGTATTATAATCTAATGTACTAAAGTCTGTTATAGTGTAGTTTAATATAGGGTATTATACTGTAGTATAGTGTAGTATACTGTAGTTTAATGTATTATAATCTAATGTACTAAAGTCTGTTATAGTGTAGTTTAATATAGGGTATTATACTGTAGTATAGTGTAGTATACTGTAGTTTAATGTATTATAATCTAATGTACTAAAGTCTGTTATAGTGTAGTTTAATATAGGGTATTATACTGTAGTATAGTGTAGTTTAGTATAGTACAGTTTTACTATAATCGAGTGTACTAAAGTCTGTTATGGTGTAGTTTTGATGTAGAGTAATATTGTCTAGTGTAGTGTAATATGGTCTGTTATAGTCTAGTTTTGTTTAGAGTAATGTAATATAGTATAGTGTAGTTTTAGTACAATGTAGTTTAACTTGATATACTCTCATATAGTGTAGTTTAGCAAGGTGTAATATATTTTAGTGTAGTAGAGTGTAATATAGGCTAGTAGAGTGTGCTTTATAGTAATATTGTTTATTGTGGTGTAATATAGTTTAGTATAGAGAAGTATAATGTTTAGTACAGTGTAGTATAGTCTAATATAGTATAGTGTAGTAGAGTGTAACATGGTCAAGTAGAGTGTAGTCTAGTGTAGTTTAGAATAGTCTAATGTAGTGTACTGTAATACATTATAATATAGCCTGTTGTAGTGTAGTTTAGTTTAGAATAGTCCTCATTACTAAATTTTAGCATTGTGTAATATACTCTAGATAGGAATTTTATTTATCCCGCAGTGGGGAAATTCTGGTGACCCAGCAGCAGCGGACAGACAGTCAGAAAAAAAGTTAATAATTACAAAAAAATAGTAAATTGTTTGACAATTCTAGTGTAGTTTAATGTAGTGTAATACAGTATAGTTTAGTTTATAATACTTTACTATAATAAATATAGTTTAATTTATTGTAGTCTAGTACAGTTTAGTGTGATATAGTCTAATATAGTGTAGTAAAGTCAAATATTTTCTAGTCTAGTTTAGAGTAGTGTAATATATTATCGTGTAGTTTAGTATAACGCAGTCTAACTTAATATACTCTAGTATAGTGTAGTTTAGAATAGTGTCATATATTCTAGTGTAGTTTAGTTTAGTATAATGTAGTTTATTTTATATAATATAGTGAAGTAAAGTATAGTATATTATAGCCTGTTAAAGTGTAGGTTAGTGGAGTGTACTACAGTGTAATCTACTTTAGTTTCCAATAGTCCAGTGTAGTGCAGTATAGAGCAATAGTTTATTGAAGTGTAGTGTAACATAGTCTACTATAGTGTAGTAGAATTAGAATAATCTAATATAGTGTAGTGTACTGTAGTATAGTCTAGTTGTAGTGTAGTTTAATATAGTTTAGTTTACAGTAATCCAGTGTGGTGTAGTATATCTTAATATAGTTTAACATTATGTACTATAGTCTAATAGTCTATAATTTAATATAGTCTAATATAGTGTAGTGTACTTTACAATAGTCCAGTGTGGTGTAGTATATCTTAATGTAGTTTAGTTTTAGGATTGGTGGTTCAATTGAGTCTGTTCCTTAGGAGACAGGTCAGTTGTCAGCCATTCATTGAAACACTTGTTCAAATGATTGTTACTGTGTTGTTTGTGTTCCGGAAGGGACAAAGCATTCGCCCACCTATCGGAGGATAGGTGTTTTTAATAACGCTTTGTTGTTTTTGAGTTTGTCAAGGTACAGAGCAGTCGTCGGTGGTTCCATTGACGCCTACTACTTGACCTGAGCTACAGAGGGAGCAGAGCAGTTGTTCTCCAGTCATTGAGTTGGTGGGTGAAATGTCTCTGGCTCTTTTCCTTGTGTTCCTCAGGTTATAGAGCAGTGGTCCACCAGTCGTAGGATTGGTGGTTCAGATACCTCTGACTTCCTCGGCAGACAGAACAGTTCTCCAGCAATCGTAGGTTTGGTGGGTCAGCTGACTCGGTTCCGTAGGAGACAGGTCAGTCATAAAGCAATCATTGGATCGGTGTTTCAATGGAATTTGACTGTGCTATTTGTTTTCCACAAGTGACACGGCATTTGTCCACCAATCGTAGGTTTCGTGATTTCATTGACTATGTCTCTGTGAGTTGAGTTCCTCAGGAGACAAAACAGTGTTTCACCAATCGTAGGTTTCGTGATTTCATTGACTATGTCTCTGTGAGTTGACTTCCTCAGGAGACAGAACAGTTGTCTACCAATTGTAGGATTGGTGGTTCAATTGAGTCCGTTCCTTCGGAGACAGGTCAGTTGTCAGCCATTCATATAAACACTTGTTCAAATGATTGTTACTGTGTTGTTTGTGTTCCGGAAGGGACAAAGCATTCGCCCACCTATCGGAGGATAGGTGTTTTAAAAACGCTTTGTTGTTTTTGAGTTTGTCAAGGTACAGAGCAGTCGTCGGTGGTTCCATTGACGCCTACTACTTGACCTGAGTTACAGAGGGAGCAGAGCAGTTGTTCTCCAGTCATTGAGTTGGTGGGTGAAATGTCTCTGGCTCTTTTCCTTGTGTTCCTCAGGTTATAGAGCAGTGGTCCACCAGTCGTAGGATTGGTGGTTCAGATACCTCTGACTTCTTGACCTGACTTCCTCGGCAGACAGAACAGTTGTCCAGCAATCGTAGGTTTGGTGGGTCAACTGACTCGGTTCCGTAGGAGACAGGTCAGTCATAAAGCAATCATTGGATCGGTGTTTCAATGGAATTTGACTGTGCTATTTGTGTTCCACAAGTGATACGGCATTTGTCCACCAATCGTAGGTTTCGTGATTTCATTGACTATGTCTCTGTGAGTTGAGTTCCTCAGGAGACAAAACAGTGTTTCACCAATCGTAGGTTTCGTGATTTCATTGACTATGTCTCTGTGAGTTGAGTTCCTCAGGAGACAAAACAGTGTTTCACCAATCATAGGTTTGGTGTTTCAGATGCCTCTGACCTCTAGACCTGACTTCCTCAGGAGACAGAACAGTTGTCTACCAATCGTAGGATTGGTGGTTCAATTGAGTCCGTTCCTTAGGAGACAGGTCAGTTGTCAGCCATTCATTGAAACACTTGTTCAAATGATTGTTACTGTGTTGTTTGTGTTCCGGAAGGGACAAAGCATTCGCCCACCTATCGGAGGATAGGTGTTTTTAATAACGCTTTGTTGTTTTTGAGTTTGTCAAGGTACAGAGCAGTCGTCGGTGGTTCCATTGACGCCTACTACTTGACCTGAGTTACAGAGGGAGCAGAGCAGTTGTTCTCCAGTCATTGAGTTGGTGGGTGAAATGTCTCTGGCTCTTTTCCTTGTGTTCCTCAGGTTATAGAGCAGTGGTCCACCAGTCGTAGGATTGGTGGTTCAGATCCCTCTGACTTCTTGACCTGACTTCCTCGGCAGACAGAACAGTTGTCCAGCAATCGTAGGTTTGGTGGGTCTACTGACTCGGTTCCGTAGGAGACAGGTCAGTCATAAAGCAATCATTGGATCGGTGTTTCAATGGAATTTGACTGTGCTATTTGTGTTCCACAAGTGACACGGCATTTGTCCACCAATCGTAGGTTTCGTGATTTCATTGACTATGTCTCTGTGAGTTGAGTTCCTCAGGAGACAAAACAGTGTTTCAGCAATCGTAGGTTTCGTGATTTCATTGACTATGTCTCTGTGAGTTGAGTTCCTCAGGAGACAAAACAATGTTTCACCAATCATAGGTTTGGTGTTTCAGATGCCTCTGACCTCTAGACCTGACTTCCTCAGGAGACAGAACAGTTGTCTACCAATCGTAGGATTGGTGGTTCAATTGAGTCCGTCCCTTAGGAGACAGGTCAGTTGTCAGCCATTCATTGAAACACTTGTTCAAATGATTGTTACTGTGTTGTTTGTGTTCCGGAAGGGACAAAGCATTCGCCCACCTATCGGAGGATAGGTGTTTTTAATAACGCTTTGTTGTTTTTGAGTTTGTCAAGGTACAGAGCAGTCGTCGGTGGTTCCATTGACGCCTACTACTTGACCTGAGTTACAGAGGGAGCAGAGCAGTTGTTCTCCAGTCATTGAGTTGGTGGGTGAAATGTCTCTGGCTCTTTTCCTTGTGTTCCTCAGGTTATAGAGCAGTGGTCCACCAGTCGTAGGATTGGTGGTTCAGATACCTCTGACTTCCTCGGCAGACAGAACAGTTGTCCAGCAATCGTAGGTTTGGTGGGTCAACTGACTCGGTTCCGTAGGAGACAGGTCAGTCACAAAGCAATCATTGGATCGGTGTTTCAATGGAATTTGACTGTGCTATTTGTGTTCCACAAGTGACACGGCATTTGTCCACCAATCGTAGGTTTCGTGATTTCATTGACTATGTCTCTGTGAGTTGAGTTCCTCAGGAGACAAAACAGTGTTTCACCAATCGTAGGTTTCGTGATTTCATTGACTATGTCTCTGTGAGTTGAGTTCCTCAGGAGACAAAACAGTGTTTCACCAATCATAGGTTTGGTGTTTCAGATGCCTCTGACCTCTAGACCTGACTTCCTCAGGAGACAGAACAGTTGTCTACCAATTGTAGGATTGGTGGTTCAATTGAGTCCGTCCTTTAGGAGACAGGTCAGTTGTCAGCCATTCATTGAAACACTTGTTCAAATGATTGTTACTGTGTTGTTTGTGTTCCGGAAGGGACAAAGCATTCGCCCACCTATCGGAGGATAGGTGTTTTTAATAACGCTTTGTTGTTTTTGAGTTTGTCAAGGTACAGAGCAGTCGTCGGTGGTTCCATTGACGCCTACTACTTGACCTGAGTTACAGAGGGAGCAGGGCAGTTGTTCTCCAGTCATTGAGTTGGTGGGTGAAATGTCTCTGGCTCTATTCCTTGTGTTCCTCAGGTTATAGAGCAGTGGTCCACCAGTCGTAGGTTTGGTGGGTCAACTGACTCGGTTCCGTAGGAGACAGGTCAGTCATAAAGCAATCATTGGATCGGTGTTTCAATGGAATTTGACTGTGCTATTTGTGTTCCACAAGTGACACGGCATTTGTCCACCAATCGTAGGTTTCGTGATTTCATTGACTATGTCTCTGTGAGTTGAGTTCCTCAGGAGACAAAACAGTGTTTCACCAATCGTAGGTTTCGTGATTTCATTGACTATATCTCTGTGAGTTGAGTTCCTCAGGAGACAAAACAATGTTTCACCAATCATAGGTTTGGTGTTTCAGATGCCTCTGACCTCTAGACCTGACTTCCTCAGGAGACAGAACAGTTGTCTACCAATCGTAGGATTGGTGGTTCAATTGAGTCCGTCCCTTAGGAGACAGGTCAGTTGTCAGCCATTCATTGAAACACTTGTTCAAATGATTGTTACTGTGTTGTTTGTGTTCCGGAAGGGACAAAGCATTCGCCCACCTATCGGAGGATAGGTGTTTTTAATAACGCTTTGTTGTTTTTGAGTTTGTCAAGGTACAGAGCAGTCGTCGGAGGTTCCATTGACGCCTACTACTTGACCTGAGTTACAGAGGGAGCAGAGCAGTTGTTCTCCAGTCATTGAGTTGGTGGGTGAAATGTCTCTGGCTCTATTCCTTGTGTTCCTCAGGTTATAGAGCAGTGGTCCACCAGTCGTAGGATTGGTGGTTCAGATACCTCTGACTTCTTGACCTGACTTCCTCGGCAGACAGAACAGTCGTCCAGCAATCGTAGGTTTGGTGGGTCAACTGACTCGGTTCCGTAGGAGACAGGTCAGTCATAAAGCAATCATTGGATCGGTGTTTCAATGGAATTTGACTGTGCTATTTGTGTTCCACAAGTGACACGGCATTTGACCACCAATCGTAGGTTTCGTGATTTCATTGACTATGTCTCTGTGAGTTGAGTTCCTCAGGAGACAAAACAGTGTTTCACCAATCGTAGGTTTCGTGATTTCATTGACTATGTCTCTGTGAGTTGAGTTCCTCAGGAGACAAAACAGTGTTTCACCAATCATAGGTTTAGTGGTTCAGATGCCTCTGACCTCTAGACCTGACTTCCTCGGCAGACAGAACAGTTGTCCAGCAATCGTAGGTTTGGTGGGTCAACTGACTCGGTTCCGTAGGAGACAGGTCAGTCACAAAGCAATCATTGGATCGGTGTTTCAATGGAATTTGACTGTGCTATTTGTGTTCCACAAGTGACACGGCATTTGACCACCAATCGTAGGTTTCGTGATTTCATTGACTATGTCTCTGTGAGTTGAGTTCCTCAGGAGACAAAACAATGTTTCACCAATCATAGGTTTGGTGTTTCAGATGCCTCTGACCTCTAGACCTGACTTCCTCAGGAGACAGAACAGTTGTCTACCAATCGTAGGATTGGTGGTTCAATTGAGTCAGTTTCTTAGGA
Organism: Macropodus opercularis; assembly: GCA_030770545.1. NCBI lineage: Eukaryota > Metazoa > Chordata > Actinopteri > Anabantiformes > Osphronemidae > Macropodus > Macropodus opercularis. The sequence continues at coordinate 632,938 of CM061105.1, read as the reverse complement.
GACAGGTCAGTTGTCAGCCATTCATTGAAACACTTGTTCAAATGATTGTTACTGTGTTGTTTGTGTTCCGGAAGGGACAAAGCATTCGCCCACCTATCGGAGGATAGGTGTTTTTAATAACGCTTTGTTGTTTTTGAGTTTGTCAAGGTACAGAGCAGTCGTCGGTGGTTCCATTGACGCCTACTACTTGACCTGAGTTACAGAGGGAGCAGAGCAGTTGTTCTCCAGTCATTGAGTTGGTGGGTGAAATGTTTCTGGCTCTTTTCCTTGTGTTCCTCAGGTTATAGAGCAGTGGTCCACCAGTCGTAGGATTGGTGGTTCAGATACCTCTGACTTCTTGACCTGACTTCCTCGGCAGACAGAACAGTTGTCCAGCAATCGTAGGATTGATGGGTCAACTGACTCGGTTCCGTAGGAGACAGGTCAGTCATAAAGCAATCATTGGATCGGTGTTTCAATGGAATTTGACTGTGCTATTTGTGTTCCACAAGTGACACGGCATTTGTCCACCAATCGTAGGTTTCGTGATTTCATTGACTATGTCTCTGTGAGTTGAGTTCCTCAGGAGACAAAACAGTGTTTCACCAATCGTAGGTTTTGTGATTTCATTGACTATGTCTCTGTGAGTTGAGTTCCTCAGGAGACAAAACAATGTTTCACCAATCATAGGTTTGGTGTTTCAGATGCCTCTGACCTCTAGACCTGACTTCCTCAGGAGACAGAACAGTTGTCTAATAATCGTAGGATTGGTGGTTCAATTGAGTCCGTTCCTTAGGAGACAGGTCAGTTGTCAGCCATTCATTGAAACACTTGTTCAAATGATTGTTACTGTGTTGTTTGTGTTCCGGAAGGGACAAAGCATTCGCCCACCTATCGGAGGATAGGTGTTTTTAATAACGCTTTGTTGTTTTTGAGTTTGTCAAGGTACAGAGCAGTCGTCGGTGGTTCCATTGACGCCTACTACTTGACCTGAGTTACAGAGGGAGCAGAGCAGTTGTTCTCCAGTCATTGAGTTGGTGGGTGAAATGTCTCTGGCTCTATTCCTTGTGTTCCTCAGGTTATAGAGCAGTGGTCCACCAGTCGTAGGATTGGTGGTTCAGATCCCTCTGACTTCTTGACCTGACTTCCTCGGCAGACAGAACAGTTGTCCAGCAATCGTAGGTTTGGTGGGTCAACTGACTCGGTTCCGTAGGAGACAGGTCAGTCATAAAGCAATCATTGGATCGGTGTTTCAATGGAATTTGACTGTGCTATTTGTGTTCCACAAGTGACACGGCATTTGTCCACCAATCGTAGGTTTCGTGATTTCATTGACTATGTCTCTGTGAGTTGAGTTCCTCAGGAGACAAAACAGTGTTTCAGCAATCGTAGGTTTCGTGATTTCATTGACTATGTCTCTGTGAGTTGAGTTCCTCAGGAGACAAAACAATGTTTCACCAATCATAGGTTTGGTGTTTCAGATGCCTCTGACCTCTAGACCTGACTTCCTCAGGAGACAGAACAGTTGTCTACCAATCGTAGGATTGGTGGTTCAATTGAGTCCGTCCCTTAGGAGACAGGTCAGTTGTCAGCCATTCATTGAAACACTTGTTCAAATGATTGTTACTGTGTTGTTTGTGTTCCGGAAGGGACAAAGCATTCGCCCACCTATCGGAGGATAGGTGTTTTTAATAACGCTTTGTTGTTTTTGAGTTTGTCAAGGTACAGAGCAGTCGTCGGTGGTTCCATTGACGCCTACTACTTGACCTGAGTTACAGAGGGAGCAGAGCAGTTGTTCTCCAGTCATTGAGTTGGTGGGTGAAATGTCTCTGGCTCTTTTCCTTGTGTTCCTCAGGTTATAGAGCAGTGGTCCACCAGTCGTAGGATTGGTTGTTCAGATACCTCTGACTTCCTCGGCAGACAGAACAGTTGTCCAGCAATCGTAGGTTTGGTGGGTCAACTGACTCGGTTCCGTAGGAGACAGGTCAGTCACAAAGCAATCATTGGATCGGTGTTTCAATGGAATTTGACTGTGCTATTTGTGTTCCACAAGTGACACGGCATTTGTCCACCAATCGTAGGTTTCGTGATTTCATTGACTATGTCTCTGTGAGTTGAGTTCCTCAGGAGACAAAACAGTGTTTCACCAATCGTAGGTTTCGTGATTTCATTGACTATGTCTCTGTGAGTTGAGTTCCTCAGGAGACAAAACAGTGTTTCACCAATCATAGGTTTGGTGTTTCAGATGCCTCTGACCTCTAGACCTGACTTCCTCAGGAGACAGAACAGTTGTCTACCAATTGTAGGATTGGTGGTTCAATTGAGTCCGTCCTTTAGGAGACAGGTCAGTTGTCAGCCATTCATTGAAACACTTGTTCAAATGATTGTTACTGTGTTGTTTGTGTTCCGGAAGGGACAAAGCATTCGCCCACCTATCGGAGGATAGGTGTTTTTAATAACGCTTTGTTGTTTTTGAGTTTGTCAAGGTACAGAGCAGTCGTCGGTGGTTCCATTGACGCCTACTACTTGACCTGAGTTACAGAGGGAGCAGAGCAGTTGTTCTCCAGTCATTGAGTTGGTGGGTGAAATGTCTCTGGCTCTATTCCTTGTGTTCCTCAGGTTATAGAGCAGTGGTCCACCAGTCGTAGGTTTGGTGGGTCAACTGACTCGGTTCCGTAGGAGACAGGTCAGTCATAAAGCAATCATTGGATCGGTGTTTCAATGGAATTTGACTGTGCTATTTGTGTTCCACAAGTGACACGGCATTTGTCCACCAATCGTAGGTTTCGTGATTTCATTGACTATGTCTCTGTGAGTTGAGTTCCTCAGGAGACAAAACAGTGTTTCACCAATCGTAGGTTTCGTGATTTCATTGACTATGTCTCTGTGAGTTGAGTTCCTCAGGAGACAAAACAATGTTTCACCAATCATAGGTTTGGTGTTTCAGATGCCTCTGACCTCTAGACCTGACTTCCTCAGGAGACAGAACAGTTGTCTACCAATCGTAGGATTGGTGGTTCAATTGAGTCCGTTCCTTAGGAGACAGGTCAGTTGTCAGCCATTCATTGAAACACTTGTTCAAATGATTGTTACTGTGTTGTTTGTGTTCCGGAAGGGACAAAGCATTCGCCCACCTATCGGAGGATAGGTGTTTTTAATAACGCTTTGTTGTTTTTGAGTTTGTCAAGGTACAGAGCAGTCGTCGGTGGTTCCATTGACGCCTACTACTTGACCTGAGTTACAGAGGGAGCAGAGCAGTTGTTCTCCAGTCATTGAGTTGGTGGGTGAAATGTCTCTGGCTCTATTCCTTGTGTTCCTCAGGTTATAGAGCAGTGGTCCACCAGTCGTAGGATTGGTGGTTCAGATACCTCTGACTTCTTGACCTGACTTCCTCGGCAGACAGAACAGTCGTCCAGCAATCGTAGGTTTGGTGGGTCAACTGACTCGGTTCCGTAGGAGACAGGTCAGTCATAAAGCAATCATTGGATCGGTGTTTCAATGGAATTTGACTGTGCTATTTGTGTTCCACAAGTGACACTGCATTTGACCACCAATCGTAGGTTTCGTGATTTCATTGACTATGTCTCTGTGAGTTGAGTTCCTCAGGAGACAAAACAGTGTTTCACCAATCGTAGGTTTCGTGATTTCATTGACTATGTCTCTGTGAGTTGAGTTCCTCAGGAGACAAAACAGTGTTTCACCAATCATAGGTTTGGTGTTTCAGATGCCTCTGACCTCTAGACCTGACTTCCTCAGGAGACAGAACAGTTGTCTAATAATCGTAGGATTGGTGGTTCAATTGAGTCCGTTCCTTAGGAGACAGGTCAGTTGTCAGCCATTCATTGAAACACTTGTTCAAATGATTGTTACTGTGTTGTTTGTGTTCCGGAAGGGACAAAGCATTCGCCCACCTATCGGAGGATAGGTGTTTTTAATAACGCTTTGTTGTTTTTGAGTTTGTCAAGGTACAGAGCAGTCGTCGGTGGTTCCATTGACGCCTACTACTTGACCTGAGTTACAGAGGGAGCAGAGCAGTTGTTCTCCAGTCATTGAGTTGGTGGGTGAAATGTCTCTGGCTCTTTTCCTTGTGTTCCTCAGGTTATAGAGCAGTGGTCCACCAGTCGTAGGATTGGTGGTTCAGATACCTCTGACTTCTTGACCTGACTTCCTCGGCAGACAGAACAGTTGTCCAGCAATCGTAGGTTTGGTGGGTCAACTGACTCGGTTCCGTAGGAGACAGGTCAGTCATAAAGCAATCATTGGATCGGTGTTTCAATGGAATTTGACTGTGCTATTTGTGTTCCACAAGTGACACGGCATTTGTCCACCAATCGTAGGTTTCGTGATTTCATTGACTATGTCTCTGTGAGTTGAGTTCCTCAGGAGACAAAACAGTGTTTCACCAATCGTAGGTTTCGTGATTTCATTGACTATGTCTCTGTGAGTTGAGTTCCTCAGGAGACAAAACAATGTTTCACCAATCATAGGTTTGGTGTTTCAGATGCCTCTGACCTCTAGACCTGACTTCCTCAGGAGACAGAACAGTTGTCTACCAATCGTAGGATTGGTGGTTCAATTGAGTCCGTTCCTTAGGAGACAGGTCAGTTGTCAGCCATTCATTGAAACACTTGTTCAAATGATTGTTACTGTGTTGTTTGTGTTCCGGAGAGGACAAAGCATTCGCCCACCTATCGGAGGATAGGTGTTTTTAATAACGCTTTGTTGTTTTTGAGTTTGTCAAGGTACAGAGCAGTCGTCGGTGGTTCCATTGACGCCTACTACTTGACCTGAGTTACAGAGGGAGCAGGGCAGTTGTTCTCCAGTCATTGAGTTGGTGGGTGAAATGTCTCTGGCTCTATTCCTTGTGTTCCTCAGGTTATAGAGCAGTGGTCCACCAGTCGTAGGATTGGTGGTTCAGATACCTCTGACTTCTTGACCTGACTTCCTCGGCAGACAGAACAGTTGTCCAGCAATCGTAGGTTTGGTGGGTCAACTGACTCGGTTCCGTAGGAGACAGGTCAGTCATAAAGCAATCATTGGATCGGTGTTTCAATGGAATTTGACTGTGCTATTTGTGTTCCACAAGTGACACGGCATTTGTCCACCAATCGTAGGTTTCGTGATTTCATTGACTATGTCTCTGTGAGTTGAGTTCCTCAGGAGACAAAACAGTGTTTCACCAATCGTAGGTTTCGTGATTTCATTGACTATGTCTCTGTGAGTTGAGTTCCTCAGGAGACAAAACAATGTTTCACCAATCATAGGTTTGGTGTTTCAGATGCCTCTGACCTCTAGACCTGACTTCCTCAGGAGACAGAACAGTTGTCTACCAATCGTAGGATTGGTGGTTCAATTGAGTCAGTTCCTTAGGAGACAGGTCAGTTGTCAGCCATTCATTGAAACACTTGTTCAAATGATTGTTACTGTGTTGTTTGTGTTCCGGAAGGGACAAAGCATTCGCCCACCTATCGGAGGATAGGTGTTTTTAATAACGCTTTGTTGTTTTTGAGTTTGTCAAGGTACAGAGCAGTCGTCGGTGGTTCCATTGACGCCTACTACTTGACCTGAGTTACAGAGGGAGCAGAGCAGTTGTTCTCCAGTCATTGAGTTGGTGGGTGAAATGTCTCTGGCTCTATTCCTTGTGTTCCTCAGGTTATAGAGCAGTGGTCCACCAGTCGTAGGATTGGTGGTTCAGATACCTCTGGCTTCTTGACCTGACTTCCTCGGCAGACAGAACAGTTGTCCAGCAATCGTAGGTTTGGTGGGTCAACTGACTCGGTTCCGTAGGAGACAGGTCAGTCATAAAGCAATCATTGGATCGGTGTTTCAATGGAATTTGACTGTGCTATTTGTGTTCCACAAGTGATACGGCATTTGTCCACCAATCGTAGGTTTCGTGATTTCATTGACTATGTCTCTGTGAGTTGAGTTCCTCAGGAGACAAAACAGTGTTTCACCAATCGTAGGTTTCGTGATTTCATTGACTATGTCTCTGTGAGTTGAGTTCCTCAGGAGACAAAACAATGTTTCACCAATCATAGGTTTGGTGTTTCAGATACCTCTGACCTCTAGACCTGACTTCCTCAGGAGACAGAACAGTTGTCTACCAATCGTAGGATTGTTGGTTCAATTGAGTCCGTTCCTTAGGAGACAGGTCAGTTGTCAGCCATTCATTGAAACACTTGTTCAAATGATTGTTACTGTGTTGTTTGTGTTCCGGAAGGGACAAAGCATTCGCCCACCTATCGGAGGATAGGTGTTTTTAATAACGCTTTGTTGTTTTTGAGTTTGTCAAGGTACAGAGCAGTCGTCGGTGGTTCCATTGACGCCTACTACTTGACCTGAGTTACAGAGGGAGCAGAGCAGTTGTTCTCCAGTCATTGAGTTGGTGGGTGAAATGTCTCTGGCTGTTTTCCTTGTGTTTCTCAGGTTATAGAGCAGTGGTCCACCAGTCGTAGGATTGGTGGTTCAGATCCCTCTGACTTCTAGACCTGACTTCCTCGGCAGACAGAACAGTTGTCCAGCAATCGTAGGTTTGGTGGGTCAACTGACTCGGTTCCGTAGGAGACAGGTCAGTCATAAAGCAATCATTGGATCGGTGTTTCAATGGAATTTGACTGTGCTATTTGTGTTCCACAAGTGACACGGCATTTGTCCACCAATCGTAGGTTTCGTGATTTCATTGACTATGTCTCTGTGAGTTGAGTTCCTCAGGAGACAAAACAATGTTTCACCAATCATAGGTTTGGTGTTTCAGATGCCTCTGACCTCTAGACCTGACTTCCTTTAGGAGACAGAACAGTTGTCTACCAATCGTAGCATTGGTGGTTCAATTGAGTCAGTTCCTTCGGAGACAGGTCAGTTGTCAGCCATTCTTTGAAACACTTGTTCAAATGATTGTTACTGTGTTGTTTGTGTTCCGGAAGGGACAAAGCATTCGCCCACCTATCGGAGGATAGGTGTTTTTAATAACGCTTTGTTGTTTTTGAGTTTGTCAAGGTACAGAGCAGTCGTCGGTGGTTCCATTGACGCCTACTACTTGACCTGAGTTACAGAGGGAGCAGAGCAGTTGTTCTCCAGTCATTGAGTTGGTGGGTGAAATGTCTCTGGCTCTTTTCCTTGTGTTCCTCAGGTTATAGAGCAGTGGTCCACCAGTCGTAGGATTGGTGGTTCAGATACCTCTGACTTCTTGACCTGACTTCCTCGGCAGACAGAACAGTTGTCCAGCAATCGTAGGTTTGGTGGGTCAACTGACTCGGTTCCGTAGGAGACAGGTCAGTCATAAAGCAATCATTGGATCGGTGTTTCAATGGAATTTGACTGTGCTATTTGTTTTCCACAAGTGACACGGCATTTGTCCACCAATCGTAGGTTTCGTGATTTCATTGACTATGTCTCTGTGAGTTGAGTTCCTCAGGAGACAAAAGAGTGTTTCACCAATCATAGGTTTGGTGTTTCAGATGCCTCTGACCTCTAGACCTGACTTCCTCAGGAGACAGAACAGTTGTCTACCAATCGTAGGATTGGTGGTTCAATTGAGTCAGTTCCTTAGGAGACAGGTCAGTTGTCAGCCATTCATTGAAACACTTGTTCAAATGATTGTTACTGTGTTGTTTGTGTTCCGGAAGGGACAAAGCATTCGCCCACCTATCGGAGGATAGGTGTTTTTAATAACGCTTTGTTGTTTTTGAGTTTGTCAAGGTACAGAGCAGTCGTCGGTGGTTCCATTGACGCCTACTACTTGACCTGAGTTACAGAGGGAGCAGAGCAGTTGTTCTCCAGTCATTGAGTTGGTGGGTGAAATGTCTCTGGCTCTTTTCCTTGTGTTCCTCAGGTTATAGAGCAGTGGTCCACCAGTCGTAGGATTGGTGGTTCAGATACCTCTGACTTCCTCGGCAGACAGAACAGTTGTCCAGCAATCGTAGGTTTGGTGGGTCAACTGACTCAGTTCCGTAGGAGACAGGTCAGTCATAAAGCAATCATTGGATCGGTGTTTCAATTGAATTTGACTGTGCTGTTTGTGTTCCACAAGTGACACGGCATTTGTCCACCAATCGTAGGTTTCGTGATTCAGATGCCTCTGACCTCTAGACCTGACTTCCTCGGCAGACAGAACAGTTGTCCAGCAATCGTAGGTTTGGTGGGTCAACTGACTCGGTTCCGTAGGAGACAGGTCAGTCATAAAGTGTCACGATCGGCAGCCTGGCCGATCGGTCCCTTACTGGGTGAATCTCCACCCAGCGGAGTCACTCACCACACCCCTGTCATCACCACGCACCTGCCTGATTATCCTCACGTGCTCTGATTATTTTCACCTGGCTCATCATCTCTTACTTAAGTTCTTCCCACAGCTCAGTCCCTTGTCAGACCATCAACGTTGCTACCCCGACATGCAAACCTCCGACGGACTTCCCCTTTTGCCACCGGTACCGTGAGGTTTCCTTTGAATCCTTGTTCTGATCGCCTGACGCTCACGACAGCGGTGGGTATTTTGACTGACTTTTACGCCAAGAACGCTGGGCTCTCGTCTTTGTGTCCTGAGGGATTTGCTACTCTGACTTGTCCACGAAACCTAAACTAACTCTTCTTAGTTAGCGACGAGCGCCTTTGGTGCGCCGTGTGTTTGAGACTCTGTCACGCACTGTACACAGCCGGTTCGGCTCGCTTTGTGTTTTGTTTTGTTCTTAGTTTTGTCGCCTGGATTCTGCTGCCCTCCTGGTCTCCTCTCCACTGTCACGGCTGGCAGAAGATCCGGAGGACTCCGGAGACCTGACAGCCACCAATCTTGACCTTGCCAGGTCATCCAGACCCTTTTTGATTTGCTGGATGCGATCCCTGAGATCCAGGACTCCCAGACCCGCATCTCCACACTGAACTGGGTTACAGATTTTTACTCAGCCTGCCCCTGGTTAAAGACCCATACAAGGTTCCCTGAGCTTCTGACCATACAGGTCAGACTCAGAAGGAGGGAGGCACCCCGTCCTCAGTCTGCTCCCTCGCCACGTCGCCAGTCTGCCCTCTCGTCACGACGACAGCCTGCCCTCTCGCTCGTCCCATCCACACCAGAACGACCTGCCGCACCCTCACAGTCCCAGGCCACCTCTCCGGTCCTCTGTGCTGGCCACGTGATTCTCGGCTCGTGCCGGACGCCGGAGATTGCCCCTCGTCTCTTCCCCTCTGAGGGCCGCCGTATCTGGCAGGAACTGAAGCATCAGGGGGACCCTCTCCACACTCCTCCGGTTCCCCCCATCCCGGGTCCCAAGTCTCGGCCTCATTCTCGACACCACCCAGAACCTGCTGTTCGTGCTGCTCCACGCCACCCAGAACCTGCTGTTCGTGCTGCTTCACGCCACCCAGAACCTGCTGTTCGTGCTGCTTCACGCCACCCAGAACCTGCTGTTCGTGCTGCTTTACGCCACCCAGAACCTGCTGTTCGTGCTGCTTTACGCCACCCAGAACCTGCTGTTCGTGCTGCTTCACGCCACCCAGAACCTGCTGTTCATGCTGCTCTACGCCACCCAGAACCTGCTGTTCCACGACATGCTAGGACCACGGACTCATACCACCCGAGCCTCCCTGCCGCTCCTCGCCTCTCCTCTCCTGAGCCTCTGCCCAATCAGGAGGAGCCGATGGCCCAGTCGGGTCCGCGGCGGACATTTCCCCAGTTCCTGGCCTATTGGGCCTCCCTTCGGGCCCGCGCCCGCGCAAATCTTGCCACCTCCTCAGGCCATGCAGACTTGGACCATGTCCGCAGCAGCAGCCACAGACGCCGGCCGCCTAGGTTCCCCTGCCGCCGCAACCACCGGTGACACTGGCCACCCTGGGCTTTACGCCGCCGCAACCACCGTCGACGCCGACCACCCAGGCTCTCACACCACGAGTTTTCTGCTTCAAGCGTTTCCCGACCATGTTCTTGTCCTCGCCATGTTCCTCAAGGTGTCCTGGTATTGTGCGGCCTGGAGGGTCCACACAGGTTCCTTCCGGCTCCGGCGACCCCAGGAGGGGTCTGCCTTTTGGTTCCTGGCTCTGGCGACCCCAGGAGGGGTCTGCCTTCTGGTTCCGGGCTCTGGCGACCCCAGGAGGGGTCCGCCTTCTGGTTCCGGGCTCTGGCGACCCCAGGAGGGGTCCGCCTTCTGGGTCCGGGCTCTGGCGACCCCAGGAGGGGTCCGCCTTCTGGTTCCGGGCTCTGGCGACCCCAGGAGGGGTCCGCCTTCTGGTTCCTGGCTCTGGCGACCCCAGGAGGGCTCTGCCTTCTGGATTGGTGGTTCAGATACCTCTGACTTCTTGACCTGACTTCCTCGGCAGACAGAACAGTTGTCCAGCAATCGTAGGTTTGGTGGGTCAACTGACTCGGTTCCGTAGGAGACAGGTCAGTCACAAAGCAATCATTGGATCGGTGTTTCAATGGAATTTGACTGTGCTATTTGTGTTCCACAAGTGACACGGCATTTGTCCACCAATCGTTGGTTTCGTGATTTCATTGACTATGTCTCTGTGAGCTGAGTTCCTCAGGAGACAAAACAATGTTTCACCAATCATAGGTTTGGTGTTTCAGATGCCTCTGACCTCTAGACCTGACTTCCTCAGGAGACAGAACAGTTGTCTACCAATCGTAGGATTGGTGGTTCAATTGAGTCCGTTCCTTAGGAGACAGGTCAGTTGTCAGCCATTCATTGAAACACTTGTTCAAATGATTGTTACTGTGTTGTTTGTGTTCCGGAAGGGACAAAGCATTCGCCCACCTATCGGAGGATAGGTGTTTTTAATAACGCTTTGTTGTTTTTGAGTTTGTCAAGGTACAGAGCAGTCGTCGGTGGTTCCATTGACGCCTACTACTTGACCTGAGTTACAGAGGGAGCAGAGCAGTTGTTCTCCAGTCATTGAGTTGGTGGGTGAAATGTCTCTGGCTCTATTCCTTGTGTTCCTCAGGTTATAGAGCAGTGGTCCACCAGTCGTAGGATTGGTGGTTCAGATACCTCTGACTTCTTGACCTGACTTCCTCGGCAGACAGAACAGTCGTCCAGCAATCGTAGGTTTGGTGGGTCAACTGACTCGGTTCCGTAGGAGACAGGTCAGTCATAAAGCAATCATTGGATCGGTGTTTCAATGGAATTTGACTGTGCTAATTGTGTTCCACAAGTGACACGGCATTTGTCCACCAATCGTAGGTTTCGTGATTTCATTGACTATGTCTCTGTGAGTTGACTTCCTCAGGAGACAGAACAGTTGTCTACCAATCGTAGGATTGGTGGTTCAATTGAGTCAGTTCCTTCGGAGACAGGTCAGTTGTCAGCCATTCATTGAAACACTTGTTCAAATGATTGTTACTGTGTTGTTTGTGTTCCGGAAGGGACAAAGCATTCGCCCACCTATCGGAGGATAGGTGTTTTTAATAACACTTTGTTGTTTTTGAGTTTGTCAAGGTACAGAGCAGTCGTCGGTGGTTCCATTGACGCCTACTACTTGACCTGAGTTACAGAGGGAGCAGAGCAGTTGTTCTCCAGTCATTGAGTTGGTGGGTGAAATGTCTCTGGCTCTTTTCCTTGTGTTCCTCAGGTTATAGAGCAGTGGTCCACCAGTCGTAGGATTGGTGGTTCAGATACCTCTGACTTCTTGACCTGACTTCCTCGGCAGACAGAACAGTTGTCCAGCAATCGTAGGTTTGGTGGGTCAACTGACTCGGTTCCGTAGGAGACAGGTCAGTCATAAAGCAATCATTGGATCGGTGTTTCAATGGAATTTGACTGTGCTATTTGTGTTCCACAAGTGACACGGCATTTGTCCACCAATCGTAGGTTTCGTGATTTCATTGACTATGTCTCTGTGAGTTGAGTTCCTCAGGACACAAAACAGTGTTTCACCAATCGTAGGTTTCGTGATTTCATTGACTATGTCTCTGTGAGTTGAGTTCCTCAGGAGACAAAACAATGTTTCACCAATCATAGGTTTGGTGTTTCAGATGCCTCTGACCTCTAGACCTGACTTCCTCAGGAGACAGAACAGTTGTCTACCAATCGTAGGATTGGTGGTTCAATTGAGTCTGTTCCTTAGGAGACAGGTCAGTTGTCAGCCATTCATTGAAACACTTGTTCAAATGATTGTTACTGTGTTGTTTGTGTTCCGGAAGGGACAAAGCATTCGCCCACCTATCGGAGGATAGGTGTTTTTAATAACGCTTTGTTGTTTTTGAGTTTGTCGAGGTACAGAGCAGTCGTCGGTGGTTCCATTGACGCCTACTACTTGACCTGAGTTACAGAGGGAGCAGAGCAGTTGTTCTCCAGTCATTGAGTTGGTGGGTGAAATGTCTCTGGCTCTTTTCCTTGTGTTCCTCAGGTTATAGAGCAGTGGTCCACCAGTCGTAGGATTGGTGGTTCAGATACCTCTGACTTCTTGCCTGACTTCCTCGGCAGACAGAACAGTTGTCCAGCAATCGTAGGTTTGGTGGGTCAACTGACTCGGTTCCGTAGGAGACAGGTCAGTCACAAAGCAATCATTGGATCGGTGTTTCAATGGAATTTGACTGTGCTATTTGTGTTCCACAAGTGACACGGCATTTGTCCACCAATCGTAGGTTTCGTGATTTCATTGACTATGTCTCTGTGAGTTGAGTTCCTCAGGAGACAAAACAGTGTTTCACCAATCGTAGGTTTCGTGATTTCATTGACTATGTCTCTGTGAGTTGAGTTCCTCAGGACACAAAACAGTGGTTCACCAATCGTAGGTTTCGTGATTTCATTGACTATGTCTCTGTGAGTTGAGTTCCTCAGGAGACAAAACAATGCTTCACCAATCATAGGTTTGGTGTTTCAGATGCCTCTGACCTCTAGACCTGACTTCCTCAGGAGACAGAACAGTTGTCTACCAATCGTAGGATTGTTGGTTCAATTGAGTCCGTTCCTTAGGAGACAGGTCAGTTGTCAGCCATTCATTGAAACACTTGTTCAAATGATTGTTACTGTGTTGTTTGTGTTCCAGAAGGGACAAAGCATTCGCCCACCTATCGGAGGATAGGTGTTTTTAATAACACTTTGTTGTTTTTGAGTTTGTCAAGGTACAGAGCAGTCGTCGGTGGTTCCATTGACGCCTACTACTTGACCTGAGTTACAGAGGGAGCAGAGCAGTTGTTCTCCAGTCATTGAGTTGGTGGGTGAAATGTCTCTGGCTCTATTCCTTGTGTTCCTCAGGTTATAGAGCAGTGGTCCACCAGTCGTAGGATTGGTGGTTCAGATACCTCTGGCTTCTTGACCTGACTTCCTCGGCAGACAGAACAGTTGTCCAGCAATCGTAGGTTTGGTGGGTCAACTGACTCGGTTCCGTAGGAGACAGGTCAGTCACAAAGCAATCATTGGATCGGTGTTTCAATGGAATTTGACTGTGCTATTTGTGTTCCACAAGTGACACGGCATTTGTCCACCAATCGTAGGTTTCGTGATTTCATTGACTATGTCTCTGTGAGTTGAGTTCCTCAGGAGACAAAACAATGTTTCACCAATCATAGGTTTGGTGTTTCAGATGCCTCTGACCTCTAGACCTGACTTCCTCAGGAGACAGAACAGTTGTCTACCAATCGTAGGATTGGTGGTTCAATTGAATCTGTTCCTTAGGAGACAGGTCAGTTGTCAGCCATTCATTGAAACACTTGTTCAAATGATTGTTACTGTGTTGTTTGTGTTCCGGAAGGGACAAAGCATTCGCCCACCTATCGGAGGATAGGTGTTTTTAATAACGCTTTGTTGTTTTTGAGTTTGTCGAGGTACAGAGCAGTCGTCGGTGGTTCCATTGACGCCTACTACTTGACCTGAGTTACAGAGGGAGCAGAGCAGTTGTTCTCCAGTCATTGAGTTGGTGGGTGAAATGTCTCTGGCTCTTTTCCTTGTGTTCCTCAGGTTATAGAGCAGTGGTCCACCAGTCGTAGGATTGGTGGTTCAGATACCTCTGACTTCTTGCCTGACTTCCTCGGCAGACAGAACAGTTGTCCAGCAATCGTAGGTTTGGTGGGTCAACTGACTCGGTTCCATAGGAGACAGGTCAGTCATAAAGCAATCATTGGATCGGTGTTTCAATGGAATTTGACTGTGCTATTTGTGTTCCACAAGTGACACGGCATTTGTCCACCAATCGTAGGTTTCGTGATTTCATTGACTATGTCTCTGTGAGTTGAGTTCCTCAGGAGACAAAACAGTGTTTCACCAATCGTAGGTTTCGTGATTTCATTGACTATGTCTCTGTGAGTTGAGTTCCTCAGGAGACAAAACAATGTTTCACCAATCATAGGTTTGGTGTTTCAGATGCCTCTGACCTCTAGACCTGACTTCCTCAGGAGACAGAACAGTTGTCTACCAATCGTAGGATTGTTGGTTCAATTGAGTCCGTTCCTTAGGAGACAGGTCAGTTGTCAGCCATTCATTGAAGCACTTGTTCAAATGATTGTTACTGTGTTGTTTGTGTTCCGGAAGGGACAAAGCATTCGCCCACCTATCGGAGGATAGGTGTTTTTAATAACGCTTTGTTGTTTTTGAGTTTGTCAAGGTACAGAGCAGTCGTCGGTGGTTCCATTGACGCCTACTACTTGACCTGAGTTACAGAGGGAGCAGAGCAGTTGTTCTCCAGTCATTGAGTTGGTGGGTGAAATGTCTCTGGCTCTTTTCCTTGTGTTTCTCAGGTTATAGAGCAGTGGTCCACCAGTCGTAGGATTGGTGGTTCAGATCCCTCTGACTTCTAGACCTGACTTCCTCGGCAGACAGAACAGTTGTCCAGCAATCGTAGGATTGATGGGTCAACTGACTCGGTTCCGTAGGAGACAGGTCAGTCATAAAGCAATCATTGGATCGGTGTTTCAATGGAATTTGACTGTGCTATTTGTGTTCCACAAGTGATACGGCATTTGTCCACCAATCGTAGGTTTTGTGATTTCATTGACTATGTCTCTGTGAGTTGAGTTCCTCAGGAGACAAAACAGTGTTTCACCAATCGTAGGTTTCGTGATTTCATTGACTATGTCTCTGTGAGTTGAGTTCCTCAGGAGACAAAACAGTGTTTTGTCCGGTTCGGCTCGCTTTGTGTTTTGTTTTGTTCTTAGTTTTGTCGCCTGGATTCTGCTGCCCTCCTGGTCTCCTCTCCACTGTCACGGCTGGCAGAAGATCCGGAGGACTCCGGAGACCTGACAGCCACCAATCTTGACCTTGCCAGGTCATCCAGACCCTTTTTGATTTGCTGGATGCGATCCCTGAGATCCAGGACTCCCAGACCCGCATCTCCACACTGAACTGGGTTACAGATTTTTACTCAGCCTGCCCCTGGTTAAAGACCCATACAAGGTTCCCTGAGCTTCTGACCATACAGGTCAGACTCAGAAGGAGGGAGGCACCCCGTCCTCAGTCTGCTCCCTCGCCACGTCGCCAGTCTGCCCTCTCGTCACGACGACAGCCTGCCCTCTCGCTCGTCCCATCCACACCAGAACGACCTGCCGCACCCTCACAGTCCCAGGCCACCTCTCCGGTCCTCTGTGCTGGCCACGTGATTCTCGGCTCGTGCCGGACGCCGGAGATTGCCCCTCGTCTCTTCCCCTCTGAGGGCCGCCGTATCTGGCAGGAACTGAAGAATCAGGCGGACCCTCTCCACACTCCTCCGGTTCCCCCCATCCCGGGTCCCAAGTCTCGACCTCATTCTCGACACCACCCAGAACCTGCTGTTCGTGCTGCTCCACGCCACCCAGAACCTGCTGTTCGTGCTGCTTCACGCCACCCAGAACCTGCTGTTCGTGCTGCTTCACGCCACCCAGAACCTGCTGTTCGTGCTGCTCCACGCCACCCAGAACCTGCTGTTCGTGCTGCTCCACGCCACCCAGAACCTGCTGTTCCACGCCATGCTAGGACCACGGACTCATACCACCCGAGCCTCCCTGCCGCTCCTCGCCTCTCCTCTCCTGAGCCTCTGCCCAATCAGGAGGAGCCGATGGCCCAGTCGGGTCCGCGGCGGACATTTCCCCAGTTCCTGGCCTATTGGGCCTCCCTTCGGCCATGCAGACTTGGACCATGTCCGCAGCAGCAGCCACAGACGCCGGCCGCCTAGGTTCCCCTGCCGCCGCAACCACCGTCGACGCCGACCACCCAGGCTCTCACACCACGAGTTTTCTGCTTCAAGCGTTTCCCGACCATGTTCTTGTCCTCGCCATGTTCCTCAAGGTGTCCTGGTATTGTGCGGCCTGGAGGGTCCACACAGGTTCCTTCTGGCTCCGGCGACCCCAGGAGGGGTCTGCCTTTTGGTTCCTGGCTCTGGTGACCCCAGGAGGGGTCCGCCTTCTGGTTCCGGGCTCTGGCGACCCCAGGAGGGGTCCGCCTTCTGGTTCCGGGCTCTGGCGACCCCAGGAGGGGTCCGCCTTCTGGTTCCGGGCTCTGGCGACCCCAGGAGGGGTCCGCCTTCTGGTTCCGAGCTCTGGCGACCCCAGGAGGGGTCCGCCTTCTGGTTCCTGGCTCTGGCGACCCCAGGAGGGCTCTGCCTTCTGGATTGGTGGTTCAGATACCTCTGACTTCTTGACCTGACTTCCTCGGCAGACAGAACGGTTGTCCAGCAATCGCAGGATTGGTGGGTCAACTGATTCGGTTCCGTAGGAGACAGGTCAGTGTTGTTTGTGTTCCGGAAGGGACAAAGCATTCGCCCACCTATCGGAGGAAAGGTGTTTTTAATAACGCTTTGTTGTTTTTGAGTTTGTCACGGTACAGAGCAGTCGTCGGTGGTTCCATTTGTCATGATCGGCAACTTCACTTCCGCCGGGGCTTTTACTGTTAAGGGCTCCAGCGGATACGCACCCACCACCTCCGCCAACTTTTATTTGATTGCATAATTCTGTTCACCTGTCTTTAACTCTTTTTAAACCCTGGTCACAGGAAGCCTGTTGTCAGATCGTCGTTTTCGTTCCGGCACACAAGACCTCGACAGATTGCAGCGGCTCATGACTTACTCTCTCTGCTACGGACATCGCCTGAATCCCCGACTACGTGAGTGTTTCCTGAACTGCCGTTCGCCACCTGTTTCTGGATCTTTGACCACAGACCCATGCTAGGATTACCCTGCATGTTGGAACCACGATCACAGACATATGTTTGATGATCAGCGTGACTTTTGTATGGAACTACTTAAGCGGCAGTCGTGCCGATAGTTAGTGAACGGAGCGTTCACTCCCGACTCCCGGCCGTACAGGCCATAAGACAAGACGTCCAGCTGCTAGCGGGCGTGGAGATTAAGTTCCCCTGAACATTACAGTAATCAGCCAGTTTGGCTCGCTTTCGTTTGGTTGGGTTTTTTTGCCTGGTCTGCTCTTTCCCCTGCTCGTGCTCTCGCTCCTCCCTCTCCGGTGCTGAAGTGGAACCCCGTGATCGTCAGCCGCCGTGCTGCGAGAACCCCCTAACCGGACACGTCCCTCCACCCTCGGCTGCCAAGAGGAAAATACCCCCCTCCTCTGTTCCCCTGGGAATCATATCAGTACTTCTCCTATTGCTCCCACTCTCATGGTTTCCTCGGCCTGCCACTAGGATTCCCCGCCTGTCTGGAGGTACGTCGCACCCTACTCGATCTGTTAATACCATCCACCTGAAGTCTGACATTTTCCTCTGTCTCCATAGACCCAGACGGTGCCCTTCTTCCTTCGGCTACATCGTTACTTGCAATAAAATCGTTTCTATACACTCCCTCTCCTGTCGTGGTTTTGCACGTTCCATTGCTCCCCAGATCTGTCAGTAAGATTCGTAACAGTACGATCTGACCATTAAAATGGAACCCGCAAAACCAGCTCCCCCCACTGAAGCTCCACTCGCTCCTGCACCCATCTCCCCTCCTCAAGTACTCGCTCCCACCTCTGAACCCCGACTACCTCCCCCGGCCCGTTATCATGGGGAAGCGGGTCGAAGTCGGTCCTTCCTCATCTTATGTGAGGTCATGTTCATGAATCAACCATCGGCTTTCCCCTCAGAGTCTAGCAAGGTGGCTTACACTCTGGCCCTGTTGGGGGGGGCGCGCCGCTGCCTGGGGAACGGCGGCGTGGCGTAGTAACGAGCCCTACTGCCTAACCTTTAAAAGTTTTTCAGAACGACTTTCCCGGGTTTTCGACCCATTGAGGCCGCAGGCCGAGGCCAGACGGGGACTCACCTCCATCTCACAAGGAAGTCGTCCGCTGGTGGATTATGTGATCGAGTTTCAGACCCTCCCAGCAGACAGTACCTGGAATGAGGCAGCTCTTTTGGATCATTTTACATGGGGTTGAACGAACGCATAAAAGATGCTCTCTCGTACCAAGCTGAGCCCTCGTCCCTGGATGAATTAATAGAACTGGCCACCAGGGCTGAGCAGCGGTTCCTTGAGCGGCAACGCAGCCGCACGGTGCCTCGCCATCTGGTGAGTACCCCACGCTCTCCCCCCGTGCCTCCTCTACTCCTGTCTTCGCAGATCTCTCTTTACCAGAACCCATGCAACTCGGGAGGCAACGGATTTCGGAGGAGGAACGCCTCAGACGTCGAACCAATGGCCTGTGCTACTACTGAGGAATCAAGGGACACATGATTGCACAATGCCCAGCAGAAGGAAGGGCTCAGTAGTTTAAGCGGGGGTGCTACTGAGCCGTTCTCTAGCTAAATCCCCTGCAACCTGGTCACTCTCCTCTGTCACCATTGGAACCTCTCCTCATTGCCAGACTGTACCAGCCCTGATTGGTTCTGGAGCAGACGCCAGCTTCATCTCCGCTTCCTTGGTCCGGGCACTTCAACTCCCTACCAGTCGTCTGTCAAACCCGGTCCAGGTACGCTCCCTGAATAACACATTGCTTCATTCCATAACGTTGACCACACTTCCTGTCCAAGTCCTCCTAGACAATCACAAGGATCACACAGTCTTCCATGTTGTGGATTCCTCCGACCCCCCTGTGGTCCTAGGGATCTCCTGGCTTCAGAACCACAACCCTCATATTGACTGGTCTTCTGGCAAGGTCCTGGGATGGGGTCCAGCCTGTTCACTTACCTGTCTGCGCTCCGCCCGACCTCCTTCTCCTGCGCCCACCTCAAAGGCGGAGGAGACCCTGGACCTGTCCAAGGTACCCGAACCCTATCATGATCTCAGAGAGGTTTTTAATAAGAACCGTACTATCTCGCTTCCTCCACACCGTCATTACGACTGCGCCATTGACCTGCTCCCGGGTGCTGCCCCACCCAGGGGACGACTTTTTTCATTATCAGAACCAGAACGGGTGGCCATGGAAACATACACCTGGGAGTCCCTGGACTCGGGAATCATTCGCTCATCCAAAGCAGAAAAGTGTGAGTTCCACGTCTCATCCACTACCTTTTTGGGTTTTATTCTCCAGCCAGGGAGGGTTGCCATGGATCCGGACAAAGTGCGCGCAGTGAGGACCTGGCCCTCACCACAGACCCGGAAACAGCTCCAGCGCTTCCTGGGCTTTGCCAATTTTTATCGCCGCTTTATCAGGGGCTACAGTACCATTGCAGCCCCTCTCCACAGTCTCACCTCAGCTAAGACCAAGTTCAGCTGGGGGGGCGCCGCCGAGGAATCATTTACCAAACTCAAGATGCTATTCACCGCCGCACCCATACTTACTGTTAGATGATATGGGCCATAAGCATTGTCCTCTCTGTGTTTGGTCCTGTCTGTGTCTCTGTGACCTGTAACCTTCTCTTGCTTTTACTTTTATAAACATGCAACGATTTCTAGTATTAGAGGAGAGTGGTTTTACCACCTATGTCAGGAGGAGGTTTTGCAGACCACATTTATTGCTTAACGGCTCCATAGGTATCTGACACCACATGGAGCTGTCCACTATCTTGCTATGCCTGCATGCATCTTTTACGACTTGTAGTGTTTGGGAAAGGGGGTCTCAACCGCCTGCATCAACGGAGGAAGCTTCACAACCTATGTATATGTTATCTACCATATATGGACTTGTCTTGTACTTTATTGCACCAATCTGATCTCAATATCTGATCTCAATAAAAGACCTGTG
The DNA here is from genome assembly GCA_030770545.1 of Macropodus opercularis. Classification (NCBI taxonomy): domain Eukaryota; kingdom Metazoa; phylum Chordata; class Actinopteri; order Anabantiformes; family Osphronemidae; genus Macropodus; species Macropodus opercularis. Next base: position 612,954 of record CM061105.1, on the reverse strand, counting down.
TGCGAGAGAGGAGTTTGGAGTTCTCCAGCTGGCCACTAAGTTGTTGTTCAGAGAGGCTCCCCTCGTGCACGAGTAAAAGAAGCTGAGATTCTCGAGTTTGTCTTTCTTGTGCAGGTGTCTCTGCGATTGTTTAAGTGTTGGCAGGTTAGACCCAACATTTCTTGGTGCCGAAAGACCCGGGAGTCAAGATTCAGCGTCGAAGGGGAGGAGGACAACGGAGAACCGAAATCTGTGCACAGTCGATTCGTCTAGAGCGGTCGGAATAAAGACCCGGAGCATGAATTCGTCTGCTGGGCCGGTTGAATAGCTCCTGACATCCCCCTCTTCGCTCACTGATGACGATTCCTGAGAGGCATCTGACCAGGGCAAGACAAAAAGTAAGTACCGCTGGAAAAGCGCGGTGTGTGTGTGTGAAATGGCAGGTCGCATTTCCAAGAAGTAGAACAGACGTAATTGTTCTAGAAGGAGAAAATAGACGTACTTATTTTCTCAAGCGGACAGAAGTAATTGTCCGAGGGAGGAGTAGACGTAGTTACTCCTCAGTGAATGTTCAGTCTAATGCATTAGTGATGTGTGAAGTGTGAAAGTCACCCATTGACGCAGAAAACGTGTGACTGGGGGAAACCTGACGGTGTTAACGTAACCCATCCACACGTACTACATGAGGGGTGAATTAAGGAAACTGTGTGTCATTAGGAGAATCTAAGCCAGAAGTTTCACCGCCTAGGTTGCGGCGCTCGGATTCTCACATTAAGTTTGAAAATACTATTGTAGGACTGAGCCAAAATCGAAATGCTGCTCATTTGTTCAGCTACGTCCGCAGGTGATAGACCTGTAGACGCTTGATGTAGTCGATGGACACGTGAGAAGGTGGCAAATCGTTGACTCAGTCCAAAGTGTATTAATAAAGGCTATTGATAAAGCCTATTAATAATAAGATATTAATAGAGTCCGTTAATATAGTATAATACTAAAGCCTATTTCATACAGGAGAGATGGGGAAAACAAACAGTAAGCCCCTTTTGGAGGGGACACAAAGTTTATGGCGTCGTTAGATCCACAACATGTTAAGTGGATCGGCGAATGGGAAAACAAATATGAATTTAGTGGCAAATTAGTGCCTGATGATTGTCGTAGCCTTCTGTCTAAATTAGACAAAAAGATGACAAAAGAAAAAGGTAAACGTAAAGAAAAATTACAAAAACAGTGGTTGGCAGCAGCAGAGTGGAATAAGCAAGCTGTAAAAAGACAGGAAGATATACAGCGGAAACAGGCAAAGAAAGACGGCCAGGCTGTATTACAGGCAGCAGCTCTTGTGAAACCAGATGAAGAATCGGTGCAAGGAAGGTTATTGAGAAAACAAAGGAGGAGAGAGCAGGAAGCAAAGGATGCCGGAGATAGGGTTACCACTCGGTTGCAACAATTGCATAAACAGATCGAGGACCAGATAAAACAAACTGGAGACAAGGCGGCAGGTCCGTCCTCTCCAATAGCATATAACACGAGGGGAAAGGAAGAGAAGAGTGAGAAATTAAAATCAAAAGCAGCCAGCGTGAATGTGGCTGCACAATATCCAAATCTTAAACATATCAAAGTAACCTATGGGTTAGATGATGATGATTGCGAGGATTATGGCCCAATGCCAGATTCTCCGACCCTTGGGCCAGACCAGGTGTTTCCCATGATTGAGGTAGCTAATCCAAATTTTGGAGTAGGAAATCAAGAAAGAACCATGCATGTTTATCGACCATGGACAGAAACAGACTGTAGTGAAGCTTGCAGAGCATTAGGTGACCCCACAGTTGACCCTGAACAGTGGATTGAGAAACATAAACAATTAGTTGACTCCTTTGGGTTAAATGGGTGGGAGGTCATGCAGACATTCAGGAAATGTCTCCTGTTTCATTGGGGACGTGTGAGAGGGCAATTCACGGGAAAAGCAGCAGATGACACGTGGCTTGCAGCCACTAGTGCTGCTTTGACAGCACAGAGAGAAGCCGTCTATGTGGAAATAAGAAGAATATGGAGAGCACGACCAGACTATATAAAAATTGCCCAGTGTCGCCAGAAAGATGGGGAGGATGTGTATGAATACACAGAACGTTTAGATAACGTGTTCAAAGCACATTGTGGCCTTCCGGAAGAACAGGCACCTGATTCAGCTTATCAGAACCAGCTCAAACAGGCGTTATTAGCAGGATTTAGAGGCCCAATTTCTGATTTTATTAGAAAGCATAACGTAAATTACACCACAGATGATGTTAACCACACCATGAACTTTGCCAGACATGCTAGTGAAGTATTAGCTAAGAAAAAGAAGAAAAGTGTTGAAGCAGCTGTTTACGGCTTATTTGGAGCAGAAGACAACTCAGGAGCAGAAGTGTTTTTCCAAGGCCCCCCCGGTAGAGGCCGAGGGAGCCTCAGAGGGAGGGGGCGTGGTCGGTCTAGAGGAGGTCCACCTAAACATGATCGATGTTACACTTGTGACAAGCCAGGACACATAGCCCGAAACTGCCCTGAGAAGCTCAGGAAACAACAGCGAAGGCCTACAGAATATAGTAGACAAAACCCATTTAATCCTAATAATTGACTAGGCTCGCAGGAGAGTTCACCGGACCCAGACTGTCGCGGTCTAGGACCAGGGTGTTGAGCAGGAAATAGAGCGAGCTGAATCACAGACCAGAAGAGTAGTGTAATAATGAATTTATTTCACGCTTTAATGTGGAGCACGGGAAGGAAGCTGGGGTGATGACGGGAAAAACCGATTCTCCTCTGGATCTAGGGGCAGAGAGACAGATCAGAACAGGCCAGACAGGGGAACGATACAGTAGGCGAGCCTCGTTACCTTCCGTTGACCTCACTGGGGAAGTGAGAGGAGACACAGGTGATCCGGATGGTTAAAGTAGGAACAGAGTGAGAACCAGGCTGGGATAGAGAGCTTAGCTGATGAGTCCGGGAGGATTATGGGCGATCAGAGGTCGGGGAAGCAGTACAGGCAGTGGCCGGGTCGAGGGTCACCAGCGGGTAGTCTCCACCGGACCGACGAGGATGACGAGTAGGGGGCGGGGTTGTCGCAGCGCTGAAGCTGACGTAGCAGAGTCTCCTATGGGCGAGTGGCGACAAACAAAAACCGACAGCACCGAGCAACAGAAACTCCAATAAATAATAAGACAAAGAGTCAAATCAGGGTGCACCGGGCCAGCCGGGACTCGTATGCGAGCAACAGGTCGGACTTCCGGCACGTCGTAACGTGGCTCCAGGTACGGGTCCGATCTCCCAGTTAATTTTAACGGAAGGTAAGAGTTCAGCAAAAAGGAAACTAAGGGCGAGCCGGGGCGGCTGATGAGTTCACCGAACAACAGGTGAAGAGCAAGCACACATGAGTCGGGTTCCTCTTCGTCTCTTGCTCTCTAGGGAAAAACAAAGGCGCCGAGCAAGAGGCTGAGGTGACTGCGAGCGTTCCACTCACCAAATCGACTAGAGTCAGTCCGAGGAGTGCAGGGCTATGAGGACAGGTCGAGGAAGAGAGCATGACACTCACGAGGATCAGGATTCACGAAGTTGGGTCAGGGTCTGTGGTCTGGGGTCCGAGAGTGACGGTCGACGATCTGACAAAGAGAAAGCTGAGACGAGGGTTTAAGAAGGCTGGTCAGTAGCAGGTGTTGATAATCAAGCAGGTGTAGGGAATCAGACTGTGAGTGGCAATGACAGGAAGGAGCGATCCCCACCGGAGCCTTCAGAGTAAGAGCTCCTACCGGAGCCTTCAGAGTAAGAGCTCCGGTGGGCCAGAAATGTGGATCGTGACACAGACAGACCTGATGATTTTTTAGACCTCACTTGTGTGATAGAAACATTAGTAGCACAGACCGGTAATAAGAACACTCCCACCAGAACTTTGACAGTAGAAGGTCGTGACGTCGTTTTCTTATGTGATTCAGGAGCAGACCGCACAGTTTTAAAAGAGCACGTTGAGGGAGTTTCCGCTTCAAACGACCGTATTTTTGTGCAATCAGCAAACGGCAGAATAACATCAAGTGCAGTGTCTAAACCTGTGTCTGTAAAAGATCTTCAGACTAACTTAGAAATAACAGCACCCATAGTAATGTGTCCAGCGTGTCCAGTGAACCTCTTAGGGCGAGACTTAATGATAAAATGACATATTTCCGTCGTACCCACCTCAAAAGGAATGGTGGCTATAGGAAAAGATGAAACAGTGCCTACATATCCCCTCTTAGCCAGTGGGATACCACAGTATTATTGGTCTTTAGATTTCCCAAATCCAGACCCGGGGAAAATAGGGAAAGAATTATTAAAACTGGCTGATAACAGCCAATCAGGAGACTATGTCTCTATGTCTCCAAGCGAGATGCATGTTACCCTCTGGTACAAACATGACCCAGGGTCAGATCACCAATATGATAAGCTGGTGAATGACTCTGGACCCCAACGTGTAACATTACAACATTATTACACTGATGGCAAAGGAATGTCAGCCTGTGACGTTCTATTGCCAGATAAAGCTTTCAAGCTGTTTAAAAACCGTGGCTCACAGCCGCATGTCTCTGTGACCAGAGACCCCCAGCACAAATGGGAGTTTCTGGGCCCGTGGTTGAAAGAGACAATGAGACACACACACTGGAGGCCAGAGCAAGACGGGTGGGAAATAAATCACACCCGAGACAGATGGAGAAAACCTTTAGGCTCACACCACACACCCACTTAGAGAGTTCTTATGAGTCTAAATGACAGCCATGCCCAATAATGTCAACAGTAACAGACCCACTGTTGAAAACAGTTCCTGATGAATTTTGGTCTAAGGGAAAAGCAGATGTAGGTTTAATGACTACTGCTCGACCTGTAGTGATAAAACCAAAAGCGGACTATAGACCTCGTGTCCGTCAGTATCCACTTAAACCAGATGCAGAGAAAGGCATCCAGCCAGTGATAGCTGATATGATTAAAGCAGGCATCATAATTCAAGCTCCAGATGCTCCATGTAATACTCCCATTTTTCCTGTTAAGAAAGCAGAAACGGGACAATGGAGGATGGTCCAGGATTTAAGAGCAGTAAATCAAGCTGTGGAAAGCAGGGCCCCATGTGTGCCTGACCCACACACATTGTTAAACCAGTTAAGAGTTGAAATTTACATATCAGGGAAAGAAGTATACTTATACTCAGTTACCACAAGGTTTCTGTGACAGTCCCACTATATTTACTGCAGAAATAAATAATTGTTTGGCTGATTTCCAAATGCCTGAACACAGCCAACTATTGGTATATGTAGATGATCTATTAATAGCATCAGACACAGAAGAACATAACAAGCAGGTTTCTGTGGCATTATTTAAACATTTACATAAAACAGGAAACAAGGCCTCACTTTCAAAGTTACAGTGGGCCAGACAAGCTGTAGTTTTCTTAGGCCATGAAGTATCTCCTGAAGGTCGAAGAATCACAGACACCAGAAAAAAGTCTATATTAGATGCACCGAAACCCGTCACAAAGCAACACATGAGTTTTCTAGGCTTGTGCAACTATTGTAGGTTGTGGATCCCAAATTATGCACAAATGACACAACCGTTGTTAGATCTTATCTATGGTGAACCAATGACTATGAAACAAACTTTGCAGTGGACAGATGCAGCACCGAGCTGAAACAAGCACTTACCAGCTCCACGGTTATTGGGCTACCAGACTACACCAAGCCCTTCGTACAGACTGTTGATTGTAAGGGTTCATTTCTGACGTCTATGTTAGATGAAGCCTGTGGCTTACTACTCTAAGAGATTAGATCCAGTTGCATGCGCTTTGCCTAGCTGTGTCAGAGCTGTGTGTGCTGCAGCGTTAGCCATACAAGCCTCTGCTGAGGTTGTGCTTTATCACCCGCTGCAACTGTTAGTGCCTCATGAAGTAGACGTGTTACTGACTCAGACAAAAATGACATTTCTGTCTCCTGCGAGACATTTGTCTTTACTGTCAACGTTGCTTTGGCAACCACATTTGACCATTAAAAGATGTTCAACTCTGAACCCGGCAACCCTCCTGCCACATCCACATGAGGGGCTGCCACATCGTTGTCTAGCTGACACAGAACAGCAGTGTAAACCACGACCTGACTTGAAAGATACTCCTTTAGAGGAAGGAGAATGTTGGTTTGTTGATGACTCCTCAAGGTACTAATCAGTCTGGGTTCGCGGTAGTTACACAGGACATCATTCATCACAGCAATGAAGTTACCATCTCACTATTCTGCACAAGCTGCAGAAATTGTGGCATTAACTGAAGCGTGTAGAACTGGACGTGGGAAAAGACTGACAGTGTACACAGACAGTCAGTTTGCTTTTTCTACATTACATTGCTTTGCCGCCCAGTGGGCTCGTAGAGGAATGACAACTTCTACAGGGAAGACAGTGCAACATGCAAAACTGTTGGAAGCATTATTACAAGCTGTGCTTTTGCCAAAAGCATTAGCAGTGTGTAAATGTGCGGCACATACGAAAGGGAAAGATTCAGTTTCACTAGGAAATGCGTTTGCAGACAAGATAGCGAAAGAAGCAGCAGAAGGAAAATATGGAACAATGGTCATGGTGGCACAGGATTCTCCTCAAGTGCCACTAGACATAGAAATGATCAGAGACATGCAACTAACTCTCCTAAGCAAGAAGTGACAAACTGGCTTAAAGACGGAGCACAAATTGAAAATGATGTTCACTACATTAACAAGAAGCCATGCCTACCTAGAAGTCTGTTCCATACAGCAGCTGTAATGAGCCATGGGCCATGTCTCAACAGGGATCCCCCCTGTTGAGACATGGCCCATGGCTCATGGCCCATGGTGACAATAATTGACCAGCACTTCTATGCTTATGGATTTAATACTTACTCAAAACATTTTTGTAGATCATGTCTCATCTGTTGCAAACATAATCCACAAGGTAATCTCAGACCAAAAAGAGGACAGTTCCCCCGAACTAAATATCCTTTCCGGTTCATACACATGGACTTTATTGAACTAACACCAAGCCAGCAATATAAGTATTGCCTCGTTCTCATAGAGCCATTTTCAAAATGGGTTGAAATCGTTCCAAGTAAGACAGCAGATGCTCTTACAGTAGCAAAAGCCATATGCAAGCACATAATACCACAACATGGTATTCCAGAAGTAATCTATAGTGACAACGGGACACGTTTTGTGAACGAAGTAGTGTCGCGAATGGCAGAACATCTAGGAATACGTCTGAAAAATCACTGTTCATACCACCCACAAAGTGCAGGATTGGTGGAAAGAACCAATGGCACCGTGAAAGGCCATGGAGCAAACAGGCAGACCATGGCCTGAGTGTTTAGATTTGGTAAAAATGTATATGCGCATTACTCCTACAGATAAAGGATTAACTCCTTTTGAGATTGTGCATGGGAGATCTTTCGTGTTACCAATGATGACTAATGTTAAAGAAAAGGCAGAAGACACACACACACATTAGCAAACTGGATGTGCAAAATGCTGAAGGGGAAAGAGGTTGTTAATGCCAATAATCTGCCAGATAATGATCTGTCTCCCCAGGTGACGCTTATACAGCCAGGTGACCAGGTCCTCATCAAAGTGATTAAACGGAAGAACTGGTCCAGCCCCCGCTGGGAAGGCCCCTACACAGTCCTGCTGACCACTCCCACAGCGTTGAAGATAGCAGAGAGAGACACGTGGATTCACCAGACCCACTGCAAAAAGCTGACACCGCTGACATCTGAGTAGGGTGGAAGTCGGCCGGCACCAAAGCCTTTGGCTGCAGAAAAAAACATCTGAACCCTACTCCCAGCTATGATGTCGAGGGTTAAGCTGTGTGCAGTGGTAATTGCTGGAACTGTAGCTGCGATAGCTATAGTGACTCTGTTGCTGTGGGAAGATGGTCTCTTACCGGGGCAGGGATCTCCAGGGAAGGTCATCTTGCATCGTCCGAGCCGAGCCATCAGAGACTGGGACGCATGGGAGGCAGCACGGGACTACCTCAAGGACAATCCAGATGGTAATCTATGGCTGGCATATACCAACTATACGGCCAAGACAATTACTGAAGGGTCTTGTGTGATCTGTGCCAAGGCGCGACCACAACTGTCTATTGTTCCTTTTCCTTATGACACACATTCCTGTTATCAAGAAGCTCGAGACAGGGAGCTGGTGTCAGAGGATTCTTGCAGTATTCGACTAACCGCTCAAGTCACAGGAACTCCACTAAAGGACTACATCCCTAGAGTCCAGTTTAACAAAAATATTGTGAAGTACCCTGTACAATGAGAGCAGTACTGGGACTAGCAGGAAAAACATTTACTTTAATGTGTACAACATATCTAGACGCATTTGGACAGTATGTGAATCTATAGATCCCAAGTGGCCTACAGGGGAACCCATACAGAGAACAACTAGTAAATCTGGGGAGTTCCCGGCCAGTGGGGTTTGTGCAAACTGTACGTTTGAGAGTTTTCACAGGTCAGGAAAGGGACAGCGACTGGGAGAATTTCCAACCTGCACCACCACATGGAATGTGACGGACAGAACCAAGACATGGGGGAAGCCCATTGGAACGGGTTGGACCGAGCATATCGAGAAACGGAACAACCTCACCTACTACAACGTTGCAGGTATACCAAGGGCACCTCCATACCAGGGATTTCGACCGACTGGCATGGGAGATTGCCGACGTGTGGTGGATGTGTGGAGGAGCTCCCAGACAGACTTTACCGACAGACTGGACTGGCACCTGCACGCAAGTAATGTTTCTCACAAGTGACATACACGTAGGAAGAGAACAACAAACAGACAGGAGTCGGCGTAACATTGATATCAGAGCTCAAATGAGTTTGAGCACCGTCTACCTGGACTCTATTGGGCAACCACGAGGTATTCCACATGAGTTTAAAGCACGGGATGAAGTTAAAGGAGGCTTCACATTAGCTATTCCATTTATGGGCCCCATAGCTGAAGTAGCTAAGAACACTGAATGGATTAATTACATTTATTACAATCAGCAGAGATTTGTCAACATTACTCACAATGGGATGAGAGGACTGGCTGAACAACTGGCACCTACCTCTCTAATGGCATGGCAGACCCGTATGGGAGTTGACATGTTGTTAGCAGAGAAAGGAGGACTGTGTGTTATGTTCGGTGATGAATGTTGTACTTTTATTCCAAACAACACAGCTCCAGGCGGTTCAGTCAGCATCGCTCTAAAGAACCTGAAAAGTCTGAAGGAAGAATTGGCACGAAACTCTGGAGTTGAAAATCCATGGGGGAAGAGGTTTGATTCAATGTTTGGGCAATGGAAGTCTACTATTGTGACTTTCCTTACTGCAATAGGGATAGTATTGCTTCTATTTCTGTTCTCGGCCTGTTGTGTTATACCCTGTCTCCGTAGCCTCATTGTGAAGAGTGCTGAAACGGCAGTGTCACAGCAGTTCACAATCCAACAACTGGAACTGGAGAAAGAGATCTACGAGGATGACGAGCGGGAAGAGTGTATCTCCCTAATCGACATAGCAGAATAATCAATGCCTGATGTATGATGCATGTTCCGAAAATGAGAGATCAAGTGGAATGTGTCTGATGATGATTCGTGCAGATTGTGTTTGCTATTCATGTATATAATGTTAAAGTTTTTTTCTTGCCCAGGGTACACAGGAGGACAGACAGGAGGGATTGTTAGAGGATATGGAGCATAAGCATTGTCCTCTCTGTGTTTGGTCCTGTCTGTGCCTTGTGACCTGTAACCTTTTCTTGCTTTTACTTTTATAAACATGCAACGATTTCTAGTATTAGAGGAGAGTGGTTTTACCACCTATGTCAGGAGGAGGTTTTGCAGACCACATTTATTGCTTAACGGCTCCATAGGTATCTGACACCACATGGAGCTGTCCACTATCTTGCTATGCCTGCATGCATCTTTTACGACTTGTAGTGTTTGGGAAAGGGGGTCTCAACCGCCTGCATCAAAGGAGGAAGCTTCACAACCTATGTATATGTTATCTACCATATATGGACTTTATTGCACCAGATGTAGAAGGAGTGACTTTCATACTGATCTCAATAAAAGACCTGTGTGCGAGAGAGGAGTTTGGAGTTCTCCAGCTGGCCACTAAGTTGTTGTGTTCAGAGAGGCTCCCCTCGTGCACGAGTAAAAGAAGCTGAGATTCTCGAGTTTGTCTTCATGTGTCAGGTGTCTCTGCGATTGTTTAAGTGTTGGCAGGTTAGACCCAACACTTACCCTCCCGACCCTGACCTCCCATTCGTGGTAGAGGTGGACGCCTCCGTCTGCGGGGTAGGAGCTGTCCTCTCTCAGAGGTCGAGACTAGATCTAGGCTCCATCCGTGCGCTTTCTTCTCTCGAAAACTGTCGGACTCTGAGAGAAATTACGAGGTGGGGAACAGGGAACTGTTAGCAGTTAAGCTCGCCCTTGCAGAATGGCGGCATTGGCTTGAGGGCGCCAAGCACCAGTTTACAGTGCTCACAGACCACAAGAACCTGGAATACCTCAGATCAGCAAAGAGTCTGAATTCAAGGCAGGCCAGGTGGGCCATTTTTTTCGAGCGTTTCTCCTTTTCCCTTTCTTTTCGCCCAGGGTCCGAGAACAACAAGGCGGATGCACTTTCAAGGCTATTCTCCACCACGGGCGATACGGACCATGGGAAGTTTATCCTTCCCACCTCAGTTCGTCTAGGCGCGGCTCGGCTAGCCTTGGAGGAGGAGGTCCGACTGGCATCACTGAACCATCCTATCCCAGACGCCTGTCCCGAACATTGTCTCTTCCGCTCCAAGGTACTGCAACTCTGTCATAACTCTCGTCTCTCCGTTCATCCAGGTTTTTCCCATACTCTGCACATTCTGTCCCAGAGGTTCTGGTGGCCCTCTATCCGACTTGACACCAAGGATTACATCTCTGCATGCGACTCCTGTGCTAGGGTCAAAACGTCCAATCAACCTCCTGCCGGACTTCTCCGCCCCCTTCCAATCCCACGGAGGCCATGGTCACACATTGCAATGGAGTTTGTCACGGGTCTGCCCCCCTCAAAAGGTAAAACTGTCATCCTGTCCATAATAGATCGATTTTCTAAGATGGCACACTTCGTAGCCCTGCACAAACTCCCCTCAGCTCCCGAGACAGCTCGCCTCCTGACGGACAACGTGGTCCGCCTCCACGGAATCCCAGAGGACATCGTCTCCGACCGTGGTCCACAGTTTGCGTCCCGCTTCTGGGCGGAGTCTTGTAAGTCCCTGGGAATTAAGATCAGCCTCTCTTCAGGGTATCATCCACAGACCAACGGGCAGACAGAGAGATTAAATCAGGAGCTGGAGGTTAGCCTCCGTCATCTCGCGGCTAACAACTCCACCGCCTGGGCAGAGGAACTAACATGGGCTGAGTATGCCCATAACTCCCTCGTCTCCTCGGCAACAGGGTTTTTCCCCGTTCTATGTAGTTTACGGCTACCAGCCGCCACTCTTTGAACCACAGTTCAGGCAGTCCACAGTACCATCAGCAGCAGCCTCTGCTCGCCGATGCCATCTGGCCTGGAGACAGGCACGGCAGGCCCTAATTTCCTCTGTCTCTACCTACGAACACCGAGCCAACCTTCATCGACGACCTGCGCCCCACTACACCGTGGGTCAGCGAGTCTGGTTATCCACTCGGGACATCCCCTTAAAGGTACGCTCTCCTAAATTAGCTCCACGTTTCATAGGTCCGTTCCCATTCTCCAAGATCATCAACCCTGCCGCGGTTCGCCTCCGGCTGCCAGGACCCCTGAGAATCCATCCGACATTTCACGTGTCTCGTATTAAGCCAGTCCAGCTCCAGCGCATTATTCCCTGCCCACCGACCCCCTCCTCCTCCTCGACTTATCGACGGAGCACCTGCGTATACTGTGCACCGTATCATCAGCTCCCGCCGGAGAGGTCGGGGGCTTCAATACCTGGTCGACTGGGAGGGCTACGGACCGGAGGAGCGGTCCTGGATCTTGTCTTGTTTACACCATGTAGCATCTGTGACCCCAACAACCCTGTTGAGTTCGCCTCCACCAACACACTGACTAATTACATGGGTTTGTTGAGATTTATAAAATCTGTTAAAACAAATTGTTCTCTACATGTATGACTTTTCAAATATTCTCATGCACTAAAAGAAGAAATGCATCCATTTGCTAGAGGCATCTCGTTGTACAGTGGACTACAAGCCAGGAAAACTCAAGTCAAAGCTACATGTGAGCTTAGCGCCAAACAGATCTAAAAGCACTGAGCAAGAATATTCACAGGAAACCTGAAGCCTCATGTCTGAGAAAACAAAGTGCAGGGTTGGCTTCCTCACTCAGATCACAGCAAATGTAAGTATAACGAATACAAACCAACAATCTGGCGATGAGCACACTACGCTGTGTCAGAGAGAGGGAGAGAGAAGATGGGGTTGAGGAGAGTCACTGCTGAATTTATACAAACCTGAAATGAAACTAAATGATCAGATTAGAGTGTTTGGCACAGATGCCAAGAGGCCTCTGCTACTTCCTTGAGGTGGTGGAGATGTGAAGGTGATGCAGGGGTTGGGAACTGATGCGAGTTCAAGTAGGAGATGTGCTGCATGACCTCGTCAAAGGCATCAACGTCATCACCCTCGACTGTCGGAGAGGTTGGAGTTGAAGAAAACCTGAGAGAAGAGAAATAACATTACACACAAACCACACGTTTAATACTGATTTCCTCTACTTCAGCATTTTAGTGTTTTATTTTCAGTATTGTCCAACAATCTCAGACTTCAAATAACTTTTAAAATCGTGCATGATTTTTTTCCACACCTTGACTCGTGAAGACAGGAGAAAGATGGATGAGACTTAGACACATGCAACACCTGCATTAACAGGGTACAAAAAAATAATGTGTGTGTCCTGCAGGTCGATCCATAAAGATGAGCCTC
>CM061104.1:21565000-21566751 GCA_030770545.1 Macropodus opercularis | reverse complement strand
CTAACCCTAACCCTAACCCTAACCCTAACCCTAACCCTAACCCTAACCCTAACCCTAACCCTAACCCTAACCCTAACCCTAACCCTAACCCTAACCCTAACCCTAACCCTAACCCTAACCCTAACCCTAACCCTAACCCTAACCCTAACCCTAACCCTAACCCTAACCCTAACCCTAACCCTAACCCTAACCCTAACCCTAACCCTAACCCTAACCCTAACCCTAACCCTAACCCTAACCCTAACCCTAACCCTAACCCTAACCCTAACCCTAACCCTAACCCTAACCCTAACCCTAACCCTAACCCTAACCCTAACCCTAACCCTAACCCTAACCCTAACCCTAACCCTAACCCTAACCCTAACCCTAACCCTAACCCTAACCCTAACCCTAACCCTAACCCTAACCCTAACCCTAACCCTAACCCTAACCCTAACCCTAACCCTAACCCTAACCCTAACCCTAACCCTAACCCTAACCCTAACCCTAACCCTAACCCTAACCCTAACCCTAACCCTAACCCTAACCCTAACCCTAACCCTAACCCTAACCCTAACCCTAACCCTAACCCTAACCCTAACCCTAACCCTAACCCTAACCCTAACCCTAACCCTAACCCTAACCCTAACCCTAACCCTAACCCTAACCCTAACCCTAACCCTAACCCTAACCCTAACCCTAACCCTAACCCTAACCCTAACCCTAACCCTAACCCTAACCCTAACCCTAACCCTAACCCTAACCCTAACCCTAACCCTAACCCTAACCCTAACCCTAACCCTAACCCTAACCCTAACCCTAACCCTAACCCTAACCCTAACCCTAACCCTAACCCTAACCCTAACCCTAACCCTAACCCTAACCCTAACCCTAACCCTAACCCTAACCCTAACCCTAACCCTAACCCTAACCCTAACCCTAACCCTAACCCTAACCCTAACCCTAACCCTAACCCTAACCCTAACCCTAACCCTAACCCTAACCCTAACCCTAACCCTAACCCTAACCCTAACCCTAACCCTAACCCTAACCCTAACCCTAACCCTAACCCTAACCCTAACCCTAACCCTAACCCTAACCCTAACCCTAACCCTAACCCTAACCCTAACCCTAACCCTAACCCTAACCCTAACCCTAACCCTAACCCTAACCCTAACCCTAACCCTAACCCTAACCCTAACCCTAACCCTAACCCTAACCCTAACCCTAACCCTAACCCTAACCCTAACCCTAACCCTAACCCTAACCCTAACCCTAACCCTAACCCTAACCCTAACCCTAACCCTAACCCTAACCCTAACCCTAACCCTAACCCTAACCCTAACCCTAACCCTAACCCTAACCCTAACCCTAACCCTAACCCTAACCCTAACCCTAACCCTAACCCTAACCCTAACCCTAACCCTAACCCTAACCCTAACCCTAACCCTAACCCTAACCCTAACCCTAACCCTAACCCTAACCCTAACCCTAACCCTAACCCTAACCCTAACCCTAACCCTAACCCTAACCCTAACCCTAACCCTAACCCTAACCCTAACCCTAACCCTAACCCTAACCCTAACCCTAACCCTAACCCTAACCCTAACCCTAACCCTAACCCTAACCCTAACCCTAACCCTAACCCTAACCCTAACCCTAACCCTAACCCTAACCCTAACCCTAACCCTAACCCTAACCCTAACCCTAACCCTAACCCTAACCCTAACCCTAACCCTAACCCTAACCCTAACCCTAACCCTAACCCTAAC